>JAJIBD010002027.1:0-287390 GCA_021461705.1 Cryptotis parvus
CCCCAGAAATATGTAAATGGAATAATACAGTATTTCAAATTAATTTTTTTGTTTTTTAATTTTCTGGGGGGGTCACACCCGGCGTGCTCAGGGGGTTACTCCTAGCTCTTCATCTTTGACAGTGCCTAGAGTACTATAGGTGATGCCAGGGATCGAACCTGGAGTCATCGGCATGCACAGCAAATGCCCTCCCTGCTGCTGTGCCCCTCCCCTGTTCTCATTCTTATTTTTGTTTGTTTTTTGGGTCACACCGGTGTTGCTTGGGTTACTCATGGTTCTGCACTCCAGAATCACTCCCTGGCAGTGCTCAGAGGACCTTATGGGATGCCAGGGATCAAACCCGGGTCAGCATCATGCAAGGCAAATGCCCTCCCTGCTGTGCTGTGGCTCCGCCCCGGTTCTCATTCTAGATATGCAGTGTATGGGATATGCAGGCTTCTTTCACCTCAAGCCACGGCCCACAGGAGGACTATTTCTGAGGTGGCCACTGTTGGCTGGACACATACCTATTGCACAAGTGCCCGTCATGTCCAGCCTGCCTGTCCTGTTCATCTCTCTGGACCTGGTGGGGACAGTGCCCCATCCTTCCCCAATGCCGCCGCAGTCTGGCCTTCTCCAGTGTGTCGGCTGGGGCTTGGCAGTGCACACCTTCCTCAGACGGGCCGCTTTTCCTCAGCAGGCCGTTCGCTCCTGCATGCCTTCCTGTTAGTTTTAGTGCGAGCAGGCAGCAGCCCCTAGTCTGAGGGACCACATAGACACCACCCTGCTCTCCGGGCGCCTTAGTTGCTCGCCCGAGGTTCTGGCAGACTGCAGGCACTCCTGCGATGACTTGAGCCTGAGTCCGTGGAAGGCGGGGACCTTCTCCCCACCACCTATCCTGTGCATGTGCTCCTGGTCTCTGCCTTGTGAAGCTTTTCACAAGGAAATCTCTTTCATGGGGCATTTAATGAAGGACTCTGAAGAGGGTCGTTGGAGGGGGACCTGGGTCAGTGTAGTTCTGTTCCCGCTCCTGGCGACCTCTCTGAGTTTTGGGGAGCCTGTAGACCCGTGGGTGATTGGGTGGTTCCTAGGAGCTGGCAGTCGGAATCAGGTGGGATCTGGGGCGCTAAGGGCTGTAAAGGCAGCCAGGGTGTGGGGGTAGCTGGATGTATGGGGAGCCAGAGTCACTTGTCTTCCCGTTGCTCATCGATTTGCTCGAAGTGGGCGCCGTAGCGTCTCCATTCATTGGGAATGAGGTCCATTACTGTTACTGGTTTTGGCATATCAAATACACCACGGGTAGCTTGCCAGGCTCTGCCGTGGCTCTGGGTTCATCCCAGTGGGGCCAGTGGGCCCACAAGAGCCAGAGTATGAGGGAAATATTGGGAATGGGTGATCTGGGGTGGAAGGGGGGCTGGGTTGTGAGGGGATTTGGGGATGTGGGGTCACTGGTCCTTGGGGTTAATCTCTGTGTCTGGCCGGATCTGGACCTTCACTCCCAGCTGTGCTCCCTGATGCCTGGTGGTCCTCTTGCCAGAGCCCTCCCCTGCCTGCCTCTCCCAGTTCCCTCCTGTGTTTGTGCAGGCAAGGAAGAGCTTCATCTTCGGTGTTCGCGGGTGCTGCCCTCACCCCAAAGCAACGTCGTGGTGCAGCTTGTCTTAAAGAAGGACACGAAGGCCAGCAGCTGCCTGTGATGGCCATTCCGTCTTATCCCCCCCACGGGCTTACTCCCTGCCCAGGGACTTACTGGCCTCGTCTCTTGCCAGTGCTGAGACGGCTCAGTCAGAGGGAACCAGCAGGGGTGGACGGTGAACCCTGTGTTTCGGCCTACTCAGCTTTGTGCGCACGAATCTGCCCCCTGCGCCGTCAGCAGCCGCAGGTCTGCAGGGCCTCATGTGTCAGTTCTGTGGCCCTCCCGCACCCCAGCCTGAAACTAGCCCCCTGCATGGGAGGTGTCCACAGGTGCCGGCCCACCAGGACCACCAGCCACTGCAGCTCCGGTCTACTCTACCATCCCTGGGTGACCAGGCTGTGGTGAACCCGGGCCGATCTTGGGGACCTTCACTGCACTCCCACCTCAGTCTGTCTTCATTCACTCCCATGCTCACCAGAAGCTCGAGGGAGGATTGGTCTGCTGCTGCCAGGGCCTGTTCACAGTGCTCACAGGAAGTCAGCATGGCCCCTTCCTCTGTGCCTCTCCCTCGGTGCCTGGGAGCCCACAGAGCGGGACCTCGCTGCTGAGGAGATATGCCGTGGACTTAGCTCGTCCCGACTCCAGCACAGCCTCTCCTTCGAAAGCACGTCCTTTGGGGTGGGGTGTGCAGACATCAGCGCCCGCAGAGTCTCATCTAACATTTGCTCGGCTCGAAGCGAGGCCTCCTTGCTCAGGAGGAGGATCCGCTCAGCTTTAAAACTCAATTTTCAGGGTGTTACTATGGCACCCCTCACTGGCTGCACTGTGAAGCTGACATTTCTGTTTCACCCTTGAAGCAAGAAAGCCCACCTGTCTTGTCACAGGAAAATGCCATTTGCCAAGTGATTAGAAAGCAAATCCATCTCGTCACCGGCATGACTGCCTTAGCCCGTGGAGGGGGCACTTGCAGCTCGGTTGTTGGGGAAGAAAACCCCGAAAGTGCTTTCAGGAATTTTGGGATGTCCTGAGACCAAGCCGAATGCCTTTGTCCCTGATATGTTTTCTTTGTTGACTAAGATAGGGTTTGGGTTTGTGGGTGCGAGGGGGAGGGACCTCAGGTGCTCTGAATTAGCAGCTAGAGACCTCCAGAGTTAGCAACTCCACAGAGGCTGCGGGAAGGGTTGTTGAGGCCCTTGGGAGGCCTCTGGCCTGAGCTGCCAAGTCCTGGCTATGGGACCAGACCTAGGGGTCCCGATGCACCCCCTGTGGGACCAGAGGACCGCACGCTGCAGCTACTGCACCCAAAATCCTGCAGGGGGCTGTGCCTCTCAGGGGGACAGTTGCAGGCCCCATGGGCTCCAGCACTTGGGATTGGAGGTTGGCAGGCAGGAGTTTGGGCAGACCTCTTGGGTAACTCTGCCACCGTCAGTCACACCTGCTCCTCCTGGTATGTGACCAAAAACAAAGTCTTCCCAGGGGGACCCCCAAAAGGCACCTGGGGCGGGTGCCATCTGCCTGAATGGGGTCTGTGTCTGCTGGCGAGTCTGACTCCCAGCACACGAGAGTCACTCTCCTCACTCACAAAGCTCCAGCTCTGGGCCTGGTGCCATGGGAGCCCACACCCCCCAGCACCCTGGCTTGTTCACCCAGGAGCTAGCAGAGACCACCCACTCCAGGAGCAGCTCCAGAATACCACCCTCTGTGCTCCCTGCGTCACCCCAGACCCCCCACTCACCTGTGGTCTCTCCTGAGCTGGACACTGCAGCTTCCTCTGGCTGGCCCGAGTGGCCTCCGTGAAGAGGCTAGGGGAGCAGGTGGGCATCCTCTGCTGCCCCTAGCCTGGGCTCCCTCTGCTTCCGTCTGCCCAGCCCGTGGTGATGGCCAAGACTTGGGGCTGCCACTGGACTGTATGGAGCTTGATACGGACGTGTCTGGTTTTGATGCTGTGTCTTAAAATTAGCAACTTTGAGAATGGTGTTAATTGCCTCTTCTTCCCCAGCGGTGGATGCTCAGAGGATGGTGTCGTGGGTGCAGCAGCAGGGCCGTGAGTGGTGGCAGCCGTGGGATGGAAGGGACTCAGCCCTGCACTGGGGGACCAGGACCGTGCCGGCCCCTTTTCTGTCTCCAGGTCCTGGGACTCTGCGAGGTGGGTCTCTGCCTCCAGTTACTCCCACACCCCCTTCGGCTTCTTGGGCTGTTGTGGTTTGGGGCCACACTTTGGCTGCACTCAGGGCTCACTCCTTACTCCTGGCCTGTGCTTTCTGGCCTCCCAACAGGCTTCTTTCCGCTCCTGTTTGTGCTCTGAACCCATGGTCATGCTCCCGGACACCCGCTGACAGCAGATCGTGTTAGCCCAGCTGCTCCTGTGACCTCTCCCCTTTGTGCGGCCCTTGTGGCATGGGCGAATCCTTTGCAAGCACAGTTAGGGACTATGCTAGCCAGAGCAGTGAAGTTTCTTACAGAGATCAGTGTTAGCAGCACGTGCAGTGTCCCCCTGCCCGACCTCCACACGGGCCTGTGGCACTGACTCTACAGCCCCAGGCATCCTGGTGCACACTGACGCCATCCCAGCCTGCCGACTGCAGTGGCGTGGCTTGTCCAGCTCTTGGGTTGGCTCAGGAGTGGCTCCTCTCCCTGGTGAACAGCAGCAGCCCAGGAACGTCCCCAGGTGTGGCCTGTCTTTGGTGATCAGTCTGAATCAGTTGTTCTGAGCAACGACTGCACCTGCTTTCTTCTGCAGCCCCCCCACACTCTGGTTAGCCAAGTCCTGGTGCTAGTTTGCCTGTTCCTGGCTGAGAAATCCTTGGGGATAGGCCCCCAGACAGACTCCTATGGGGCTGCAGATGGGAATTGTGTGGGTTCTGGGTGAATCCTGACGGTGTTTCCAGACCGCTTTGTTGAACTTGAGACTCTTGACTGAGCTGTTCAGCAGCTGCTTAAACGCTTACCTGAGGCCTCGTCAGGCCCTGCTGAGCCTGGCTCTCGGGTCTCCGCGACCTGAATAACTGTGTCAGGGAGGTGGGCATCTGGAACCTCACAGGCTAGGCAGTGCTGGCCTGCGACCTTCTCCTCGCCTTTGGTGGACTCTGGGGAGCCCAGAAGCTGTGAGGGCGGACGCTGGCCCTGGCGGTGGTCACCGGTACCTCCTTATGTCCCTCTCAGATCCCTCCTCGTGCTGGAGACCTGGTCTTTTTAACTCAATTTCGAAGAAATCCAAATCTTTGAATAACCTTCATCCTGAAAGGAAAGGAAGTTGGCTGCAGGTGAAAATTGATGGTCAGGCTCAAAGACATGGTTCCCTGCCAGGCAGCCTCTCGAGTGTTGCTGCTAAAAATAGCCTCGGCATCTCGCGGCTGTTGTTTGAATTGTCTCCAAGCCTCTCCTGGTGATTATTTCAAAGATATTAGAGATGCCACTGGCCTCCTGACTGCTGCTGCTGGCTCAGGCCCACAGCCTGCCCTTGGCTCTGGCTGGCATGGCCTGGGAGCCTGCTAATGACCAGCTCAGCAGCTTTGGTGTCACTCAGCAGTTTGCTCTGAGGACTCTGCCCTCACCGAGGTGTCCTTGCTTTCACTGCCCAGCTGGCTGGGTTCCGAGGGTCCCGGCCCCTGTGTGGGGACTCTGCCTTGAGTTTGAGGCGCGCACCTTCCTGAAGTCCTGGTCGATGGCTTGTTCTGACACAGCGACTGTGCCCCTGGCAGCATGTGGCTCCTGCCTGTTTGACCTCTGCTCCCAATGGCAAGGCTGATGCCCACAGAGGACCCCCCCGCCCACCTTCCCAAGTCCACTCTCTTCTTTTCCTCTTGGTTGGGAACAGGCAGAGGCCAGCACTGAGCACCGCCTGCCTCCAGTGGGCCCCCTGGGCTTTCTGGCAGTTCCCACCCTATGTGGGCCAGTTCCTGCTTCCTGAGCTCCGCAGGGGCTGTTTAGCCGTGTGGGCTGCGGCCTTGATGTGTCTCCTGCTGCTGGCTGCTGTGGCGGCTCCTAGCTGGAGTCTGGAGCTGCGGGGAGACTCAGCAGCCTCTTCTCGCTTGGCCCCTGGTTGCCTCCCCTTGAAACCTGGTTTTCCATCCTCTGCCGAGTGTGTACTGCTTGGCCCTCGCTGCAGGTTGGTGGGGCGTCTCCGGCCTCTGTGCGGTCTCTGCTCTGCTGCAGAGGAGCTGGGCCAAGGTTGAGGAACCCGGTGGAGGCGGGAACCCTGTTCCTTCCTCTCCTGTGCCTCCGTCCTCTCCTCTGCCCGGCTGTCCTGCACGACCCACCCAGAGCCTCATGGTTGGAGGACAGCATCTCGGAAATGCTCTTAGCTATGACTCACACACGTGCCAGGCGTACAGACACACAGCAGTGTGTGACAGTGCCACACAACTGTCCTCGGGGAGACGGAGTCTAACCAGCACGGCGCCACTTCCCATTGTTCATTGGTGTGGAGGCTCAGACGCCACAGCCCGCTCTTTACCCGAGGGCTGTGGAGGCACAGGCCAGCCTGGGAGGGAATTGCCTGAACCCAGAGCGGATGTGTCCTCCGTGTCCTGTGTGCCCCTCACAGCTGCGGTTGGCCCAGGCAGAGCAGGCTCCCAGCCACCGCGTGTCCATCCCTGCCTTTGCTCACCACCAGTGCAGATTCTTTAGCACGTGTCTGTGAAGCCTGGTTTGGTGCCTAGGACCTTTTTGATAGGGAGTGACTGAGTGTCCACCTGTTCAGCGACTTTACGGATGACTGTCCACCCTTGTAGCCGACTCTACTGACATGTCTCTAGTGAGCCTATTTAAATCATCTTGAAAAGTGCTTTAGGTGGGGTTTATCCCACTGATGAACGAAGAGTCTCACGCGGAGAAGGTTGTGGAAGTGATCAGCAATGTCCAGTTCAGCCCAAGCCGCTGTCCTGTCCTTTGTCATCACCACCCCTTGTCCAGGAATGGGGTGTCTGCCTGTGTGGGCGTGGCTTTGTGGCTCTCATGCCCAGGACATGTGTGCGTGTCATCTGGGCATCTGTGGCACGCATGTGTGTCTGTGACCATCCACAGTGGTGTGCGTGTGGGTGTTTGCATCTGGAAACCCAGCTCTTTCATGCAGTTCAGCAACTTTCCCGTGAGACCCTCATGGAACATTAGGCCCAGTAGACGATGCCCAGCCTCACCATTCCTAATAGTTATTAAAGAGCAATAACAGGATCTGTATTTACAGACCCGGAGTGAGCGCCGACTGGAGGTATTAAATGTCATCCATCATCAGGTGGAGAGCAGTCGCCGGCAGGGAGTGTGGTCTGTAGTCAATATTCCTTTGCTAACTGCACCCAGAAAGACCCAAACTGCTCCCAGTAGAATGCCAAGGGTCAGGAGCAGGACCCTCCTGAGCAGAGCTGTGTAGTGGCTTCACTAGACCTGAACCCTCATGTTCCCAGACCCCAGGGTCTCCACATGACAGGGGCACTTTGCAGCATGCAGGAAGCCAGGAGAGGGAGCCCCCTGGACCTGGCGGAGCTCTGCTCAGCTGCCTTTGCTGTGGATTAAACCCAGTGAGGGAGGGGTAGTAGAAATGTTTGCCCACAGACCCCAGGGACCCAGCAGGAGCACACAAAAGCTTGGAGGGGAATAGGAAACCCCTACCACCCCAGCCCTTGTCATTTTCTCCACCTGCTCTGTGGGAGGTTGTGGTGGTACGTCAGAGCAGGCCCGAGAGAACATAACTTCCTTTGACTCTGTGGCACCGGGTGCACGTGCGTCTGGGGACCCTTCCTTGGCCCAGGTGGCTCTGTGGCACCCGCGCACGTGCGTCTGGGGACCCTTCCTTGGCCCTGGTGGCTCTATGGCACCAGGTGCACGTGGGTCTGGGGACCCTTCCCCAGCCCTGGTGGCTCTGTGGCACGGGTGCACGTGGGTCTGGGGACCCTTCCTTAGCCCTGGTGGCTCTGTGGCACCGGGTGCACGCGGGGTCTGGGGACCCTTCCTTGGCCGGGTGGCTCTGTGGCACTGGATGCACGTGGGTCTGGGGACCCTTCCTTGACATGGGGTGGGTTTGTGGCATCAAGCCAGTTGTCCATGGACCAAGACGGGGCGGTTCCTATTCCCCCTCCAGGCTTTTGTGTGCCCCTGCTGCGCGGCGGCGCCTGAGGGCCCCTTCCTTGGCCTGGCTCTGCATGCTGACTGTGCCAGTGATCCTATCCTCCCTGCCTGCCCAGGGCAGTGGGTGGCTTTAGTGATGGGTTCAGTGGGTGGCAGGTAGGTGTATGCCGGGTGGGTCTGGTGTCTCTGTGGTGCCAACAGCATCTCCTTGAAGGGCCCAGGAGGCAGGAGGGTCCAGAGCTGGTGCCAACACCCTGCATGCCATCTGTGGGGTTCTGTCTCAGCCTTCTGGAGTTCCAAGCTCAGATGCACCAAGAATGGCTCTCCTCTATCCAGCCTCTGACCTGACAGCGTCTCCAGTTACCCGACTTGGGGTCTCTGCTGGGCAGCTCTCTGTGCCCCTGTGAAGACACATCCTACAAGGCGGGATCAGCCTGCTAGAGAGGGCTTTGGTACCACCTCAGCAGCACCCCCATAACAGCCTCTCTCTCTGGGGTCTACACGCCCTCTCTCAGGGGGTGGTTTGGCTTCCCTGTGAGGATGCTCCCCAACCCCCACACACCCTATCCCAACACTTGGAGAATAGTTTGAATGGTTTGGATTTATTTGCCTGTCTTTATCATGTCTTCATAGCTGAGAAAATGGGGCTTGCCTGATTGGGGGTGCAGGAACAGGCCTCCTCAGGGACGCCTGTTAAGGACCAAGGTCCTCAGCTGGCAGGGTGACTCCACTGGCTGTCCCCTGACCCCTCCTTTCCTCGCTCTTGACTGGGGTCTGCAGGTTCCTGTGAATAGCCAACTCTCTCTCTCTCTCTCTCTCTCTCTCTCTCTCTCTCTCTCTCTCTCTCTCTCTCTCTCTCTCTCTCTCTCTCTCTCTCTCTCTCTCTGGGGCTTGCTGCGAGCCTCGAATAAGCTTTATAAAGGGCTTTATCCACAGCTTTATGAAAGTCTCTAAATAAATTAGATCCACTGGTTAGCCTTTGCTGGTGATTTTTATTAACCTCCGGTTAGAGAAATATTGCTGGTTACAGAAGCATGATTTATTCCTGTGTGAGCCAGCTCACTTAGCCGCTGTGCGCCCCGAGAAGACAGGAGCAGTGCCGGGCAGCAATGAGGAGCGGGGTGGGCACTTTGGCCTCACCAGCAGCTGGAGTGGTCTCCTCGCGGCCTCAGTTCCTGCTGAGGGGCTGGGCCACGAGAGGGGCCATGGCTAGTGTAAGGGCAGGGCCACCCATGGTGCTGGATCTGCCTCAAGGTGTACCAGGCCTTCCTGCTGGCCGCCAGCCGTCCAAGTTCTGCTCCCTGGGGCGGGGCTGCAGGACCTTCTGGTGTCAGCGCTGACGTCCCCTCATTCCGTTCCTCCCTGCACTTGCCTCTGTCCCACAGTGCCGGGCCTAGAGGCCTTTGTGGCCTCCTTCATGGAAGAGGTTCCGCTTGTGTGTGGTGCCCTCACCCCGCCTGCCCTCTGCGGACAGGGCAGCAGTCCAGCTCGGAGCATGCAGGAGGGCCCCTCTCCTGCGCTGTGTGGGCAACTCGCCACATGTGCCACCCAGACTCCAGACTCGTGGCTCACAGCACAGGCTGTGCGCACAACTCTGCTTGCCCAGGACCTTCCATGGCGCTCCTGCCCACCAGGGTCTCTGGGGGATCTAGTGCTAACCTTTGGGGGTACCAATTCCACTCTCTCTTCCGCTTGTGCCCAGAAGCTTCTTGTTGGCTTGACCCCGGTGACTGAACCCCAGTCCTGTAATGACTAGGGCATCGGTCAGGGACCGTGTGTGCATTTGAGTCACAGAGAGAATGGGCTGGACTGTCCATTTGGGCCTGCGAGACACAGCTCTTGGGTATTGTGGCTGCCCCAGCGCCTCTGTGCACCTTTGGTTCCCTTTCTGCCTGCTTGAGCTTCTGGCTGGCCTCTTCCCGCCTGGCTGCTCCCTGCCCCTGCCCAGGACTCTGCCCCATGCTCAGTCCTAGAACCTTCGCGCACTCCTGATGCCAGTGAGATGAGGTGGGCAGCGTGTGCGGCCATGTCCACAGACTGACTCAGCTCCAACCCTGGAGGTTCGGAGTTTCCCTGTCTGCAGGGTGGGACCCAGCCAGCACCTGTCTCCCACACCCTCAGTCCCCTTCCTGGAACTGGCAGAACTTCCTCATGCATCCTCCTGGGCCTGGCTTTTGTGGACCCTGTAGAAATCCCGGGGATGGCGTGGCTCAGCATTGAGGGGGCAGAACTGGCCGCCGGCACCCTCCACACTGCCCTCGGTCGCCCCTCAGCTGGGCCTGGTGCCGGGAGCACTGTGGAGCAGATTGCTGCTTGGATTTACAGAGGATTAAAGTTAATTAAAGAGCTCTCCCTTGCTTTCATTTCCTTGTATCTGCCAGCTATTTACATGCTAATGTGGGCCCTGCCACTGAGAGTGAGGAGGTGTCAGCTGCAGGCGTATTAGCAGGCAAGAAAGCAGCGGGAGATGAGATGAGTACTATTTTATATATTTATACTGCGTCCCGCGGATGGTGAGAGAGGTGCGCACATTCAGACACACTGGGATGTCAGTGGTGCTGGTGGTGGTTTTATTTCCTGAAGTGTGGATGTGGCTGACTGGAATTTTTCTCCATTAAGGCTACATCTTACGCTGCATAATTGAGTGATTATGCATGGTAATATCTTTGCATAAGCACTTTTGTAAATAAGCAGAATGAGGAACGTGGGCACTGTCTTGCTTCCCCAGCAGCACCCCTTCCCTGAAGGTCACTTTCAGCTCTGGGGGTCCAATGGCCATGTCCCCTGACCTCTGAGGACTGGGGGCAGTGGTGGTTAGGAGTGGGAAGGGCGAGTTTGGGTGACACGGGATGCTCCTCCAGATACCCCCTGCCCTCATCCTGGCTGGATGAGGTGGGGGGGCCTCATTGGAGCTGCTGCTGACCCACGACTGCCCCTCTGGCCCTGGTGGCTGCTGGCAGGCTTCTCTGTGACTTGGAAGAAAACCCCACAGAGCTCTGTTGTCTCGGGGCTTAGCAACCTGCCACTCTGCCAGGTGCCCTCTGCACCCTTCTCAGGGGGCCGTGTCCTAGAGTCATGCTGGGCTGGGCTAACTCCTTTTTTTTTTTGTGGGGGATGCTTTTTGGGTCACACCTGGCGATGCTCACAGAATACTCCTGGCTCTGCCTCTGCACTCAGGAATTACTCCTGACGGTGCTCAGGGGACCACACGGGATGCTGGGGATCGAACCCAGGTCGGCTGAGTGCAAGACAAACGCCCTACCCCTCTGCTATCCCTCTGGGCCCCTCAGTAGCTGTCCTGTGCCGGGACCTAGAAGAGGCTTATTTGTTGCTGAATGAATGATTTGTAAAGAGCGACCAAGATTATTTCTAGACAGATGAATTTAGACCAGATTTTCCCGTTCCCTTTGCCAAACACAACTAAACCCCCAGGTACAAGCCCTCTGAAGACATGGCTGGCGAATCCTGGGCTTGTTTCTCTACCCAACCTGCAGCTGGAGTCGTCGAAAGCCCAGAAATGCTCAGAAGGAGCCAAAAGCCCATAGAAGACCTCTAGAGAGCTTCCCAGGGATGGGAGCAGGAGCCCAGCACAGGGACTTAGGGGAGGACAGGCGAAGGGAGGACAGAGATGGCAGAGAAAGCACTGGACAGGCCTGACTGAGCCTCGGGCGGCAGCTTATGTCCAGAAGAGGGGCCTGAGGAGAGACCCAGGCCCAGGAAGGTGTGGCAGCCAGCCCTCCTCTCTGTTCTGCAGCCCTCCTTGTTCTGGCATGCCCTGTCTTCCGTAGAAAGTTGGGTCATTGTCCCGGCTGCTGGGCTGGTGCTCCTCCCTGGTCTTTGTGCTCCATCCCTGACTCTATCTCACCTGGAGCCACAGCTCTCCTCCAGCAGGTCAGGCTGCCCAGCCCCCAGATCCGCAGATTCACGCTGAGCGCTGGCTCTCTGCTCACCTGATGCCTCTGTCTTATTTCTATTTCTGCTCTAAACATTGCACTCTCCTTTTTTTACTGCTTTGGGCCAACTGATATTTGAGAAAGGTCCAAAGGCAATTTACTGGGAGAAAGAACCCTCCAGTGAGTCCTGCCCCAAACACATCCACATCCACAGGCTGGGGAAAAAAACAAAACAAAACAGTGAGCAGCACATTTGGAACTCGTGACAGAACATAAAAAAGATGAAACTTGAATTCCACGGGAAGAGAATGTCTTCAGCATCAGTCAGTGACTTCTTAGATTCAACAGCAAATTCCATAAAAGGAGAAATTGATAAATTGGACTTTATGAAGCTAGAAGCTCTGTGGGCCGGAGAGATAACTCCAGAGGATTGAGCGCACGCCTCCATGGGGGCAAAGTGTACAGGGGGACAGGCTCGGGCTCTGGCACTGCAGCCCCCCCCCCCCCCGAGCACCACCAGATACAGGACCCTCCCCGACCCCAAATCCAGAATCTTCTATTCTGTGACGAGCCTGAAACCAAAGGAACAGCCCAGAAGACGGTATCTGCAAACCGCTACCTGCCAGAAGTCAATGATGTGGAAGAGCAGTAGTTAAGGTTCCCAGGCCGGAGCTGTTTAGGATCAAGTAGGTAGGCGCTCAGGTCCGCGTCACTAAGCAGGGGACCAGAGTCGGGAGAAGTCGGGAAACACCAGCCCCCCAGGGGCTGCCAGGAGCATCACTCAGTGGCGGGCGGGCATATACCAGAAGGTTGGCTCAGCTGCACCACAGGAGGGGGAGCACGTGCCTGGCAAGTGTAAGGTCCTGGGTCCGAACCCCTGAGCATCGTGGGGAGTTGCCCTGTGACTCCTGGAGTGCCCCTGACCGTGGCCACCATGTAGCAAAGCCCATGGGTGCAGCAGGTGGCTGTGGGACTAGGAATTGTATTCCGGGCATCTATTCCAAGGAGCACAGGATGATTAGAGCTTTCTGCCCTCTGCCCCTGCGCCGAGGGTGGCCTACTGCCTCCTCTCCCTAAGTGCTGGCTGCCTGCACCTCTGGCCTGGCCTGCTGGGCAGGCTCACTGCTATTGCTGCCGAGATTGGACCCTGCTGACGTGGCGCGGGGCAGGCCTTCGCTCTGATGCCTGCTGGGTAAGGCCTGGCTTGGGCTGCTGTGTCCTCACATGCTCGAAGGTCCCTCTGTTTTCCTTTCTTCTGATTTTTGGGTCACACATGGCGATACTCAGGGGTTACTCCTAGCTTTGCACCCAGGAATTACTCCTGGTAGTGCTCGGGGGACCATATGAATGCAGGGAATCGAACCCGGCTGTGTGAAAGGTAAGTGCCTTCCCTGCTGTGCTGTCGCTCCGGCTCCACGGAGGTTCCTTAAAACCAAGCGCAGCACCTCTTCCTTCCTTGGTCGGGTCTAGCTGGTAAATTGCTGAGACATGTGAAGGAGATCTTGCGCCTTTCCATCCCCTCGGTAAGCAGTGCTGCCTGTGGCCCCGCGTTGTCCCCGTCATTGTCAGCAGTGAGCCAACGGTGTCCTGTATCTGTCACCAGGCAGCCTTTCCGGCCAGGACCCTTTGTTGCGGCATCTCGTGCTTCCGTCTTGCTCATTGGTGTGTGCCTGGGCAGGAGTGAGCACGGGAGATGTTGGGACCACCTTGCCCTGTGATCTTCTAGCCGTCCTGCTTGGTAGGTGACTGAGCCCAGGGCTGTGCTGAGGCCTGGAGTCACTTGGAGTCCCGCTGCCATCTTTGGAACTGACCGGCTTCGGACCTCTGAGCTGCTCAGGTATCCGGTGAGCTCAGCTGGACAGTGGGGCTGCATGTCCATGAGGGAGCCGGCCCTCGCTCACGCAACCCCCTGGTGTTGAAGAACGTCCCCACAGTGTGCAGAGTGACCCACACTGGGGCTGACCTGCTGCTGTGTGAGTGGCCGGCAGCTCCCACCACAGTCTGCCTGGCCTCCGCTTCTTCCAACTGCAGCCTCACCTCTGTGGTGTGGCCATACTTCCCAGCGCTCCCCCACAGGGGCTGCCGTGGGCCCCTTCCTGGCTCTCAGAGGTGGGCCCACCAGAGCTGGGAGAGCGGAAGCAGGCGGGAGTTCATCACCAGCCAAAGTAAATGAAATGGAATTTGTAATAGAGCGGTGTGAAGTCTAAGTGAAATTGCTTCAGGAAATCTCAATTGATTCCCACTCCTGCTACAATAGGTGTTGTAGAACTTCTTATCAGGAGGTTGAAATTGCAGAACATGGCTGGCTGCTGTGAGGTACAGAGCTGTGCACGCACCTCCACCCGTGCAGGGTGGGGATGTGATGAGGTCCCCGTGCAGGGTGGAGGGGTGGCGAGGTCCCGTGCAGGGTGGAGGGGTGGCGAGGTCCCCTGCAGGGTGGATGGTTGTGAGCTCGCCCTCATGAGGAGTCAGAGGCAGTCACTTGGGCACAGTTGTGCTGTTGAGAGGACACAGGGCTGGCCAGGTTGGGGTGGAGGAAGGTAGGTGTGGGTCAGTACGGCCCTTCTCTGAGCGGCCTGCCATGCCGTCATTCGGGAGCACGATGCCTCCCGGAGTGGAGTCTGGTGAAGAACAGAAACAGAAAGTTTCTGCTCAGGATCATGTGTTTGAGTGATTGTGTTCCAGAGTGCAGGAGTAGGTGCTGGGGCATGGCCGAGCCCACAGCAGGGTGCAGGGTAGGAGCCTGAGATGGCAGAGCGCAGCACTCCGCACTCACAGACAGGCATGCCGGTGGGAACAGTGGGCCTCCCCAGCAGCACCCTCCTTCAGGAAGGCCCCCTCTCCTGGGCACAGTCCTCGGAGCAGACTGGCCAGTTCACGTGCTGACCCAGTCCATTTTATTGCCCACAAAATGTGGTCAGCCACACCTTTTCAGGTGTACCAACCATCCCAGCGAAGCCTGCTTGGCTGAGGCCCTGCTGCGGGGGGGCCTCCCCTGGTTCCTGTCCGAAAACAGGCTTCCCTCCTGCTCACTCGTTTTGTTGTTCTTGTTGTTTTTGCTTTTTTGGGGTCACAGGCGACGCTCAGGGGTTACTTCCTGGCTCTTTGCTCAGGAATTACTCCTGGCGGTGCTAGGGGACCTTATGGGATGCCGGGGGATCAAACCCGGGTTGTGCCCTACCCGCTGTGCTATCACTCCGCCCCACTCCTGCTCACTGCTACTCAGAGCTACCCCCCCAGGCCCCCAGGCCAGGGAGGAAGACCGTTAGGCTGCTGGACCGATTGATTTGGTGCTTAGAGCCTCCTAGCAAGGGAGAAACTGGGTGGGTTTCTCTGGTGGCACCCCCAGAGCCACAGGCACCTTCTGCCTCAGTTCCCTTTGCTTTGGGGGTGGGGGGTTGTCCCTGGGAGGATTCAAAACAAACATGAACTGGGCCGGGGCGGTAACAGCAGGTCACTGTCAATTGGGATTCGATCCCTGCATCCCAGATGGCAGCAAGCACCGCCAGGACTAAGTCTGGGGTATCGAGTCGGAATAACTCCTAACCCTGAGTGTGATCCAGAAAGCAAAAACAAATAACAACCAGAAAACAAAACAATACACACTCTGTGAAGGACGTTTGTTTGTTTCTGTTTGGGGCCCACAGTCAACCATGGCGAGGGCGTACTCCTGGCTCTGTGCTCACCATCTCTCCTGGCTGGGCGTGGGGAGCCAGGTATATGTGGTGCTGGGGTTGAGCCCTAGCTAGTACTCTCTCCAGCCGCAGGACTCTGTTTGGTTTGTTGTTTGTTTGCTTTTTGGGTCACACCCAGCGATGCTCAGGGGTTACTCCTGATTCTGCACTCAGAAACTACTGGTGGTGCTCGGAGGACCATATGGGATGCCGGGATTCAAACCTGGGTTGGCTGCGTGCAAAGCA
Source organism: Cryptotis parvus (assembly GCA_021461705.1). Taxonomy (NCBI): domain Eukaryota; kingdom Metazoa; phylum Chordata; class Mammalia; order Eulipotyphla; family Soricidae; genus Cryptotis; species Cryptotis parvus. Next base: position 15,489 of record JAJIBD010002027.1, read on the forward strand.
AACGCCCTCCCTGCTGTGCTGTGTCTCCGGCCCCTCCTGTATGTTTTGAGAGGGATCCTGCTTTTGCCTTTATTCTGCCTGTCTCCCTCCTTCACTGTCTGTTTCCACTGTGTTATTCTGGCTCTGTCATCCTGTCAGCCGTGGGCTCTGGAGTCTCCTTGTTCCCTGGCTCTTGCAGGTGGTACTGTGATGTCTCCTCGGTGGGCGACTGCGTGACCCAGAGTCTGTGGTGCCTGTAAAGAAGGTGGCAGCAGCCTCCCTGGTGCTCGGTCCAGCTGTCCAGTGCAGCAGCAGAGCCCATTGCTTCAGAGCCCTGGAGTGGGGAAGCATTGGGGTTTCTGCAGTGCCCAGGGAGGCTGGGCTCAGCTCCTTTGCCTTCCCAGAGAGCAGGCACAGCACTGGCGCCTCTTACTCTTGGCCCTTGGAGGAGCCTCCCAGATCCACTGCCCATTTTTCTTTCATCTGTCTGTTCCTTTGATCTGGGCGAATTCTTGGTATGTTCTGGGTCTAGCCTTCCGGCCGGTGTTGGTGTTGCCGTGTCTTCTCCAGTCTGGCACTTATTCTCTCTCTGAATGAGATCTGACCTCTCTATCGGAACATGTTTCCGTGGTTATTATTTCCATGACCTGTCTAAGACTGCTTCGCCTGCCCCATGGCCACTGAGCTGCCCGTGTTGTCTTCTTTATTGCTTTGCTTTTTCACACTTAACTTCACAAAATGAAGCTTTGGTCTCCTAGCACATGGATGGGTGTTAAAATAACCTTTTCCCATTGCTCTGAGGCACCGCTGCTGATATCAGAAAACCATTCTGACTTGTGGACCCTGTGGCTGCACTGTAGTGTGTGTGTGTGTGTGTGTGTGTGTGTGTGTGTGTATGTGTACTGCTATTATCAGAAAACCATTCTGACTTGTGGACCCTGTGGCTGCACTGTAGTGTGTGTGTGTGTGTGTGTGTGTGTGACACTAGCACAGCCTGAGCTTAGCCCGTTAACCCCATGTCACCTCAGCATCCTGTTTGGGGCTTGATTTTCTTTCCAGAACGTTTCTCAAGTCTTCTAGGTACTTAGCATTGGATTTCTTCTTTTTTGGATGGTGTTATAAATGTTATCTTTTTCAGATTTTTTTTTTCTATTAGTTTGGCTCTTTGCTCAGGGATCATTCCTGTTGGGGCTCAGGGAGCCAAACAGGACGCCTGTGCCAGTTGGCTGCACACGAGGTAGACTGTCCTACCACTTTGGCCCCTCAAAAACTTTTCTAATTTTACAGTTAGACATATAATTGAATGTTCAGCAGTGACTAAAGTCGGTTCTTCTATTTGTAGACTTTATTGAATTTTCCATTTACAACAGTGTTGCCTGCTAGTGCTTGTTTTAATTGTTTTATGTATTTTTCTTACCTTTATATGCTTAGAGTTTCCTAATACTTCTTCTTTTTTTTTCTTTTCTTTTCTTTTTTTTTTTTTTTGCTTTTTTGGGTCACACCGGCAATGCTCAGGGGTTTCTCCTGGCTCTGCACTCAGGGAATTACTCCTGGCGGTGCTCAGGGGACCATATGGGATGCCAGGGATCGAACCCAGGCCAGCATGGGCTGGCCGCATGCAAGGCAAATGCCCTACCCACTGGGCTATCGCTCCTGCCCCAATACTTCTTGAATAGAAATTTATAAAGTTTATTGTGGGTACTGATAGCTGGTTTTTATTTTGGGCCCAGTATCCAAATGAGAGCTTTCGGCATTTCACTTACAGTTACATAATAAGGCTTAGGAAGGCCTGAAGGACTGGAGAGACAGTCTAGTGGGTAGAGCACGGTCCTGCCAGAAGTGATCTTGGAGCTGCACCGTGTGTGACTCAAAGCAAACAAAAAACTCCAGGAAAGTTTTGCAGATTAAAGAACTTCTCTGGGGCACGGCGGGTAGGGCATTTCCCTTCCACACAGCTGACCTGGGTTTAGTCCCGGCATCCCATATGGTCCCCTGAGTACCTCCAGGAGTGATACCTGAGTGCAGAGTGAGGAATGGCCCCAAATCAAAACTTTGTTTTTCAGCAGAGAAAGCACACGGGGTAGGGCTGCAGTGACAGTGTTGCAGGTGGACCCCACGGGTGACTTATGTGAGGCAGGAAGGAGAGAGAGATGGTCGCTTTCTCCCCCAGCCGCCTCTGCCACCCGGGACCCGCTGGGCAGGCTAAGGACTGATAAAGTCTGCGATGAGCCCCCTGACACGGCGTGGGCCTGAGCCCCACCAGCCCCACGAGGTGGCCGTCAAGCCACGCCTGAGGTCCGCTTTGATCTCTAGGCACGGGGGAGTTGATCCCCACCACCCGAGGTTTCTCGGGGAGCCACAGACTCAGGCTGGAGCGAGGAATTGCTCTTTGCAGGAAAGGAAAGTCAGTCCTAGGCCTTACCCAGGTCTGCCTCAAGGTTCTTGTCTTCCTCGCAGAAAAAGAATTTTCAGGAGTCGACGAGCAGTGAAGTAAAATAGGTTTTATTGAGGAGGTTTAGGTGAGGGGGAGGGAGAGAAAGAAAGGAAAGAGTAACGCGCTCAAGGGAGAACGCGGGCTGCTCCAAAGGCGGAGAGCGCGAGTAAAGAGAGAGAGTACACATCTCAAGAGGGGAGATGCGGGCAACACACGTGCTCAGGCACCACATGTGCTTGGCCACATGGGCTCAGGCAGCATGAGTGTCCTTGCAGCATGCGCGAGGCGACATGTGTGCCCAGGCAGCATGCGGCCGCAGGCAACATGTGAGCCCAGGCAGCATGCGCCGCAGGCAACATGTGAGCCCAGGCAGCATGTGCGGCGCCGTCCTTTGGTCAGGACGGCTTTTATAGATTTCTCCCCAAGTTACTCCCATATGGGGCTTTAACCTCGGTTGCTAGGGCCCCGTTGCCAAGGGGAGTAGACTTTGGGAGTGGTCTTCTTTGACTGGAATGTCCTGGGGTCTTCCTTGAGCTGGGTCCTGGGCAGGAAGGATGATTCATTTCCCTCAGGAGATTTACACATTCCTTTTTGGCCTTTCCTTCCTCCAGGGTCTATTGTTGATAATGGTCCCATCAAGTCTGGTTTCCGGCTTTCAATCAGGTGTGGCTCTGGAGCTCTTCTTTAGGAATTTATTGCCATGTGGCGCCCCCTGTCTGCCTGCCTACAACAATCCCCCTAGAGATTTCACCCCCTTAAATCTTTAAGGGGAAAGTGGTCGAAGGTCCGTCTTCTGTATTTGCTTCCTGCTGACAAGAGGGGCTTGTAGACCCTGCCTACAAGGGGTGAAATCTTCCTACTACCTTAGTTTAAATGGGGGCCCAGGCAATGAATGAAGGTTAGATTTCTGGAGTTTGTTCATCTGTCACGTTAGGGCTACCCCAGGCTTGGCCATGAAGATTATGTTCCATGATGAGCTACAGGTGACCTCGGGCCTCTTCCACTGGGTTGAGCAGAGCATGACAACATCCCTCTTTGGGGCTGAAGCCATTCCCTACTGCAGCAGTCCTCCTTGTTGTATGGCCCAGGCAGTTGTCAGTCACCACAGATTGGCAGATTTCTCGTTCCTTACAGCAGAGATGATCTTCGGTTCTTCCTTTAGCCGCCCGCCTCTAGGGTCTCCCTGAGGTTTGTAGGGTACTTGCAGCTGTACCTGTGATAACTACATGCTTCTGTCATTTAGACCAATCCCTTTGACTTTTTATTTTTTCTGGAAGAGGGCCTTGGGGTCCCATACTGGCTTTCCTGTCTGCATGAGGGCTAGGCCCTATTACAGAGAGGAAATATTTTGTTTGAGTTTATGCAAACCAACATAGTGCCATGAAACATCAAAAGACGTACTGAAGGTGTAAAGAGAGAAAAGCATATATTACACTTTACTCACAATGAAGTGCAATACACCAATTTGCTGTTGGAACTGCTTAAAAGAAGCATAAAGTTCTGTTGAAATAGAGCAGACAGTTTAACAGTATTCTGTGTAACTTATTTAACTCCATGTTAAACAAAATTTTAATTACCAGTTTTTAGGAGCACTGTAACAGGAGTTTATACCATCTGTTTAATATTTTTTCATAGATCTTACCAACGAGATACTTTAGAAAAGAGTTTTATAGTTTACTTAACATTCTTTGACCTTCTACACATTCTTTTTTATATTTATTCTATTTTGTAACTTTTTTGCAAAAACAAGCCTTTACTTTAGCAGAATTTCTTCCTTTTTCCCACAGACATTTTCATCCATTATCTTTCTGTTACTTAAAATGCATTATTTAGACTTCTTATAGTTACACCCTAAAGGTATTAACTTCCTTATTTTACAGAGCTTAGTACCTGATCTTTCAAGAAGTTTGGAAACACGTTGCTAATTATTTTTATTTAGCATGTCAAGCTACTTTAAAAGCATTAATTTTATATTTTAGGAGAACATAAACAATGCAAAGTTAAAATACTTAAAAGATTACTACCAAGAAACAGTGACTTTACACTTATGAATAAAGATCTTAAATTCAAGGCTAGGTTGATACCTGGTAACAAAGCTTACATATATTAAAGCTATTTCAATAATAGCACATACTGGGCAGATTAGAAACAATGCCTGAAAAAGAAAAACTGATTGCTGTTATTTACTTTGCACATTTTAATTTTTTATGTTTAGAAGCCACAAATTGAAAGAAACATTTTTGGCTCCTTGAATGTGGCTGACTTTCTTCAGCCCTGAGGCTGCTCTGGAATTTTACCTGAAAAGCCTTTAAGGCATAATGCTGTGCTTCAGATTTATCAGACTGAGATCTTGAGATAATCCCATTACAGAAATAAAACAAATATGTAGACATATTAACATACGGCATTTGAACCAACTTTTTGTAAAACACAAGATTTTTTTTGACTTAATTACAACAGTTTCTGTACCTTAGTTAATTTTGAAAACAGCCTAATTTTTATTAGAATTTGACTAAGGCTTATAAGGTAAAGCTTTTGCACAATTTTACAAAGTTTTTATTTTATTTCCTGATTTTGACTTTAGCTTTTACCCTTTTTAACAGCACAAGTTTTGCAGCTGAGAGAATTTTAGGCATTAGGAACCCTTAAAAAGGTTTTACAATTATATATTTTAACCCCTTACCATAAGATTTAGATTGAGCACGTCGATTTTTTTTTTTTTTTGCTTAATTCTTAGTTTAGAACACATGGCCTATTCCTGGCTTAACAGTTTGCTTTTGATTTTAACTTGGTTTATTTAACACTTTAATGTTTTACACAGACAAGACAACTGCAAACAATTGGTGGCCACCACACGCACGTGCACACATACACATATACAGTTGATTAATTTTTAGTTATGATTTGACCCTTTTGGAAGGGTAGAGGAAACTGATAGACTGAGAAAGGAAGGGCAGTCCCCCAGGGCAAATAGCCCTGCTCGGCCGACTGGGACCTGGCCCTGCATTTTTTCAGCCTGCACCAGCCTTTGTCCCCTGCTTGTCTTTTACATGAAGCATGGGTCAAGAGCTTTTGTTGAAAAAACCGGCCACCTAGATTATGGCCGAATTAAGTTGTAAACTTAATGCTACTGTTTTTAGCTTTTTTTAGTTTTGAGTTTAGCTTTTCTAGTTCCTAATTCCTAGTTTTAAGTTTTGAATGCACCTTAGTGGCTTTTGCTAACTAGAGGCATAGTAAAGAAAGTTAAAATTAGTTACGATGTACAGTTTCTGGAGATAGATGTTAGTGAGGACAGGTTAGGCTGTAAAAACCCTGTAAATTGAATTACTGCATTAATACCCTTTTGAAATTAATTACTACATTTGTGCCTCCTTTGATTTGATAATTCTGTACTAGACCTGTTAAGGAAAAACTGCTGTTAAGCCTACCGGTAATTAAGGTCACCAGCCAGTGCTCATCTGCGCAGGTCCTGGTGTGCTTTTGCTTTTTGCATGCAACAATTGGACAAAATTATTAGCCATCTTAGGTGAACTTAAAGCAAAGGTTAGAAATTGAACTTTTTTATAAACTTGAAGGATTTCCCCAAAATGTCCCTAGCTGCTTGTGTCACTGAAGCTTATTGAGAAGGGCGCTTGGACCTTCACTTTGCCAGCTTTTTCCAGCCATTTCCCCTAGGGGAACTCCTGGGTGGGTCCAGCAGGTTTGGAATGACAAGAAGCTCAGCTCTAAGCACACCCTGCTCGGCCTGACCTTGGGGAAAGATAGATAGATGCCTGAGCTGCGTTAGACCACAGTGGGCAGTGGGCTTCCCTGCAAGTACCTTTTGCTTATTATAATTTACCGCCTTAGTAACACACTTTTTCATTCCCGCTATTAGACAGTTAATCATGTAATTCCCCATTTTTTTCTCTTCAGTTTGGTAATTTTACCCAGGGTTTGTTAGGGAACTGCCGTGAAACCCACGGGTAGGTCTTTATTAGTTGCATGGAGCTCGTCTGCATGAACCTGCGCAGCTGCTATAATTTGTGTTTTTTCCTCTGGGGTGCAGCAATTGGACAGAACTATTTGTGCATTATCCCAGGTGAACTTAAAGTTAAAAGTTAGAGTTTGAAATTTCTTTGTAAACTTTGAGGGATTTTTTCCAAAACCTTCCTAGCTGCTGCTTACATTGGTGTAGGTCGCCCATGGTGAAAGGTACCTGAACCTTTACTATTCCTCCCTCCCCATTTGGCACTTCTCTTAGAGGAAGAATTTTTTTCTGGTTTTGGGTGGTAAGAGACTTTACTCGAGTACGCCCTGTTAGACTAGTTTTTGAGGGAGGGAGACGTTTTAAAGTTTCTTTGGAGTTTGGACCAGCCTGGTCTTCTGAGGAGAGACTGCGCCCCTTACTTCCCCTGCGGTTTATGCGAGCTTTCCTGCTACTACTTTTCTCTGCACTGGTCTCTTTTGGGAGGCGCTGCGCTCTTTGGTACCCCGGAGATTTTTGTGGGCCCTAGGGCTTGGAGACCTTGGGCTAAAAGAGCCTCGGATTGCCGGGGATAGTTTTGGCAGGGGAGGGAGTCAACACCCGAGGCACAGTAGGGAACAGAGGCTGCGGAGGCGGCAGCGGCAGCGGCGGTAGCGAAGCCTGAGCCGGTGCCAGCGGCTGGGCCAGCGGCCCTCCAAAGGGACTGAGGCCCTCCGGGGTCCAAACGGACCTCCGTGTGGAGGAAACATCATTAGAATGTTGTCTATGGGATCTGGTTCTAGTTCTTTTTCCCCTGTAGCATCCGCATAGAAGATGCGGCCGCCTCTTTCCTTTGAGGCTTGATACAGTGCCATGAAGGCTTGAATGTAGGGGGTTTTATCCCATTTCCTTTGCCTCTTGCAGAAGCGATCTAGCTGCAAGATGGTGTTGTATTGCAAGCTACCATTCACTGGCCATTTTTCCCCGTGTTCTAGTTTATAGTTAGGCCACGATATGTTACAAAGGTCTTTGAGCCGTGCCTTGCTTAGACATTCTAGTTGTAGGTTCTTCCAGTGTTTCAACAGGCAAGCCAAGGGGACTCCTTGGGTATAGAGGCAGAATTTCCCATATTTTAAGTATTCTGGCAGCAACCTATGAAAGAAGGAAAGAACTAAAACAGGATGATTCCTTGGCAAAACTCTTAATGCAAAAAACCGCTCGCGGGAGGGGTTCCAGTCCCCAGCCCCGAGGAGAAACACTCGCGGGGGGGGGCGCAGCGTCGCAGCCCCCAGCCCCGGAGGAGAAACACTTCGCGGGAGGGGCGCAGCGCCGCGGCCCCCAGCCCCGAGGAGAAACTTCGCGGGAGGGGCGCAGCGTCGCAGCCCCCAGCCCCGAGGAGAAACACTCAGCGGGAGGGGCGCAGCGTCGCAGCCCCCAGCCCCGAGGAGAAACACTTCGCGGGAGGGGGCGCAGCGTCGCAGCCCCCAGCCCCGAGGAGAAACACTCAGCGGGAGGGGCGCAGCGTCGCAGCCCCCAGCCCCGAGGAGAAACACTCGCGGGGAGGGGCGCAGCGTCGCAGCCCCCAGCCCCGAGGAGAAACACTCGCGGGAGGGGGCGCAGCATCGCGGCCCCCAGCCCCGAGGAGAAACACTCGCGGGAGGGGGCGCAGCGTCGCAGCCCCCAGCCCCGAGGAGAAGTCAGGGGTCCACTTTGACCATGGACGTCTCCATAAGTGACCTCTGAGTTACCCTAAGCGTCCCTGGGGCCTTCCGGGCATCCACCACGACCACGACCTGCGTGTGGAGCCGGACCAGCCTGTCGTGGGTTTCCAAAGAGATAGAGGAAAAAGTTCTGCCTTAGTTGGTTGCTGCCTTCTTTAACCTTGCTGACATTGCTGCATCTTTCATTAGGTTTTAAGTTTTTTGCCTTTCTGTCATTTGCTGGACTTCTTAATAAATTTTAATTTCTGCCTTGGCGACATTTACTGGGTCCCTTACTGGGTTCTGCCTTGCTGCTTTTGGCTTAGTTTACTGGGCCTTCCACTGGGTTTTGCCTTGCTGCCTTTTACCCTTTTTTTTCTTTGCCTGGGGCTAAAGCTGCTAGAGGCCTCCCTTTACGTTCTAATTGACCTCCTGGCGTTTTTTTTAATCCTAGCCGGTTTTCTTCCCTATGTTATTCTGGGACAAGGAGAGAGAAAGGGGACTGCTAGCTGTAATTTGGTTTTCTAGAATCTTTCACTAGTGGGTTTCCTCCCACCCCTCCCACAGTGATAGGTGACGCGAGACAGACAAAGGAGGGGCGCCTCTTTACAGAGACCATTCAGTTGCTTGTCTACCGGTGAAGAACTTAGCCGTAGTGGACTCAGCAGTTGTGACTTGGCGGCCGACCTCTATGTCAGCGCCACCATAGACCATATGTTCTTCGTAGCAGACAGCCCACTCGGGCTCCGTAACCTTTGTGGGACCTTAAGGGTGCCGGTCGTGGAGCCACAGACTCACGCCTGATAGGAGGACCTATCAGGGTGCTCATACACACTCACTCACACAGAGGTTATCACATTCCTCCCCGTCCCCCTAGAGATTTCCAAGGGAGCATACCTTCTACGCAGATTTTTCAAGGATTACCTCCTTCTGGGGGGGACTTCACTGCACCGCCCTGCCGCGGTCGCCAAAATGTTGCAGGTGGACCCCACGGGTGACTTATGTGAGGCAGGAAGGAGAGAGAGATGGTCGCTTTCTCCCCAGCCGCCTCTGCCACCCGGGACCGCTGGGCAGGCTAAGGACTGATAAAGTCTGCGATGAGCCCCCTGCACGGCGTGGGCCTGAGCCCCACCAGCCCCACGAGGTGGCCGTCAAGCCACGCCTGAGGTCCGCTTGATCTCTAGGCACGGGAGTTGATCCCCACCACCCGAGGTTTCTCGGGGAGCCACAGACTCAGGCTGGAGCGAGGAATTGCTCTTTGCAGGAAAGGAAAGTCAGTCCTAGGCCTTACCCAGGTCTGCCTCAAGGTTCTTGTCTTCCTCGCAGAAAAAGAATTTTCAGGAGTCGACGAGCAGTGAAGTAAAATAGGTTTTATTGAGGAGGTTTTAGGTGAGGGGGAGGGAGAGAAAGAAAGGAAAGAGTAACGCGCTCAAGGGAGAACGCGGGCTGCTCCAAAGGCGGAGAGCGCGAGTAAAGAGAGAGAGTACACATCTCAAGAGGGGAGATGCGGGCAACACACGTGCTCAGGCACCACATGTGCTTGGCCACATGGGCTCAGGCAGCATGAGTGTCCTTGCAGCATGTGCGCAGGCGACATGTGTGCCCAGGCAGCATGTCGCGCAAGAGGCAACATGTGAGCCCAGGCAGCATGCGCGCAGGCAACATGTGAGCCCAGGCAGCATGCGCGCCGTCCTTTGGTCAGGACGGCTTTTATAGATTTCTCCCAAGTTACTCCCATATGGGGCTTTAACCTCGGTTGCTAGGGCCCCGTTGCCAAGGGAGTAGACTTTGGGAGTGGTCTTCTTTGACTGGAATGTCCTGGGGTCTTCCTTGAGCTGGGTCCTGGGCAGGAAGGATGATTCATTTCCCTCAGGAGATTTACACATTCCTTTTGGCCTTTCCTTCCTCCAGGGTCTATTGTTGATAATGGTCCCATCAAGTCTGGTTTCCGGCTTTCAATCAGGTGTGGCTCTGGAGCTCTTCTTTAGGAATTTATTGCCATGTGGCGCCCCCCCCTGTCTGCCTGCCTACAACAACAGCACAGCGGGAGGGCATTTGCCTTGCACATGCCAACCCGGCTTCAATCCCCAGCATCCCATATGGCCCCTGAGTACCTCCAGGAGTAATTCCTGAGCAAAGAGCCAGGAGTAACCCCTGAGCATTGCTGGGTGTGACCTAAATGTCAAATATAAAATAAATGAATAAAGAAGTTCCTTTTTGTTGCTCTTTAGAGGGCTTTTTGTTTCATTGTTTTAATCATGAATAGATACTGTATTTTAATCAAATGCTTTCTCTCTATAGATTGAGTTTATTAAATTATTTTTCCTCTTTATTCTGATAATGTGGAGATTTAAATCAACCCATTTTCGAGTGTCGAGCCAAGCTTGCATCCCAGGAATAAGTAAGCCGCAGTTCCTCCTGACTGCTCATAACTCAGGGTTTGCACATGGTTTTGGAATGGCTTAAACTGAATTTTGTTTCTCACAATCTCCTTAGCTCTGTGTTACACTTTTCCTGGATTCATGAAGTGTTAGGAAGTTGTTTTTGATTGTTTGTTTTGCTTTTTTTGGGTCACACCCAGCAATGCTTAAGGGTTACTTCTGCCTCTGCACTCAGGGGACCATATGGGATGCGGGATCTAACCAGGTCGGCCTCATGCAAGGCAAACACCCTACCCGCTGTGCTATCACTCTGGCCGGGAAAGGGTTTTTGTTGTTTGTTTGGTTTTTTCTCATCTGGCTGCCATTCATTGAGTTGTATTCGTCAATGAAATCACCAGTTTGAATGCATCTGGACTTGGGGTTTTCATTCAGTATATTTTTACATTGCCTGGTTGATTTGTTTCATTAGCTCTGAGATTTCCAGATTTTCTTCTTTTTGCTTATGGTAGACTTATTTTTAAAAAATTCGCCATTTTATCTCAATTCTAAAGCTACACAGTTGTTCAGTGTAACCTGCTACCTTGTTAATATTTTTATGATCTGGAGTATGTCTTCTTTTTCAAACTGGTTATTGATTTGTTTATGCTTTCTTGATGTGAATCATCAACAAGTTATCAATTGTATTACTCATTTGAGTGAACCAATATTTAGCATTATTGAGCCTGTGCCTTATGTATTCTGTTTTGTACATTTATATTTTTATGTTCTTCCCCTACTTCTTTGGACTTAACTTGATGCCATGTTCTAACTTTTTGAGAGTGTTTTTGGAGGAGTGGGAAGAGCACAGACCTCATAAGTGCCAGGCAAGTTCCTGAGGCCTAGGCTCACCCCAGGGTGTTTCTGAGTCTCGTTTGTAGATACTGTCCCTCCCCCTTTCTTTTGTAATATTACACTCAAAGGTGTTGGTTTAATACCAGAGTGTAGATCTCTTGTATTTTTCTTAGCATTCAGTTCTGATGTTAATTCAGTTCATTCGTTTCCGTTGAGACTCCATTTGACAGGTCGGTTGTTCGAGGATGAACTCCCAGTGTCTCAGGATGAGGAAGGGTCCCAGCAGTGGACTCCTGCCTAGCCTGCAGACTCCTCACACTGACCATGTCCTCTGCGTCCTCTGAAATTCACTGAGCCTTAGTGAGATTTCGCCTCGGTGAAAGGACTCTGTCTGTGAAAGGCCTCGTCCTGCAGCTGTGGGACGTCGCCCTGGCGCTGCTTGTGTTAGCAGAACCCTCCTCCTGGCATTATCCTGAGTGGGTTTTTGCTGCCACACTGCCTGCATCCACGTGGGCCGTGCTGTCCACACTGCCTGCATCCACGCGGCCGTGCTGTCCACACTGTATCCACGTGGGCCGTGCTGTCCACACTGCCTGCATCCACGTGGGCCGTGCTGTCCACACTGCCTGTATCCGAATGGGTCCAGCTGTTCTGGTGCTTCAGAGAGGAGCTAAGAGCCTCTCCCTGGGAATACGTATCCTTGTGACTGTTGCTCTCTGGAGAGATGCTCTCCGTGCTCCCTCCCTGCTTGTGTAACGGGTGCCCCCTCATGTCTGAAGGACACAGTTCTGCTGGCGCCTCCCAGGGCAGGTCCATGAGGAATGGCTGGTGCCCCTTCAGGGTGCAGCCTTGCGGTCTCAGGTGGCCACTTTGCTCAGCCCTGCCCTTCCATGTCTTTTTTTTTTTTTTTTTTTTTGCTTTTTTGGGTCACACCCAGCAATGCTCAGGGGTTTCTCCTGGCTCTGCACTCAGGAATTACTCCTGGCGGTGCTCGGGGACCATATGGGATGCCGGGATCGAACCCGGGCGGCATAGGCCGGCCGCGTGCAAGGCAAACACCCTACCCGCTGGGCTATCGCCCGGCCCCAAAGAGATTTTTTTTTTTTTAATTTGTTTTCCTTTTTGGGTCACACCCGGCGACGCTCAGGGGGTTACTCCTGGCTCTGCACTCAGGAATTACTCCTGGCGGTGCTCGGGGACCATATGGGATGCCGGGGATTGAACCAGGGCCGGCACAGGCCGGCGCGCAAAGGCAAACGCCCTACCCACTGGGCTATTGCTCCCGCCCCTTTCCATGTCTTACTCCTCTGACAGGCTCTCTGGTTTGTTGGCAGTTTTCTCCTTGTCCTTCTTGCCAGACCCTGTTCTCCTATACTCCCAGAGTCCGGGACCTGGGCTTGGCAGCTGCAGTCACACAGGTGTGCAGAGAACTTCCATCCTGCCATATGGCCCCGGCCCTTAGTACCTGTGTCCTGCTCGTGAGACTGCCCCCTCAGCCCCTCTCTCTGCTCTGCGTCCCTCAGCCCACAACTTAGCCAGCTCCCTCGAACCCCTGCACAGATAGGGTGTGTCCCTCTGTCCCCTGGTACAGACAGAGGTTATGTTCTCCCCCCCACATCCCCTGGTACAGACAGGGATTCTGTCCCCGCCCGTCCCAGCACAGGCAGTGCGTGTGTCCCCTCTGACCCCGGCACAGATGGGGTATGTGTCCCCCTCTGGGTGCAAATTCGCCCCTCACTCCTGCCTTCCCTGCTGCCCCCTGCACAGACAGGCCTGTTTGTTCCGCCGTCTACCCCGGCATTTGCTCGGGTGTAAATGAAGCGACTCTGGCCCAGTGGGATCTGTCGTCACAAAGCCATCAAAGCAAACCCGCTCAGTTCCTGCGCTTTGACTGCTGGTGCCAAGCTGCTTCTTGAAGAGTCCAAACAACACCCTTCCTGTGTATTTTCCTGAGCAGCTGTTCTGGCCTAGGATGCAGCAGCAGAACTGCGGAGTGAGATTTATCGGTCAATCACTCGGTGATGCAGCCTGTTTATGAAAGGAAATCCCCTCCCAGCGCCGCAGCAGTGACAGCGACAGCTCTGGTAACCAGCTCTGCACCATAAAAGTCAATGGCAAGATATAGGATTTCAATAAAATTATGACACTCGATAAACCTGCCCATGGAAACAAATTTTCCACGGATCTGTGACCAGTTCCAGTTGGATTTGTAACTTTAATTTCTCACTTATTGAATTTCTTGTCATCGGCTAATTGTGAGTCCTGTGCTGGGCGAGTCCCAGGTCTGCCGCTCACAGTTCACTAACGTGGGGTCTGGAGACCGACCTGTGGGCTCCTCACCCTGACCTGCCCAGTCTCCCTGGAGCTGTGGGCTGTGTCCGTCGCGAGCGATGAGTAGCAGTTCCCCGAGAGCAGTGCTTGGTGGAGGGAGGCCTCATCGTCCCTGACCTGCTTCTGTGTCAGCAGCTGGGCAGCCTGTGGGGGAGACAGCCCCTGAGCCCCACATTAGAGACCATCAGGCATTGCCTGATGTGTGTCTCCTGGAAACCCAACACAGCACTGCAGTTAATTGTGGGGTCACCTCTGAACCTCGAGCTGCCTCCGCTGTGGTTGGGCTCAGCCTCTGCCTGGGCCCCCTGGGAAAGGTGCCTGGGCCATCCACATGCCGGGGTAGAGGGGTACCGCCTGTGGCCGTGGCTGCCCTGCTGGCCTGGTGGGTCTTGCCTGGTGCCCTCCCTGCTCTAATGTGACCTGTGACCTGTCTGACTGCTCTCAGAGGTCATGTGGCCCAGCACACTGGCCATGGAGGTAGGGCACTCTGCCAGCCTGCGCGTGTGTCTCAGGACTCCTCCCGCACCCCTGCAGCCATGACTGAGCTCAGAGGAGGTGAGTGGTGCAGCCAGGCCCCTCTTCTACCCCCAGACCTGGCCATCAAGAGTTGAGACTCTGCTGTGCCTTATATACAAGCCCCCAAGTCCCCACCGCCCCGCCTGTGTCATGGTGCCCAGTGCCGTCCCCTCCATCCCTCCCCCTGCCAGCCTGACTGAGCCACTCTCTGCCCATAGGAGCGGGACGGGCATGCGTGCCATCCTGGGGTCCTATGACAGCGAGCTGACCGCAGCCGAAGTACTCGCCACAGCTGACCCGGCGGATGCGCGAGGCGGAGGACATGGTGCAGAAGGTGCACGCCGCACAGCTCGGAGATGGAGGTGAGCATGAGCACGCAGAGTGCAGAGCGCAGCCCTGCCTGGAGAGCCATCACGCTGCCCCAGTGTGGCCGCAGGAAGTGTAGGCGCATTCATAGCGCCTTGGGCTCCACGCGAGACGCTAATGAAGAGATTTGCAGGGAAGGCTCCCTGACACCGCCCGTCCTCGCCTCGGCGCTCCATGCTGAGAGGCACCTCCTGTCTGTTCACCATATGCACGCTAATTAGTTCATTACGCTGCGCTGACAGTCGGGCCACCTTGGAGGCCGTTTGCTCTGGGGTTTGTCAGCCAGGGGATGCGGGCAATGTCACCTCAGAGCTCGTGGCCCAGCCTGTCACCCGATCTCGCCGCCGGGCCACACGTACCCGCCCACAGCCTAGTCACGGCTCGGCCCAGGCACCTCTCATCTCCCTGTGTGCTCCTGGGACTGTCCCTGGCCCTCCATCCTTCTGCAAACAGCTGTGCAGCTGCCCTCTCTCGGCCTTTCTGTTCCCTCCTGGGGTGAGGACAGGCTTGTGACTTCCGTCCTCTGAGACAGGAGGCAGTGGGGGCAGAGAAGGTGAAGGCTCTAGACCTAGCCCTTGCTGGTCTCCTCAGGTCTGTGCTTGGCTGAAGCTGCCCCATGCACAGCCCATGCTCCCCTGGAATCCCCAGTCTTGAGACTGGCAGTCCAGCAGCTGACCTCGGTGCTGTAGGGATGCTGGGCGCCCTGCCCCTCCTGCAGAGATCTCTCCTGGAGCATGTTTTTTCTTTCTCTTTTGCTTTTTTGAGGTCACACCCAGCAATGTTTAGGGTTTACTCCTGGCTCTTCACTCAGGAATTACTCCAGAGTGAGTACCGAGCGGTGCTCAGGTGACCATATGGGATGTCAGCCACGCGCAAGGCAAATGCCCTCCCCGCTGTGCTGTCACCACGGCCGCCCCTGGAGCATGTTTCTGACCACGTGACCTGAGCTGTCATCTTGAGGTGGGGCGTTTTTCCCCAGATGGGCCAGCCTTGGTACAGACAGCAGGCCAGTCACCTCTCAAGTGCAGGGAACTGGCAGTCAGACCCCCAGGGGGCCCAGACCTGTGCCTGAGAACTGTGTCCCTCCTGGCCTCCAGCAGGCAGCACACACTGCTCCTGCTTGGGGCAGCCCTAGGGAGCATGACCAACTGGGGCTTGGCTCTGAGCCTTTCTGGCCAGCCCCTTCCTGCTACCCCACTTCAGCTCTCCTGGAGCCAGTGTGAGGAGGTGCAGACCCTGTCCCTCTGTGCCTTGCCCGACTGGACCCCACACGTGGGTCAGGGAGCACTGGGGCTAGGCACTGGCCGTGCCTGCTGATGGGACCCATAGGCCGCTGGCAGCACAGCTGTGCTCCTATTGAGGACGCCCTGTCCCCAGCTCTTGCACTCGGAGCGTGTGGGTGTAGCTGGCTGGGGGCACAGCCCTGGCCTCACACAGCCCAGCCCCCTGGTGTGGGCACATCTGAAGAGTCCCAGCTTCTCACCCCTGTGTAGGGAAGAGGAAACTAGGCCCTCAGTGTTGGGGGATGAGCTGAGACTAGATCTTTCTGACCAGCCTCTTGTGGTCAGAGGTCTGGTGGCCACTGCTCTGGGGGCCGCTTGCTCGGCCTGCACTGCCAAAAGGCTGCAGGCCGCCACGGAGGGGCCTGTTTCAGTCAAGCTCACAGCCAGCTGGGGTCAGACCATAGAGAGCCCGCCTGCCTGCCGGGGGACCAAGGGAAGGGAAGTAGCCGGGAGGGCCAGCCAGCCTTCCTCTTGCTGTTGAGCAGCTTTTCTGTATCCAAGCCCTAAAAACGCCGCCCTCACACCTGAGCACTGTGGGGGGGGCTTCACAGTGAGCCACGGCACTGTGGGGCTTCACAGTGACCACTGGCACTGTGGGGGGCTTCACAGTGAGCCACGGCACTGTGGGGCTTCACAGTGAGCCACTGGCACTGTGGGGCGCCACAGTGAGCCACGGCACTGTGGGGGCTTCACAGTGAGCCACTGGCACTGTGGGGGGCTTCACGGTGAGCCACGGCACTGTGGGGGCTTCACGGTGAGCCACTGGCACTGTGGGGGCTTCACAGTGAGCCACTGGCACTGTGGGGGCTTTACAGTGAGCCACTGGCACTGTGGGGGCTTCACGGTGAGCCACGGCACTGTGGGGCTTTCACGGTGAGCCACTGGCACTGTGGGGGCTTCACGGTGAGCCACTGGCACTATGGGGGTCTTCACAGTGAGCCACTGGCACTGTGGGGGCTTCACAGTGAGCCACTGGCACTGTGGGGGCTTCACGGTGACCCACTGGCACTATGGGGGTCTTCACAGTGAGCCACTGGCACTGTGGGGTCTTCACGGTAAGCCACTGGCACTGTGGGGGGCTTCACGGTGAGCCACTGGCACTGTGGGGCTTCACGGTGAGCCACTGGCACTATGGGGGTCTTCACAGTGAGCCACTGGCACTGTGGGGGCTTCACAGTGAGCCACTTGCACTGTGGGGGCTTCACGGTGAGCCACTGGCACTGTGGGGGCTTCACGGTGAGCCACTGGCACTATGGGGTCTTCACAGTGAGCCACTGGCACTGTGGGGGCTCACAGTGAGCCACTGGCACTATGGGGTCTTCACGGTGAGCCACTGGCACTGTGGGGGCTTCACAGTGAGCCATGGCACTGTGGGGGCTTCACGGTGAGCCACTGGCACTATGGGGGTCTTCACAGTGAGCCATGGCACTGTGGGGGCTTCACGGTGAGCCACTGGCACTGTGGGTCTTCACGGTGAGCCACTGGCACTGTGGGGCTTCACAGTGAGCCATGGCACTGTGGGGTCTTCACGGTAAGCCACTGGCACTGTGGGGGCTTCACGGTGAGCCACTGGCACTGTGGGGCTTCACAGTGAGCCACGGCACTGTGGGGTCTTCACGGTGAGCCACTGGCACTGTGGGGGCTTCACAGTGAGCCATGGCACTGTGGGCGGCTTCACGGTGAGCCACTGGCACTATGGGGGTCTTCACAGTGAGCCATGGCACTGTGGGGGCTTCACGGTGAGCCACTGGCACTGTGGGGTCTTCACGGTGAGCCACTGGCACTGTGGGGGCTTCACAGTGAGCCATGGCACTGTGGGGTCTTCACGGTAAGCCACTGGCACTGTGGGGGCTTCACGGTGAGCCACTGGCACTGTGGGGCTTCACAGTGAGCCACTGGCACTGTGGGGGCTTCACAGTGAGCCACTGGCACTGTGGGGCTTCACGGTGAGCCACTGGCACTGTGGGGTCTTCACGGTGAGCCACTGGCACTGTGGGGGCTTCACAGTGAGCCATGGCACTGTGGGGTCTTCACGGTAAGCCACTGGCACTGTGGGGGCTTCACGGTGAGCCACTGGCACTGTGGGGGCTTCACAGTGAGCCACTGGCACTGTGGGGGGGCTTCACGGTGAGCCACTGGCACTATGGGGGTCTTCACAGTGAGCCACGGCACTGTGGGGTCTTCACAGTGAGCCACTGGCACTGTGGGGGCTTCACGGTGAGCCACTGGCACTGTGGGGTCTTCACGGTGAGCCACTGGCACTATGGGGGTCTTCACAGTGAGCCATGGCACTGTGGGGTCTTCACAGTGAGCCACTGGCACTGTGGGGGCTTCACGGTGAGCCACTGGCACTGTGGGGTCTTCACAGTGAGCCATTGGCACTGTTGGGGCTTCACAGTGAGCCACTGGCACTGTGGGGGCTTCACGGTGAGCCACTGGCACTATGGGGGTCTTCACAGTGAGCCACTGGCACTGTGGGGTCTTCACGGTGAGCCACTGGCACTGTGGGGCTTCACAGTGAGCCATGGCACTGTGGGGCTTCACGGTGAGCCACTGGCACTATGGGGGTCTTCACAGTGAGCCATGGCACTGTGGGGGCTTCACGGTGAGCCACTGGCACTGTGGGGTTTCACGGTGAGCCACTGGCACTGTGGGGCTTCACAGTGAGCCACTGGCACTATGGGGTCTTCACAGTGAGCCATGGCACTGTGGGGGCTTCACGGTGAGCCACTGGCACTGTGGGGTCTTCACGGTGAGCCACTGGCACTGTGGGGTCTTCACGGTGAGCCACTGGCACTATGGGGGTCTTCACAGTGAGCCATGGCACTGTGGGGGGGCTTCACGGTGAGCCACTGGCACTGTGGGGTCTTCACGGTGAGCCACTGGCACTGTGGGGGCTTCACAGTGAGCCACTGGCACTGTGGGGGCTTCACGGTGAGCCACTGGCACTGTGGGTCTTCACGGTGAGCCATGGCACTGTGGGGCTTCACAGTGAGCCATGGCACTGTGGGGGCTTCACGGTGAGCCACTGGCACTATGGGGGTCTTCACAGTGAGCCATGGCACTGTGGGGTCTTCACAGTGAGCCACTGGCACTGTGGGGGCTTCACGGTGAGCCACTGGCACTATGGGGGTCTTCACAGTGAGCCACTGGCACTGTGGGGTCTTCACGGTGAGCCACTGGCACTGTGGGGGCTTCACAGTGAGCCACTGGCACTGTGGGGGCTTCACGGTGAGCCACTGGCACTATGGGGGTCTTCACAGTGAGCCACTGGCACTGTGGGTCTTCACGGTGAGCCACTGGCACTGTGGGGCTTCACAGTGAGCCATGGCACTGTGGGGGCTTCACGGTGAGCCACTGGCACTATGGGGTCTTCACAGTGAGCCACTGGCACTGTGGGGCTTCACAGTGAGCCACTGGCACTGTGGGGGGCTTCACGGTGAGCCACTGGCACTATGGGGGTCTTCACAGTGAGCCACTGGCACTGTGGGGTCTTCACGGTGAGCCACTGGCACTGTGGGGGGCTTCACGGTGAGCCACTGACACTCTGGGGTCTTCACAGTGAGCCACTGGCATTGTGGGGCTTCACGGTGAGCCACTGGCTCACAGGGCACCCCAAGTCCCTCGCTCTGTGCAGCTACGGAAGTGCTTTTAAGCCAGACACCCACAGCCCTCCTGGTGGAGGGAGGTGCAGGAGTTCTCGGCCCTCTGTGAGGACAGGACTGGCGGCCTGTGTCGGGCTCAGGCTGTGCCTGCGTCCTCTCTCCCCCCTCCCTCATCCGTGTTCCTGCTCTTTGCTTGCCTTCCCCTCGGCTGTTCTGTTCCTGTCTCTGCCCCACTCCTTGCCAGACCCACCCCCTGCCCCATGCTCACTCCCCTGCTGGCACCCAGCCTCAGGGCGTGAGTGGTGCCTGGGCATCCCCCTTTGAGCCGTGAGTGGTGCCTGGGCATCCCCTTGGGCCGTGAGTGGTGCCTGGGCACCCCCTTCGGGCCGTGAGTGGTGCCTGGGCATCCCCCTTTGAGCCGTGAGTGGTGCCTGGGCATCCCCTTGGGCCGTGAGTGGTGCCTGGGCACCCCTTCGGGCCGTGAGTGGTGCCTGGGCATCCCCTTCGGGCCGTGAGTGGTGCCTGGGCACCCCCTTCGGGCCGTGAGTGGTGCCTGGGCATCCCCCCTTTGGGCCGTGAGTGGTGCCTGGGCATCCCCTTGGGCCGTGAGTGGTGCCTGGGCACCCCTTTGGGCCGTGAGTGGTGCCTGGGCACCCCTTTGGGCCGTGAGTGGTGCCTGGGAACCCCTTCGGCCGTGGAGTGGTGCCTGGGCATCCCCTTGGGCCGTGAGTGGTGCCTGGGCACCCCCTTCGGGCCGTGAGTGGTGCCTGGGCATCCCTTCGGGCCGTGAGTGGTGCCTGGGCATCCCCCTTCGGGCGTGAGTGGTGCCTGGGCACCCCCTTTCAGCAGTCTAGAAAGCATCGTCACATCTTTTCCAAAACGCCCCGGCAGAAGCAGTTGGCAGGTGGGTGTGAGTGAACTTGCTCCCCACACTGGGTCCCACAGAGGCCGGCCTGGCAAGTGCCGGACAATAGCTCCCCACCACGGAGGGGCCCCCGGAGGCTCACTTCCTGCACAGCCCTCAAGTTTCCGGTGGCTTCATCAACCACTTCCCAGGAGGAGCATGTTCTAACCCCAGCAGACACTTCTCGGTCACAGACACGCGAGTCGCCTCGCCGACTCTGGTGAGGCTTGTGCTGTTCCCACAGATCTTTCTCGCTCTGTTCCATAAAGACAGGAGTCAGTAGCATATGCCGAGGGCCTGCCTGGCATGGGGCTATAAATATGCGGCACATGCCACCTTGATGCCACCGAGCGGCCTGATTTGTTTTTCCAATTTATTTAATTAAAACAGATTATGGTGCTGCTGGCTGTGTGGAGGGTTGTGGAAAATCCCAACTTCAAATTGCAGTGAATTGGTGAGAATGTGACTCCACCTCGGGAAGGATGATGTCCTCCCGGCCGCCTCCTGCCTGAGCACTGTCTCGGGACAGCAGTGCCGCTGGCCCAGCATTCACCGCGGGCATCTGTCCTGACCAGAAAGGGGCGTTTACCTCTGGCCATATAGGAGATCTGTGGTCACCCCACTGTAAATGACCGCAGGCCACAGAGCAAAAGGTCTTGAAATTCGGTCCAGTGGTCAGCAGTGTCCCAGAGAAGTTGAGTTCAGCATCATGAGCAAACTGGAGAGAAGAGAAGGACAGGCGTGCGGGTGTGGGACCTTCCACCGCTGTGCCCGCTCATCAGCCTATTGGGCAGAGGCACTGGTTGTCTCCCTGGATTCTCTCCATGAGATTGAGGTGGGCAGACTGGACAAGACGTCATCCCAGGTCCAGCCCTCGCACGGGCAAAGCACGCAGGCCCACTCTTGGCTGTGTGTTGTCCACTAGTCACCCTGTTGTATACTCGCACAGGGGTGTCCAGGCCCGTGTTTGAGCTGGAGATTGGGGCCCTTTGGCAGTGGCTTCCCCCGCCACACCCCCAGTGTGCGGTGAGCTCCACTCTAGTCTGTTCCCGTGAGTTCCTTCTTCAGATTCCACTTTAGAGTTGGGAGTGGGGAGAGCACAGTGGCAGTGCTCAGGGCTGACCCCTACGTCTGTGCTCAGGGAATCACTCCTGGGGATGTGATGACTCCCAGATAGGCCGCTCCCGCTCACACCCACCCAACAACTCTTCCTCCGCACTTGTTGCTGCCTGTCCCCTAGGGCGTGAGGCATGTTTAGCCGTAGTTCTGATTTGCGCCTCCCTGATGGTCCGTGGTGCTGGCGCCTACCCACATACTGGAGGTGGAATGTCTGTTGGGGTCCTTTGCTCCTTCTCATGTGGCAGCTGTGTGGGTCCTGCAGTTGGGCTACACACATGAGCTCCCCATGTGGACGCACAGTGACCCTGAGCGGGTGGGGTCCACAGATACTCTGACGTGGTGGGCTTTCCTTGCCGTGCCTGTGTCTCCCCCTTTGGCTCACGCTGCTCGCCATCCTTGTGTCCCACCAGATACCCTGTTAGCCCCGCAGCATTTAGCATCGCCTTTTAACGTAACTTTACTGGGAGGCTCAGGGACCGCCTCCCAGAGGGCCATATGTGGTACTGCGACTCGCCGCCCCTTTGATGCTAGTCTCTCTGAGGCTTGGCCTGTGTCGCCTCTGCTGTCGTCCCTTCTCCAGCCTCACCAGTGTACTGGGGTGGCGTGTGTGCAGGCACTGGTCCAGCAGGTGCCGCAGGGTTGGAGTCTGTCCCCGAGCTCCCCGGAGCCCGGCTTTCTCTGGAGTTCCTGGGGCTGTGCTATGGTTTGCTGGTGTTCCAGAGCCGTCTCTGGGTGCCAGGTGCCTCCTCGCTGCTCTGGTCGCTGGCCTCCTCCTCCTCTGTAGCGTAGCTGAGTCTGTGACTCTGCCTCAGGAAATTCTTGGTCCCATTGATCTTCTCCACCTTCCTCTGGGGGTTGTCTGGGTCAGTGTTGGGGCTCCGCAGCCTGAGGGCAGCAGCTCCCGCCTGAGGGCACCTCCTGGAGGCACTGGGCTCCAGGTGACCCCACAGCACTGGTTCCTATCGGTAGCGGCTCGGTGTCCCCTGCCCAGCAAGCTGACTCGTGATGGGCCCCAGCATCGCCCTTCCAGCAGGGCCCAGGACCCTGTGTGAGGAAGGGGAGACAGAGAGTGGGGAGAGGAAGAGAGGAGTGTGTGGGCGTATGTATGTGCACGTGGTGTGTGTGGTGTGTATATGCGTGTATGTGTGTGCATGTGGGTGTGTGTGTATTATGTGTGTGAGATAGTGTGTATTTATGTGTGCAAGTATGGTGTGTGGTAGTGCATGTGTGTGAATGACTGCACTTGTGTCAGTGTATGATGTTTGTTTATGCGCAAGTGTGTGTGTGCATTAGTGTGTGTGGTGTGTGCATATGTGCCAGTGTGGGTGTGTGATGTGTGTTTATGTATGTGTGTGGTGTGTGTGGCTGTGTATGGTGTGTGCATGTGCTATGTTAACAGTATGTGTAGGGGTGTGGTGAGTTAGACTGTGTGTGGGGTGTGTGTGTGTGGTATGTGCATGTGGTATGTTAACTGGGGGGGTGAGTTAGACTCTGCGTGCGTGCATGGGGGGGTCAGTCACTGCAGGGTCTCTTAAGCCTCCTCTGCTGTGCATCCCCATCCCCGCCCCATGCTGGCCAGGCCTGCACTCACCACTCACCGCTACTCTATCTCAGCAGCAGCGTCTAGCTTGGAGCTAAAAATAGCCACACTGAAGGGCTTTCGCTGCCGCTGCCTGTCACAGGAATGCGGATTCCTGTCATCCCTCACGGCCATGTGTGCTCTGCCAAGAGCAGCCTGGGGTCAGGAGGAGCTGGAGCGGTCCCCGGCGAGCTGCCTCCCATCTGCCACTCTGCTTCCCCCAGGACTGTGCTCTCCCCCTCCCCCGTCTGGCCGGGTGCTCTGGGGGAACCCCGGCCCTGGGAGGGTGTCCCCTCATGCTGGTGGCTATTCTGCAGAAGCCTATTCTCCCTAACTGCCCTATCCCCATCCCTGGGGGTGCCTGGGCTCACGCCCCTCCCTGAGACCCCCCAGGCTCACTTCCCCATCAGCCAGGCTCTGGGAACCAGTGCTCTGTCTTGTCTCTGTCTTGCCTGGCCCCTGAGTCCAGGCCTGCTCGGGACTTGAGTCCTTAACTAAGGTTGCCGGCTACCCCCACCCCACCCATAGCCCCCTGGCAGATCACTTCCTCCCCCTCAGAGGCCCCCTGGGCTGTGCCTATGAGGCCTTGGACCCCCAGTCCTGCCCGCTTCCTGGCATGTGTCCCGAGGGGTGGGTGAGCCTTTGAAGAGTGTCCTTCACTTCCTGCTGGTGTCTTCGATTTGCAGTTTGCAGTTTTGTGGCTGTTGCCTCCATGACTTTTCCCTGCCAGCTCCTTCTGTCTCTAGTGCAGTTCTAGAAGCTTCTCCTGCAGGGCCATGAACGGAGACCTGGTCTGGGGACCCGCCTGGCTACCCAGAACTGATGTTCTCCCCGGACCCCAGTCTGCCGGCCTGCACTGGGCAGATGGTGCCCAGACTTACCCTGTGACTCCCCTGGGGGTTCCCTGTGCCGCCATGTGGGCACCTGGACCCAGAGTCTGCACTCACTGCAGGGGCAGCCACTGCCCACATGTGCAGAGGCCATGGCGTGCCTCTAGGAAATGTGCTCCCACAGCTCTCCCTGCTCCTGACAACACTTTCTGGGAAAGGTGTGTGACTGCTTCCTCCCCGTGAGGGCAGCCCGTACCTGGACAGCTCCCCGAGAGTAGGTGTGGCTAGGCTACATACTTGCCCCAGCCGCTGGGGCTCACAGGCGGGTTGGCAACACCAGGCCGAGATCCAGCACGTCCATGTATGCAGGCTGGCCTGGAACTGGGCTGGGCTCTCTGGGGCTTGAGCCGCTGTGTCCGGGCAGCTTTGAGCTGTGGAACAGTCCAGCTTCTGTCTCCAGTGTGGTTCTCGACGCTTCTGTAGAGAAGCTTCAACTCCGCTGTCTCCCGGACTGCCCCGGGGAGTGGGGCAGCGAGTCACGGGCCTGCGGAGTGCCCGGCCTTGTCCACTCACACCGTCCTCGGATTCTTGCCCTGCGCTCTGCACGCCAGCCCGGGTGTGGTGGCCCCTGCTTCTCCCATGGCCCTTCTTGAGCCTGGGGCCTGGCACAGTGGACCGGCTGCTGCCTCTTGCTCACCCACTGCTGGGGCTTGCTTAGCTGGGTGGGGGCACTGCCCTGGGGAAAATCCCACTGACCAGTTTTTTTCTTTTCTTTCTTTTTTCTCAAGGCTCAGCTCTCACAGGCCCTAGAGGAGCTGGGAGGCCACAAACAGAGAGCAGACATGGTAAGCCCCCTGCACCAGGCCACGCGCCTATGGCCTCGGGTCACCCTGGGCCCTTATGCCAGGCCACACGCCTATGGCCTCGGGTCACCCTGAGCCCCTTATGCCAGGCCACGCCTATGGCCTCGGGTCACCCTGGGCCCTTATGCCAGGCCACGCCTATGGCCTCGGGTCACGGTGAGTCCCTGCACGAGGCTGCACGCCTGTGGTACAGGTGTGTTTCGAGGTGACCACTGATCAGGAGATAAAAGGATTTTGTTTCCCAAGTCTGTCCTGTAAGGGCTGAGCCTACTCTGGGCGGGAGGGTGGTTGCTGTTGGAACCCCCATCACCTGGCAAGGCTCAAGTTCCTGAGCCTGGGCCTGTGTACAGGAACCCCAACCTTGAGCAGCTTGTCCAGCTTCGCCCCAAGATAGGGATGACTTCCACATATGGTCAACTCCGACCTTGATCTCTGTCCTGGGCAGTTGTCCCCACAGCCTGCTTGTTACCTCCCCTGGCACCCCGCAGCAGGGTGAGCCAGTCAAGAGACTAGGGGTGCCGAGGCGCTGGGTGCAGAGAGGAGAGCGGAGGGTGGAGGGGAAGGGTGCAAACAGTGGATGGTGCCGTGGAGACCAGGTGTGTTAGAGTCGGGGTGCAGAGGGCGAGCGCTGAGGCGGAGCCCTGGGTTTTGTGGTACTGGAGACGGGTCCAGGGTCCTGAAGCTCTGAGCGGAGGTTCTAGGGGTGAGCTCTGGGCCAGGGGCTGGGGGCTAGCCATGAGGGTGCCAGAACACAGCACCGAGGAGGGGCCAAGCACCCGGAAGCAGCCTGTGCTGGCAGCAGGGCCTGTGGCGTGGCCTCTGATGGCCCTGGGCTTTCCACTGTGGGGCAGCGACACCTCAGGACCGAGAGCTACAGCCTGCTCCTACCGGCGTGTGTCAGAACCTGGGGCAGATGGAGCAAACTCTCCGAACAAAAAAAACCCCTTTGGACCGGGAGCGCCCCGTCTTCCAGGGTGGGAAGGACTCCATGGAGTCGTGCAGCTGGGGAGGTGGCAGGTGCGTGCCCTTGGCATGACCTTCGTGGGCAGCCGGAGGAAGGGGGTTCCGGGCCGCTGGGCTCGGCCTTATCTGCAGACCCAGACAAGCAGAGAGTTCTGTTTGGGGGGGCTGGGCAGATGAACCAAGGACAGCCCGTCCTTATCTCCAGGCTCCGCAGACCTGTCCCTGCGCCCAGAGCCCGTGGCCAGGACGCTGGTGTGTGTGGTGGGGTCTGCTGGGCAGCGTGTGCTCAGGCATGCGCCCCTCTCTGTCTGCAGTGGCCGCTCCAGAGCTCCCGCTCCTTTCCCCACCTTGCCCAGAGCCTACTGGCAGAGCCGCAGGACCGCAGAGCCGTGTGCCAACCTGGTGTGGGCAGGTGATGTTTTATGAGGTGGACACGCCCCCAAGAGGCCCTCTGACCCACCAGTGCCAGCTGCCCCAGGCTCATGGTGCCTCCCTGCGTCCCCAGCTCCTGGGCCATGGGGGTCCTGGGCACTAGGGGCGAGGTGGACTCCAGCCAGGGCCCTTCTTGGGGAGCTGGGCACCCTGTGGGAGTGAGTGCCAAGCTGCTTTCTGGGAGGCCCACCCAGGACCTGGAGAAGACTGTGCTGCTCCTGTGGACTCTTTGGGGTCTTGGCAGAGGGGTCACTGCCCCTAGGACAGGCTGGACGGGAGCATGGGGAGCCACAGTGCTAGCCCAGGAGGTGTCCCTGGGCAGTGCCCAGAGGGGGGGTGTGCTGGTAGCACCGTGCCCTGAGCTCATGGATAGGATGTGCCCCTATGACTGGCCCTAGCCTGGACTGGTCAGGGAAGCTGCTGTCCACCCCTATTGTCTCGCTGTCTCCATCTCCCTACTGGTAAGAAGAACCAAGATGACCTCCAGGCTCTGGGTCCTGCTGGGAAGGGGGCACAGGTGGACCCGGTCTTGCTGTGACCCATGCTGCAGGGGTGGGGAGAACAAAGGCCAGCAGCTCTCTGACCCGAGAAGTGGGCGCCCAGAGGATGCTCTCCAGGCCGGCCTGCCCGGGGTCCCAGCCTGCCCACTCTTTCCTATTCCCTGGCTTAGTCAGTTCACCGTTTAGGAAAGGAAAGGGAAAAATTAAGCATTCCTAGCTAATTGTGGACGACAAGACAAAGACAGTTTGACTTTCTGTTATTAATTAGCAGGCCCGTGCTAATTAGTCAGCATAAGCACAGTTCGTGTTTTCTTCTTTAAATGCAATTAGCATCACCAGGAGGCTGTCCTGGTACCATTTTACCGTCGCAGACCTCGTCCCTAATCGGATGTGGCGAGCAGTGGCTGTAGCGGCCCGAGTGTGGGAAGTAACTGAAGCTCCTCTAGCTTGGTGGGACCGGAGACCCTGTCTCGCGCCCGCGATCCCTCACAGCTCTGTTCACACTCTAACCTGCTGTGCACTGCTCCTACCTCACTCGTGTGTCCCTCACCGCAGACCCCAGGCACAGCAGGGGCTGCTTGACCCCTGTGTTGTTCTGAGGGCCTGTGCTGAGGGGGACACCGCGGGTGTGCTGCTCCAGGCTGGTTGTGTCCTGTCCACCCGCTCATCCATATATGTCTGTGCTGTGGGTTGCCAGTGGCCAGCTGCCTCATGAGGTCTGGATTCACCACGCTTGCTCAGCTTCTACCACCCATGGTGCCCACATGTGGCTATGTGAGCCACGGGACAGGTGCCATTTGGCCGGCCAGCGAGCAAGCTCTGCTCTTGGGGAGTGGAGGACACAGGCTTCCTCCCTCTGCTCACACCCAGCACCAGCACCAGCTGTTTCTCTTGGCCGGAGGCCCCTCACCAGTGTGCACACCCCCTAATAAGTGAGGTGCGCCCCTTCCTGATCCTGTGACCCACCAGTGGCCTTAGAACTTGGGCTGTTTTTTGTTATTGGCATCAGGGGACATTCCCCGGCAGTGCTCAGGACCCTGGTAATACATGGGCCAGCAGAGCAGTGCCTGGAGATGCTGCTGTGCCAACCTGGTTTTGGCAGGTGATGCTGGCAAGGGCTGAGCTGCCAGAGATTGAGCCCGAGCCCTGAGCACGCACAGCCTGATCTCCACATATCACCCTGAGCACACACAGCCTGATCTCCACTCACCCTTTCTCCCAGTCTCTGACCACTTTTAAATAGTGTGTTTTGTAGTTGTATTGTGTTACCTTTCTCCAGAGTGTGAGCCCATGTGGATGGGGGATAGGGTGAGAGGTGCTGGCCCCTGGGGCAGGGGGGGTGTCTTCCCTCGTGGGATTTTCCTTCATTTCCTTCTATGAAGTCGAAGTTTCCAGAGACGGGTACGGGCACTCCAGCATGTCTCTGCTGAGGGTTTTAGGGCTTGGGGGTCTTCGGCCACTTAGAGTTAGTTTGTGTATCTGGGGCGTGAGGGTCAGGTGTTTCCCAGCCTCACTCCATCCCCGGCCCCTTCTGACCTTCCCAGACCCCACCTGGGCTCCTAGCACATTTCAGACTCTGGAATGACACTTGACTCACACTCCCCAGGATGTTGTTGTCAAATATGTGCTGCCCTGGCCAGCTCCTCGGTCCTGTGGCTCAGCCCCAGTCTGGTCTCTGTCGGGTGTGAAGTCCCGGTCCTGCTCCTTTCCCCAGGGTTGTGGTCAGTGTCTGATGGAACCATTCGCTTTTTTTTTTTTTTTTTTTGGCTTTTTTGGGTCACACCCAGCGATGCTCAGGGTTACTCCTGGATCTTCGCTCAGGAATTACTCCTGGCAGTGCGGGGGACCATATGGGATGCCGGGGATCAAACCTGGGCAAGGCAAACGCTGCTTCTCCGCTGTGCTGTCGCTTGGCCCCAATCATGCACCTTTGAGGGTTCCGCTTATTAAGTGGTTCTTGGCTTACGGGCCACTTTCTGTAGCTCCGTGGCCATGCTGTCAAGTGGCCTCTCTCCAACAGGGCTGTGATGGCGTGGCTGAAGGGGGCCGGGTTCCTTAGGGGGGGAGTCCCCACTCTGTGGAGTCAGGAAGGCCACAAGGGTCAAACAGTGCATCCTCTGGTCAGAACTCTAGTGCTGTTAACATTCAGCTCAGCAGCTGGTAGGAGGCCAGGCCACCTGGCCAAAGAAAGGGGCCTGGTCGCGCATCCCGGGTCTGCCTGGCTCGCTGGCAGCTCCCAGGAGCCTCTCTCCACGCCTGGGGTTTCTGCTGTGCCCAGGAAGGCTGACAGTGCCCCCAGCAGGTCACAGGGCTCTCCTGTCTGTTTCCTCCTCCCGGAGGCAGTGTTTCCTGCCCGGCTGAGGTCACCCCTGTTGTCCATCTCACCTCACTTTTCAGTTAATGTCTAAACTCGAGACCAAATGCTGGGTCTTTGAAATCAGTAAAACCAATGACCCTGTGCCCCTGCTGATGAGAAATAGCCAGAAAACAATTGACCAGTGATAAGTATGGGCAGGGCGAGGTGCACTGGCTGCTCTGGGTTTGTCCTGGTGGGTTTGATGTTGTGTCTCGCGCCAGATGCAGGTGGTCACACCTGCTTCCCACCCAGCTGGCCTTTATGCGCGCGTGTGCATGTGCAAGTTCCTTCTAAGTGTGCATGCGAGTGTGTGAGCTCTCAGTGGCGTGAGTGCATGTGCGTGCTTGTGTGCAGCTCCTCGCGTGTTCTGGGTCCCGCCAGACTTGTCGGTATTGCGGGTGCTCAGCACCTCGGATTCTGCTCTCCTTCCAGTTGCCTCTTCAGTCTCGGTGTAGCCTTTGATGCGCAGAGGCTTTGGGTTTTGTAAGTTCCATTATCTGCTTTTCCTTTTGTCGCTTATGCTTTTGTATATCTTAAGGAACAGTCAAGAAGACTGACTCAGATTGGGGGTTAGGAGTGAAGGACGGTGATGGACGGAAGTAGACACTGGTGGAACCTTGAACTCTACCAGGAACAGTGTTATCAAACACAGTGCCAACAATGAACTTTCTGAGAAAGGAACCGACTCATGTCCTTCTGAGTTGACAGCTGTCGCCTTCCATAGGTTGGGTCGGCTCTGAGGAGCGTTGGGCAGGGCTGGAGGACTGGCTCAGTCGTGCTTTCCACAGACTGGTCCCAGCAGCGCTCTGTGGTAGGCCCTCGGGGCTCCGCCTCATGGCACCCTCGTTCTCTCTCTCTCCTCCTCCCTGTCTCCCTCTCCTCTCTCCCCTGTCTCCCTCTCCCTCTCTCTGTCTCCCTCTCCCCTGCTCCCTCTTCTCTCTCCCTCTCCTCTCTCTTTCTGTCTCTGTCCCTCTCTTCTCTCTCCCTCTCCTCTCTCTGTCTCTCTGTCCCTCTCTTCTCTCTCCCTTTCTTCCTCCTCCCCTCTCTCTTCTCTCCTCCTCCCTCACTCTCCCCCTCTTGCCCCCTCTCTCTCTCTCTACCCCCTCTCCCTTCCTCTCCCCACTCTCTGTCTCCCCCTCCCCATGCTACTTTAAGATTGAGAACTAAGTCGTGATACTTCCGATGCCCTTTTTCAAGAGTGCTCTGAGTGCGTGGAATCTTTTGCATTTCCCTATGCCTGTTAGATCAGCTTTACAGTTTCCCACCCTAGAGTGCCTTGGTCATGTGGGCACATGAAGGAATGTCTCCCCTCACTGCCACATCTGCGGACACAGATGACACACGGCACAGAGTGTTTCTTGAGTTTCTGTTACCTGGGGCTGCAGTTCTTCCCCTCTCTGAAGTTTTCTTTTTTTTGTTCTTTTTTTGCTTTTTTGGGTCACACCCAGCGATGCTCAGGGGTTACTCCTGGCTCTGCGCTCAGGAGTGACTCCCTGGCACTGTGTGAGGGACCATATGGGATGCAGGGGATCGAACCCGGGTTGGCTGCATGCAAGGCAAACGCCGTACCCGCTGTGCTATTGATCCGCCCCTGTTCTGAAGTTTTCATTGGTTTCTTCATGGGCCCTTTGCCTCCTCAGTTAAATTTATTCCTCATTTTATTATCCGCTGGAATAAGTGGAATTTACTTCTTGATTGTTCATTACTAGTATGAGAGACAACACTGCTTTTCCGTGTGATCTTGTATCTTGCCATTTTGCTGGATTTCTTTGCTAATTTCGCCTCTTCGTCAGGGTTTCTGCAGACAGTGCCTGTCCTTCTCCAGATGGCTTCTTTCTTCCTTTCCGGTCGGGAGACCTCAAGACTTTCCTTCTCCTTGCCAGGGGTGACGCTTCCCGGCTTCCCCGGACGGATGGAAGCTGTGTGTTCCGTAGACGTGCCCTTTCGCATCCTGTGAAAAACACCCTTCGATTCCAGGTCGCTATTTTAGTCATGAAAGAACATTGGGGATGTGCCCAGTGTTGCTCCTGCCCGACTTGAGAAAATCCTCTCGTGGGCGGCTTCCCGTCGTCTGCCGTGCCTTGTGCTACGCTCATTGGTTTCTGTGCGTTTGTCCTGCACCGTCGGCACAAGTCTGCTGGTCACGAGCAAAAGCCTGACCATGTTCTGCCTTGAGACGCCCCTCCGTCAGGGCCTGCATTCTGTCCACGGGTGTCCTGCCTGGGCTCAGGGCTGTGCTGACCTGGGCGTGGGCACTTCTGCCCCCCTGTCAGGTGGTTGGAAGCAGTTCTCAGAATTAGTATGGATTCTCCTTGTTGGGTTTTCAGTATCCCGACACAAGCATCGACTTCAGCCACTGGTATATTGGGGGACGGCTCCTGTTCCCCGGACCCTCCCCACACAGTTGCCCCTTCTGCCCTGCCTTCTCACAGGTGGCACTTTGGGCTCATGTAGACGGTTGTCTCAGGCCACTCGGCAAAGGCCTCTCCTGTGCTGGGGAAGCCTTTTCCTCAGGGCTTCAGCCCTCCCTGCTCTGCCCTGCCCTCCTCCCCTTCCTTCCCCCTGCTTCTGCCCCTCCCAGCCCTTTCCTCCCTTTTCTGCTACCCGCCCTGCCTTGCCCCTCCTCCCCCCCTTCCTTCCCTGCTCCCTCCCACCCACACTGTTTTCAGCTGCAGGGTCATCCCTGACCACTCTCGAGCCTCTGGCATACCCAGAGCTCTCTCAGTGGTCTCTCACTAGCTCTGAATGACTCAGCGGGGCCTAGGCTTCTTCTGATATTCCTGGGGCTCACAGGCTCTGGGCCGTGTCGATTGTTGCTTGTTTGGGTTTTGATTTGTGTGTTTGTTTAGCTTTCTCCGAAGTTGTGAAATGGAGACACGTGGGTGATCCCCCAGCCCGTGGCCAGTTTTTATAAACCTTCTTTTCTGTGTTTTTATTTTCCTCTTATTTATTTTACTGTGCCTTCACCACCCCCCTTTTTTTAGCATCTGTCTCAAAGCTTTTTGCAGTTCCCCACCTTCCCCTCTGACACCAAGGTGTCTCGGGGTTAGGAGCCATCAACACAGACTGGCCCAAGGCTCACAGTGTGGTAGGTGGGACCCATCTGGGGGCAGCTGCCTGGCACCCTCCAGGGGTTTCGACTGGGCCAGAACTTTCTGGACACCGACTTCTGGAGCCTTCTTGATCTTCGCACAGTGCGAAGGACCTCAGCCTGCTGGCGGCCACCCTCTGACCGTGCCGCATGTGCTCAACCTCCCCTTGGCGGCCACCCTCTGACCGTGCCGCATGTGTTCAGCCTTCCCTTGGCGGCCACCCTCTGACCGTGCCGCATGTGTTCAGCCTCCCTTGGTGACTCATGCTCACAGGTCTTGTGACTGTTTCCGGAAACGGTGGTAAGTTCTGTGACTGTCACACTAGGGATAAAGCAAACCCAGACACTGTCCCACAGCGTGGAACAGAGGCTGTCCCATCCGGCTGACATGGGTGAAGCCTTTCAACCCATTCTCTTCCTTGGTCCACGTGTCTCATTGCCACACGCCTCACACTTATTTCAGTCACTTTATTTTTATTTATTTATTTATTTATTTATTTATTTATTTATTTATTTATTTATTTTTGCCCTTTTTGGGTCACACCCGGCAATGCTCAGGGGTTACTCCTGGCTCTGCACTCAGAAATTACTCCTGGCGGTGCTCGGGGACCATGTGGGCTGCCGGGGATCGAATCCGGGTTGGCAGAGGCCGGCCGCGTGCAAGGCAAACGCCCTACCCGCTGGGCTATCTCTTCGCCCCTATTTCAGTCACTTTAGTTTCACCTCTGGGAATGAGATTTTGTTTTTCTCCTTTTTATTTATTTATTTATTTGTTTGTTTGTTTGTTTATTTATTTATTTGTGGAACAAAAAGTCTCTTTTATTGAGACTTGGTTGTAGAGGAGAGAAAGGGGAAACATACGAGAGGGCGCAGGCAGGAAGCAGCAGGCAGGCAGCAGACGTTCCTTTCCAGGGGCGAGCCTGCTCTTCCCTTTGTGTATCTGCTCGAGGAGTCGGTGCTGGCTATCCCGAAGAAACCTCGGCCAGTTCTCACTGGTGGAGTCGGTGTCGAAGGTCGGCCACATTTCCCACCAGCCTGGCATCATCCTCACTCCAGCTCTTCCTACAGAAAGGCGCCATCCTCCCTCTGGGAGCTCTTCGTCATTCCTGGGCCCTCCTCACCCTTCTCCCTCTCTGTGCCCCTCTTCACCTCTCCTCACCCTCACCCCTCCTCACCTCTCCATGCCTGTCCTTGCCTCTCCTCGCCCTTCCGCCCCTCCTCACCCCCTCCTCACCCCCTCCTCGTCCTCCTCACCCCTCCTCACCCCCTCCTCACTCCTCCTCCCTCTCTGTGCCCCTCTTCACCCCTCCTCACCCTCACCCCTCCTCACCTCCGTGCCTGTCCTTGCCCCTCCTCACCCCTTCCTCGCCTCCCTCACCCTCTCCTCACCCTTCCTCGCCCTCCTCACCCCCTCCTTACCCCCTCCTCGCCCTCCTCACCCCCTCCTCACCCCCTCCTGCGCCCCCCTCCTCACCCCCTCCTCGCCCCTTCATCTATCCCCACCTATCTTCACCCCATCTTGCCCCTCCACTTCCCTCTCCTCTCCTCGCCCCTCCTTGTCCATCCTTACCTCTCCTTGCCCCGCTTCACCTCTCCTCAGCCCCTCAACCTTCCTTGCCCCCCTTTCCCCTCCTCCCTCCCCTCCCCTCTCCTCACCCTCCTAGCTTCTCCCCTCTCCTCTCCCTTTTCACGGGGAACCTTTTGTCCTGGACTTGCCTGTGTGAGATTCACTTCAAGACCCACGTGGTTCCCCGTGGGGGAGGAGAGGAAGTGACCTGCAGCAGACCCTGGGTCCACTCAAGTGGGGGCTGACGCTTGCTTTGTCACGGAGCCTCATGGTCTCGTGGGACGCTGGTGGGTCGTGAGCTCCCTGCCGTGGCCGCTGGGGACAGAGCTTTGCCTCTGAGGGGCACCAGATCGGAGGCCCCAGCAGAGCGAGAACACCCAGTTCCACAGGCTCCGAGCTTGTGCAGTGGGACAGACAGACAGACAGTTGTAGCCAAGAATGCAGGTGGGCACGCCGGTCGGGGCTGGACCATGGCCCGCCATCTGTTGGGGACCGTCTGGCTGCAGGCCAGTGGAGGCTATTTTTAGTGTCTCTGAGGGTTTGAGTAAGGACATGTGGATTGTGGTGCAGAGTGAGGAGGCAGGACTGGGCAGCCCTGGTGCCTGGCCTGGCCGCCCGGGATGTCTGTCTGCTGCTTCCCGGGCCGCGGGCTCACTCCTGTGCCTCGGTCCTGGGCTCCTGAGTCAGGGTCAGGAAACAAAGGCAGCTCCTCCGGGCCGCACAGCCCACACCCCTGAGCTCACGACCTGTTCCCAGCCTGCACCGTGGGCCCCTCAGCCCAGCATCCACCCCAGCCTGCAGCACCGCCTGCCCGGCTGGCACTGCCACTGCTCTCCCCAAGGGCTCAGTTCACCTGGAGCAGCAAGTGCCAATGATTTTACCCATCAGCTGGAGCTGGAGCCTGGGTAAGGTACATAGGTCCGTCCCAGCTCTAGAGACGGGCAGAGCACACCCTCTCAGGGAGACTGGATGCAGAACTGAAGTGGCACGTCCAGGCCGTCGTGACAAGCTCACTCAAGGGGCACTGGCCTTGGTTATGTGGCTGTGCTTGGCGTCAGCACCTGCACCCACCACCCCAACACCTGCCCTCCTCTGGGGATTTTTCTCTGAGAGGAGGCAGAGTGAGGCCTTGGTGGTTTTCAGTCATTTAGCAGGGGCTCTCCAAAGATGTCATCCAATTAGTCCTTGTGTTCTTCTTTCTTTAAACCAGCTCTAAATACAGAACTTTCTCAGTGAAGTATGAAATAGGTAGTTGCCGGCTGCAATATTAATGCCGCTCCACTGTGCTCTCTGCCAGCCAATAGCACTGGGTACAGCGTGTGGCTCTGGCAGCTCCTGGCAAACCCAGGAATGGGATGGGATGGGCTCCTACCCTTAGGGTTGGGGAGGGGGTCCTAGGGCACCCCCAGCCCCAAGGTGAAGGGGAAGACATGGGCTCAGTCACAGGTCGCCAGTGCCCAAGAAAAGGTGCAGAAGACTGAGGCATGTGAGGAAGCACGTGAGTGTGGGGCATGTGGGGCAGGAGGTGTGAGCATGGGTGTGGCCATGTGTGTCAGGGATGAGTGTGAGCATGGGTGTGGCCGTGTGTCAGGGATGAGTGTGGGCATGGGTGTGGCCATGTGTGTCAGGGATGAGTGTGAGCATGGGTGTGGCCGTGTGAGTGTGTCAGGGATTACTGCATGAGTGTGAGCATCGGTGTGGCTGTGTGTCAGGGATGAGTGTGAGCATGGGTGTGGCCGTGAGTGTGTCAGGGATTACTGCATGAGTGTGAGCATGGGTGTGGCCGTGTGTGTCAGGGATGAGTGTGAGCATGGGTGTGGCCATGTGTGTCAGGGAATGAGTGTGAGCATGGGTGTGGCCGTGTGAGTGTGTCAGGGATTACTGCATGAGTGTGAGCATGGGTGTGGCTGTGTGTGTCAGGGATGAGTGTGAGCATGGGTGTGGCCATGTGAGTGTGTCAAGGATTAGTGCATGAGTGTGAGCATGGGTGTGGCTGTGTGTGTCAGGGATGAGTGTCCGTGTGAGTGTCAGGAATGAGTGTGAGCATGGGAGTGGTTGTGAGTGTGTCAAGGATGAGTGTAAGCATGGCTATGGCCGTGTGAATGTGTCAGGGATGTCATGCTGTGTGACTGCCAGCATCAGAGTGAGTGTGCATGAGTGTGTGTGTGTGCACAGGCATTTCTGAGTGTGCTGGACAGGCAGGGTCACTGTGCCCCCTCTCAGGGTCCTGCCTCCTGCCTGCGAGGTGCCGCCCCTTCAGAATGTTTGAACAGTTTCTCCAATTGGGTGAGCAGTCGGCAAACATTCTTGAGCTGTTTTCTGGATCTAGTTAATACCTTGCATATTTACTCTGCATTTTATTTATTTGTGTGATGGGGCCGCGCCCAGCAGTCCTTGTGGTCCAGGGCTGTTCCCAGGGATGCTCGGCCTGAAAAAGTGGATTTCCCCCAGCATGGGCGGCCCTGACCATTGGGGGCTCAGACTCGGGCCATCCCTGGTCGTGCTTGGGTCCCAGCGGTGCTGGGGATGGATTTGGGATTCAGCTGAGCCTGGACCCTGCTCTGGGCACTTGAAGCTGCCTCTGACCAGTTCTGCTGTCCTGCTTGCCTGCAGTGTGGCTCTGGGGTAGCACCCTGCAG
This sequence comes from Cryptotis parvus, assembly GCA_021461705.1. NCBI lineage: Eukaryota > Metazoa > Chordata > Mammalia > Eulipotyphla > Soricidae > Cryptotis > Cryptotis parvus. Next base: position 51,704 of record JAJIBD010002027.1, read on the forward strand.
AGGCATCAGCCGTACCGGGTGCCAGGCCCAGCGTGCCCAGTCCCAAGCTAGGAATAGGGATGGAAACTCTGTCGTGGTCACACCAGAATGTCCCTTTAGCGGGTCAGCAGAATCGACACCAGTCTCGAATTGTATGACGAATTAGCAGAATGGGGAGGGGAGGGGCTGTGAAGGGAGGCTGAGACTCAGGGGCTCTAAAAGGAGGGTTCTGGGAGGGTGGGGCGGTAACGCTGAGGCGGCCTGCAGTGACTCCAAATGTCAGGTGGGGCTGCGTGAGCCGAGGGGCACAGCACTGACGCGTGGCGGGCGCCCAGAAGGAAGGAACAGGCTTCAGCATGGGCAGAACAGAAAAGCCCCCAACCCCCGCCTGCAGAGACCAGAGGATCAGCTCACCAAGCCTCTGCCTTCTCTGCCCGGGCCTGAACTTGACCGAGCCATGTGGACGGCTTGTGGCAGTTGGAAGGGGTTTTGAGGCCTGCACTGGAGGGGCAGGAGCCTGGGGACCAGGTGGGGATCCCCCATTCTCATTCTACACAGGAAGGAGAGGAACATCCCTACTGGGATGCCCCAGCCTCCCATCAAGGGGGAGGTGAACCCTGGGGACACACAGTGTCACCCGGTGGCGCAGTTGGGCCTCTCCACCCAGAGCCTGGTGCAGCAGGAAGGAGTGGACCCACTCTGCAGCGTGCTAACACCCCATCCATGGTTCTGCAAGGGGAAAGGGGCAACCATTTCACAGGGGAAACTGGCGCTGAGCATGTACAAACAGTCTCAGGCCCATTCACCAAGAGCTCCAGGTTAGCGATTGGCACTCGCCAAAGCCAGCACTGGCCACAGTTAGGCCACGGACAATCACTAGTGTTCCCTGTCGCAGGAGTGCAGAAGCTGCATATCCCAGGGAATTTCTGGGAGAAAACCCCAAAATGTTGGTTGTCCTGTCATCGCAGCTGAAGAGAGCTGAGACTGGGGATGGCACCTTCCTTCCAGAGCAGATCCAGGGAGGGGCTGGGGCTGGTCCTTAGCCCTGGGGACAGCAAAGGACTCTGCCAAGGACTTGCTGAAATCTCATGCAAAATCCGACAGCAGCAGCTGAACACACATCTTGTCCAGAAGGGAAGGTACACACACCAAAGCAAGCAAGTCAGAAACAAAACAACACAACATAAGTAAACCTGTACATTGTTCTGTCAGAGTTGGAGTGGGTTGTGTTGAGGATGCGCTGGGGTCCCCAACAGTGCCGGGAAGCGAAGTTTCCTTCTACCTCCCGGCCGGCGGGGAATGGATGAAGACTCGGGAATCTGATGCAGTTTTAAAATGCTTTACTTGGGGCCGGAGCGATAGCCCAGCGGGTAGGGTGTTTGCCTTGCATGCGGCTGGCCTCTGCCAGCCCGGGTTCAATCCCGGCATCCCATATGGTCCCCCGAGCATAGCCAGGAGTGATTCCTGAGTGCAGAGCCAGGAGTAACCCCTGAGCATTGCCGGGTGTGACCCAAAAAGCAAATAAATAAATAAAGTCCCTTTTAAAACAAAAAAAAATAAATAAAATGCTTTACTTATCACAGGTTCAGGCATACAAATCCACAATAGGAAAAACCCTGTGCTTAGGATTCCTGGCTAGAACCCCAGCCACGTGTAGGCCAAGATGGCGGCCACCACGTGTAAAGGCCCTGTAAAGAGGAGACAAAGACAAGACTCCCAAGAAGGGTGCGAGCTCACAAAGAGAGAGCCCAAAAAGAGCTTGAGAGAGGAAGCAGGCTAGTTTTATACCCCTGCAACTCAGACCTCCCTCCCACTATTATGGGAAGCAGGGAGGGTCAAATGCCCTCAGGTAATTTCTCCCAGCACCTCACCTAGGCCCTTTTATATGCTAATGTCTTAAGCCAAGATCTGCCTGGGAAAGCCTTTTATAGGGTAGAGAAGGGGGTTTCTGAGATGGCTTGTCTCTGTACCAAAGTCTAATACTAGTACCAGTTAAATATTTCTCCAAGCCTTCACAAGTCTCGTCTACTTCACAGTAGTTTTGTATTTTAGTTGCCTTTGAGTTATCAGGGAGCCATGCTTGCTTGCTTGGAGGCAAACAGCATTTCTCTCTGGTCTAATTATTTAGGGATCCAACGTGGCCAGGCAAATACGCTGGTAAGATTTAGCTAGTCCCACGATGATTGTGGTAGCATGAGAGAATATTTATACCAGCTAGTACAGAATACATGGTCAGATAAACTGCCACATTTAGACTATCCCCTATCTATGAAGTGATTTGCAGGCAGCAATTCAGAGTAGATGCAGAGGCTCTTAGAGGAGTCCTGCAACAGGTTGGGCTCTCTGGCTATTCAAAGGACACACTTTCTGGGCCCAAGTAACAGTACAGTAGGAACGTTCCTCCCAAGCACCACCAGGAGTGATTCATGAGCACAGAGTCAGGAGTAACCCCTGAGCATCACTGGGTGTGGCCTAAAAACCAAAACAGCAAAAAGGTAACTTTCTGATAATGACCTCAGAACCAAAGGAGAGTGGCTTGGCTTGCAGTTGGACCCCATCTGGACAGGCCCAGGTGACTCATGTCAACTAGTGGGACCAATCTCCCAGGGAGAGCAGAAGTGGTCAGGGGCTCATTAGAAAGGACACAGAAACCAGAGATAGTACAATGGGGAGAGCCCAGTCCTTGCAAGCAGCTGACCTGTAGTCAAGCCCTGGTACCCTATATGATCCCCCCAACCCCTGTCAGGAGCCAGGAGTGATTCCTAGGCAGTGCTGGATCACTATCACTATCACTATCTTCCCGTTAATCATCTATTTGCTAGAGCGGGCACCAGTAATATCTCCATATGTCCTGTCTCATGCTAGTAGAACCCAAAGGCATCCGCTTGCTCCAGGAACATAAAGAGCCTCAAACCATTATATTAGGTCACAGGAATGACCTAATATAAATGTTACTGGTATTTGGCATATCAAATACGACACGAGCAGCTTGCCAGGCTTGCGTGCAGGTGGCATACTGTTGTAGTCACCTCAACAGTGCTGGATGTGGCCCCCAAAACAAAAAAAAAAAAAAAAGAAAAGTGCAGAGTAATGGGATCATTTGTTTCACTAATCACGGCTAAGAATAATACGAACGCAAAAAGATGTATTTAGCATTCTTATCCTGAAAGAACTTGATTTCAGGATGCTCAAATGAAATATATTCCAAAATTTAACCATCCGTTGGTTAGATAATAAAATCTGTATCCGTCCAAACAGAACAAACAAAACAACAATTTTAGTCATGTGATGAAACGTGTTGCCCACTCGAGCAAATCAATGAACAATGGGAAGACAAGTGATACAAGGGATGAAATTTGAAATTAAGAACAAAAACTTCTAACACGGAATTTTAAGAAAAACAGGACACAGACTTGTTTTAAACAATTATTGAGTCAAGGAAGAAATGTGGTTCAATGGTTCATAAAATCTAGAAAACAACCGTGGCTTCTCAGTTGAGCCTGTGGGCACAGCTGAAGCTTCACTCAGAAGAAAAATAACAGCTTAAATATTTATATTATTGAGCAACAAAGAATGACTGTATGGATTAAATGTCCAGCTCAAGAAATTAGAAAAGGAAACAAAATAAGGCTAGTAAAGTTTAAGATAGGAATTTGTAAAGATCAGAGGAGAAGTTAATGAGAAAGTTAAAAGTAGAAATAATAAACAAACCCAGATGCAAGTGCTTTGGAATGAAACCAGTGAAACATGAATTATTCACAGTGTTAGTGAAAGTTGATAGAAAGGCCACTACCAGAAATAAGGAAGGAGCAGTTACCTCGGTGGCGTTGACGGGGCTGTCTGGTGCCACGAGCCTACGGCTCTTCTGTGGGCGTGGGCCAGTTCTCTGAGCCGCACATTTGGATCTCGGTTGCTGAGCGAGTCTTGCCTTAATGGAAAGAAAATCAAATGAGAATTTTAAAACCTAAAACTAACAATGAGTTCCACTGACCTTTGTGAAAAGAACTGGGAATTCTACCACAATTCTAGTGAAACAAGTTTAAACATATGAATGAAATTAAACGTTTTCTAGAAAAATAGTCTAACCCATAGTGCCAGAAGAGGAATGTCAAACAGATCATTTATTAAGTATTGCCACTAAAGTAACCGTTCCAGTCCTCCCCAGGGACAAAGAAGGAAACAAAGTGTGGGGCCCTGCGGCTTCCTGGGGTGGTCCTGGATCCTCAAAGCCCAGTTGGAGCCACTGGGCAGGCTGGTAAGGGAGGAGGCACGTTGGCGGGGAGCCTGCCTCGCCTCCGGCTCTGCGGGTTCTGCATGCTGCCTGCGGGGATATGTCCACACTACATCAGACTGACCTCCCAGCTCACACCTTCAGGCATCAAACCGCCCTCTCCACATCTGCTGAAAGGCGTCTGACGACACCCAACACTCAGTCCTGTTTAAAATACCAACTGGGAAAATGCAGCACCAAGGCCTCAACCCAGGTCCCACCGAGCCACATCCCCGGCACTTAAAAAAGCTGTTAATAAAATACAAATATTGGGGTAGTTTCTCTCAGCTTGGTACGTGCATCCTTTTTACTGTAAACGGACATACCATAAATAAGAAAATTCTGGATATGGGTTCATGGAAGTCACAGGATGGGCCAGGGCAATAGCATAGAAGGGAGGGCTCTTGCCTTGCACGCCTGACCCTGAATCTATCCCTGGATTCCCTTATGGTCCCCTGACCTCCCATCAGCGGTGATCCCTGAGCACCGCCAGGTGTGCCGCAAAACCAAAAAGGAAAAACCAAGAATAGGGAATTCACATCCTGGCTCTACAGGACACCCAGTGTCAGCCGGGCTCAGCGATCTCGGGCTGCGAGCAGGAAAGCATCTCACGCTGTCTCAGCTGTTACCGAAGTGTTCAGTGATGGGGACATGGGGGTAGAGGAGAGCTGGGGAGGCCCGCCCCTGAGCCCAGGTGATGGCCGAGGAAAATCACCCTTTCAGGCTGCATCAGCAAGGGCAGGTGCTGGTAGGCCAACCTGCATTCAACCCGCAGCTGAATGCATCTCCCAAGGGCACTGATCCTTCCCAGAGTCCCTTCTCTTGTTTCCAAAGAACTGGCTTCCCCACTGGCTGGGTGGGCTGACTTGGGGGGAGAAGAGAAGCCCTAAGGTTCTCATGGGGCAGGGGTGGGAGTCTGAAAGCTCACGGTGACGGCTGGGAGCAGCTATGGCTATGTGGGTGGGCACTTTCTGGGTCCTGCTAAGCTGACCTCGTCGCCTGCCGACGGGCTGCTGGTCTCTTTCTTCCCCTCCCCATGGCTCCCTCCTGCGGATTCCAACCCTCCTCCATGAGCCCCCAGACAACCGTGTTGCTGTCCAGAACCTGAAGGTGCTCAGAGGAAGAACCTGTCGGGGGGGGGGGGAGGGGCCACGCCCAAGGCCTGTGGGCAGCTGCACCTGCCAAGTGTGTGTGACTCCTCTCAGCCCCTGGCCAGCTCACCCCGCCTGTCCCATGTTCCCACACAGCTGGAGATGGAGCTGAAGATGCTGCAGACTCAGACCGGCTGTGCGGAGCAAGGTTTCCAGCTGTCCCGGGAGGAGATGGACTCGCTCAGGTAGGCTTCCAGCCCTGTGGCTGCACACAGCTGCCACCTGTCCCCTCTGCTGTGCTCTGCGTGTGTCTGCCGAGCTGAGGCTTGTCCAAGGCTTTCTCTAGCCAGCACCCCGCAGCCTCTGCGGGCCCAGGTGAAAGAGGGGGCAATGCATCTCCACACTAGTGGGGCTTTGTTGCCAGTGAAACAGACACAGGTGTGGCCCCTGCGCCTCCTGGGGCTGCGGCTGGAGTAGGGTTTGAAGAGCCAGATCAGAGACGCCCCCCACGGGGTGAAGAGAACCACTTTTCAATCTGCGCTTCAGAGGCGCTTAGGAAGGAGGCGACTGTGTTTGGCATTTCCTCTGAACCCCATCCGGGACCGCAGTACCTTCCCAGGTCCATCAGCCCTTCCCTGCAGTGTGGCCTAGAGAGAGGAATTGTAAGTAGGAGCATTTCAGGAAGACTTAGGACCCCTAAAAGCCTGTTGCTGCTCTTCAGTCTGAAGTTAGAGCCTACAAGTGGCATGTTGGCAGTGCCCTCAGGGTCTGGGTACGGGCTCAGGGGCCCATGTGACTGGCAGCAGGCTCTCTCTCCTCCTCCCCCACCCAAGACACTCACCAGGGCTCAGAAGTCCTCGGGGCAGTGACACGCCCGCCCCACCCCCATGCTGGCCGGTCCTGGTTCCTATGGCCAGCGGGCTGGGCTGCGTCCTGCTGCCCTGCCGTGGCCTGAGTGCTGTGGTCACGTGCTTTGTCGGGGCTGGGGGCACTGCTGCGGGGAGACTGAGCGGCTTGGGCTGGGCCGGCGGCTGCTGGCTGAGACTGAGCAGCTGCCACCTCTGCCCCGGGCCAGGAGAGCAGCATCTGTGCATCCTTGGCTGCTGGCGGTCCTGGCCACAGAGGCTCTCGCTCAGGCCACAGGAACCCTTCTTTTTTGGGGAGAGCCACAGCCAGCGTTAGCGAGGGTGCTTGCCATTCTGGCAGCACACAGCAGTGCCTCCCTCCGGGCGCGGGGCATCAGCCTGCAGCCTCTGACTCTGGGTGGCCTCCGACAGCTCTCACAAGACTGTCCATGCTCCTCGCTTGTGAGGAGATGTGGCCAGCTCAGGAGGCTGGACTCGGGGTCCACACCGACACCACGACTTCACCTGACCCTCCTCAAGCCTTGGCGTATGTCTGTGAACCATGGAGTAGGGACAACCTCCCATGGGTACCGCTGGGCTTCAGTGCCCCATGGGCATCCCTCAGCCTTGGTTGTAATGAAGGACAGCTGGCAGCACCTGGGCCTCGGCTTTTGAGTGTGTGGTGGCGTGTTGGGCACAGCCCAACCTGTTTGCAAGTGGTACAGTCTAACTCATCAGCAGACCAGGACATGGGGCCCTGGTGCTCCCTTAGCTTTTTGGGAGAGAGTGACAGGCAGTCCCCATAGCCAGCAGCTCTTCCTGCCTCACCAGCTGGCAGAGTGTGCTCCTGTCCTAGCCAGCCTGTGGAGTAGGCCCCATTCACCCTCCACAGCAGAAGCGGGCTCCCCCAGAGAGGGGAGCTGTTCCAGACGGGGACTGGGCATCCGCCCCTTGTGCCCCAGAGCAGCAAGCCGCAAGCCCCAGCTTCTCTCCGCAGCTCGGAGGCCCCAGTGAGGAGCAGACGGGCTCCAGAAGGGATCCGGCAATCCTCTTGTCCCCGCCCGAGGCTGTGCTCCCTTGGTCAGGCCCACCGCCAACAGCAGGACAGGCTCACGGCAGCCCTTTAATAACCCAGCATGTCCAGATCGCTCCACCCCAGTGAAAAAATGACAAAATACACAAGTAGAAGTCACAGGGAAAAAGGCCAAATGGAAATTGCAGAACTGGACAGAACGTCCCAAGTGGTTCAATGGTAGACTAGCAACAAGGAAAGAATTTGTGACTCTGAGATCAATGGAAATTGTCTTCTGAAAACAGCTTGGAAATAGACAAACAAGAATGGCCTCAGGATGTCCGGGACAGTTGGGAGACAAACATCCCTTTAATTGGAGTCCCAGCCAGGGAAGGCTGGAAAAATACCTGAAGAACTCGTTCCTGAAAAGTTCCCAAATGTGGTGAAGGGCATAAACCAACAGATTTCAGGAGCGGAGTGCGCCCCACACAGTTTGAAGCCAAAGAAATCCACATCATGGCTCATGCTAATTAATCTTCTGAAACTTCAAGACAAAGGGGAAATGTTGAATGGAACCGGAGAGAAACACTGTTATCTTCAGGCAACACCAGTTTGAGTGACAGCGAATTTCTCATCTGAAACCTTGGAAGCCAGAACGAGGTACATAACATTTTTCAAGCTCCAAGAGAAGAGAACTGTCAGCCAGTGAAAACATCCTTCAGGGATGAAAAGAAAATCAAGACATTTGTCAGACAAAGTAAAGCCGAGGGAGTTGTTGCTCAGAGACCTCCCGAGACAAGTGGTTCAGGAAACTTCCAGAGAGAAAGACTGTGGCCGCTGCAGGAGGCCTGGACCAGCCAGCCAGAGGAAGAGGCAGGCAGTGGGTACAGAATGGCCATTGTGATTGCCACACACCCCCACCCTCCTCTTAAGCCACTGCAGCCATTTGTCCTGTTCCTGGTCGTATGGAGGAGGCCAGTGGCCTGCCCAGAAGCAGCTGTCCATGGTCTCAAAAGAGGTGACGGCCAGTGAACAGACTCAGCAGGTGACAAACAGACCTTTCACTATCTACCGGCCCGCTGAGGAAGCCGAGCACCGCGACACTCAGCCCCCTGTGAGCAGTAGAATACTAAGAGTTGTTCAAGTGGCTATTAGAAGGCCACGGAGGCAGGTGAAGGGGAAACTGGCAGATTGAAGCAGCAGCTGGTCTACAACCAGTGTTAATGTCAGTGACCTAAGCTCAGCAATTAAAACAAGAGATTGACAAAAGTAGATAAAAACACATGATCCAGGCAGAGACACCGCTCAGCTAAGCTCCACGGGAGGCTGGCGTATGATCCCCAGGACCATCTGGTCTCCCCACACTGCTGGGGGTGGCCCCAAAACAAACAGGAAACATGTCCAAATTTGTTGAGGTTCTTTAAGCTCTGTCTCTGGCCCGAAACTCAGCAAATTTGGGAGAATCGAACTCTACCGAGTATAAATTCTGATTGCAGTGAATGTAAACCAACGGTCAGTAACCGAAAAAGAGTAGGAAAATCTCTTAACATTTGAGAGTTTGAACACACTCTGAATTGTTATATGTCAAAGAGGAAATCTCAGAGAGAAATAACTGAGTCACAGTAGAAACGCACCTACTGTAGGGGCTGGAGCAACAGTACAGCGGGGAGGACTTTTGATTGCGCAAGGCTGACCAGTGTTGGATCCCTGGCATCCCATATGGTTCCCTGGGCATCGCCGGGAGTAATAACTGAGTGCAGAGCTAGGAGTAACTCCAGAGCATCGCTGGGTGTGACCCAAAAAAGCAAAACCTAAAATGCAATAAAAATGCATCTACCACAGTCTCAGCATGAAGGAGGAGGTGCAGAGCGGGCAGTGTTCACCTGAACAGAGTGAGATGTTTCACAGCCTCAGGAACCTGGAAAATAAGAGTAAAATAGTCCCCAAAACAGGCAGGAAAAAAGAAGAGGAAAACCAGGTCAATTGAAAAGAGCAAAGCAAAACTGAAGATTAAAAGCTAGTTATCTAAGAAAAATAAATAGATAAATCTTTAGCAAAACTGGGGTCAAAGGGCAAAACAGGACAGAGAGGTAAGGCACTTGCCTTGCACAAAGCCAGCCTGGGTTTGATTCCCAGCACAGCCAGGAGTCAACCCTGAGCACTGCCGGGTGTAGCCCAGAAACCAAACAAACAAGACCGAGACGTCAGTCTCAGGAGTGAAATAGCTCCTAGACCCATTAAAAACATGATGAGAATATTATGAATGCTCTATGTTCACACATTCATTAACTTGGAAGCAATTATATAGAATTATGGTTTGATTTTTATTACAAGGAATATAACTTTTTGCATATTGATTTTGTACCTTACAACTTGCTAAATTAACTTACTCTCCCAAGTGTTTCGCAGATTCTTTAGGGGTTTCTGTATCTCTTGCCATCTGCAGATAGAGAGCTGTGCTTTTTAATTGGATCTTTTTTTTTTTTTTTTTTTTTTGCCTAAGTGCTCTGACCAGAGCGGCCTGACAGGGATGGATGGGGCTAGCAGGCATCCTGTCTTGCTTCTGTCACTCAAGGTTACAAGGAGCAGCAGCTTTCCTCCAGCCCTACCATGAGGAAGTCATGTTGCCTCAGCTGTGTTGCCAACTGCTGGCAGGTTTCCACAGATGTACCCTCTGTATCAGCAAAGTGCCACATGGGCTTCTTTCTTTGTGGCTGTGGTACCAAGATGATCACTGACCACCCTCACACCTCAAAACCCCGTGCTATTTAGGTAGAGACCCACTGGATCATGAGAACCCTTTATTTGTGCTCTGTTAGTATCCTACTAAATATCTGCTGGCGTCTTACTGAGTATCGGCTAGCGTCTTCCTGAGTATCAGCTAGCGTCCTACTGAGTACTGAGTATCTGCTAGCATTACTGAGTCTGCTACTTACTAAGTATCTGCTAGCATCCTACTGAGTATCTGCTAGTGTCCTACTGAGTATCTGCTAGTGTCCTGAATATCTGCTCACATCCTACTGAGTATCTACTAGCATCCTACTGAGTATCTGCTAGTATCCTACTGAGTATCTGCTAGCATCCTACTGAATATCAGCTAATGTCCTACTGAGTATCTGCTAGTGTCCTACTGAGTATCTGCTAGCATCCCACTATCAACTAGTGTCCTACTGAGTATCTGCGAGTGTCCTACTGAGTATTAGCTAGTGTCCCACTGAGTATCTAGTATCTGCTGTGTCCTACTGAGTGTCAGCTAGTATCCCACTGAGTATCTGCTGGTGTCCTACTGAGTATCTGCTAGTGTCCCACTGAGTATCAGCTAGTGTCCCACTGAGTATCAGCTAGTGTCCTACTGAGTATCTGCTGGTATCCTACTGAGTATCAGCTAGCGTCCTACTGAGTATCAGCTAGTGTCCTACTGAGTATCTGCTAGTGTCCCACTGAGTATCAGCTATTGTCCCACTGAGTATCAGCTAGTGTCCTACTGAGTATCAGCTAGCGACCTACTGAATGTCTGCTGACATCCTACTGAGTATCAGCTAGTGTCCCACTAAGTATTAACTAGAGTCCCACTGAGTATCAGCTAGCGTCCTACTGAGTATCAGCTAGTGTCCCACTGAGTATCAGCTAGTGTCCCACTGAGTATCAGCTAGTGTCCCACTGAGTATCAGCTAGTGTCCTACTGAGTATCAGCTAGCAACCTACTGAATGTCTGCTGACATCCTACTGAGTATCAGCTAGTGTCCCACTAAGTATTAACTAGAGTCCCACTGAGTATCAGCTAGCGTCCTACTGAGTATCAGCTAGTGTTCCACTGAGTATCAACTAGTGTCCCACTGAGTATCAGCTAGTGTCCTACTGAGTATCTGCTGGTATCCTACTGAGTATCAGCTAGCGTCCTACTGAGTATCAGCTAGTGTCCTACTGAGTGTCTGCTAGTGTCCCACTGAGTATCAGCTATTGTCCCACTGAGTATCAGCTAGTGTCCTACTGAGTATCAGCTAGCGACCTACTGAATGTCTGCTGACATCCTACTGAGTATCAGCTAGTGTCCCACTAAGTATTAACTAGAGTCCCACTGAGTATCAGCTAGCGTCCTACTGAGTATCAGCTAGTGTCCTACTGAGTATCTGCTAGTGTCCCACTGAGTATCAGCTATTGTCCCACTGAGTATCAGCTAGTGTCCTACTGAGTATCAGCTAGCGACCTACTGAATGTCTGCTGACATCCTACTGAGTATCAGCTAGTGTCCCACTAAGTATTAACTAGAGTCCCACTGAGTATCAGCTAGCATCCTACTGAGTATCAGCTAGCGTCCCACTGAGTATCAGCTAGTGTCCCACTGAGTATCAGCTAGTGTCCCACAGAGTATCAGCTAGTGTCCTACTGAGTATCTGCTGGTATCCTACTGAGTATCAGCTAGCATCCTACTGAGTATCAGCTAGTGTCCTACTGCGTATCTGCTAGTGTCCCACTGAGTATCAGCTAGTGTCCCACTGAGTATCAGCTAGCGTCCTACTGAGTATCAGCTAGTGTCCCACTGAGTATCAGCTAGCGTCCTAGTGAGTATTTGCTAGTGTCCCACTGAGTATCAGCTAGCATCCTTTTACCTTATTTTGCATCTGTGTAATGGGTAACAGTGCCCGCTCATCTCCAATTTATTAAACTGGATTTTCTTCCTCTCTGCTAGGTATTCCAGTGAAAGGTTTGTAGTTTTGTTGATTCTTCCCAAAATTAGCATATGGTTTTACTAATCTTCTCTCTCTTTGTCTTGTTTCATTCATCTCTGCTCTGTTCTTTAATCTTCTTTCATTTGAATCTCACCTGCTCTTCAGTTTCAGAGATGCAGTAGCCCATGGATCTGGAGCGCTACCTTCTGGATGGTTCTGACGGCAAATCCCCTCGAGTTTTGCTCTCTCTATCTCACCTACGTCTATCTGAGTAGCTTGTTTGTTTTTACTCATCACACTGTGCTTTCTAATTTCCCTGGTGGTTCCTTCTGTGATCTGTCAACTGTTTATGTTGTTGAGTTTCTACCTGTTTTTTAATTTTCTTCCCTTTTTTTCCCTGCCATTGGTTATTAATTAACTCCATTGAATGAATTCTACTAGATTGATACATTTTGGCTATTAAGAGTCATCCGACAGGGTCAGCTCTGGCAGGTGTGCCTCAGGCATCAAGTAACTTTGGGGTCCTCTCAGTCTATGGGGGTCCATGCTCCTTTTCCTGCTGGGACTGTATTGTTGGACACATAGCCAGGTTTAAGCCTGCCGCCATCCACTTACTGACAGTGGCCGTGTCCCAGCCTCAGTGGCCATGGAGAAATCATGGGGTGCTCTCTCCTCGGGCACGTACCACTCTGGAAAGCTTCAGTGTTTCTGTGGGTGGGGTCTGAAATGGAGCCCCCATCCTCATTAGCACAGGCCCTCATCTGTCTGCACAGCCCTGTCCAAGGTCCATCGGGAGCTCACCCCACTTTCCTTCCTTATCCTGCACGTGTCGATCTGCAGTGTTAACTATGTCATCATGTCGTGTGTTAACTATGTCATCATGTCATGTGTTAACTATGTCATCATGTCATGTGTTAACTATGTCATCATGTCATGTGTTAACTATGTCATCATGCCATGTGCAGATAGTTTTGCTTTAGTCTGTAGCTTGCTTTGGCTTGCTGGTTCCTGCTCTTTCTCTCTCTTTACATTTCTTTAAAAAAAAATTTAGGGGTCAGAGTGATAGCACAGCGGTAGGGCATTTGCCTTGCACACGGCTGACCCACGTTTGATCCCGGCATCCCCTATGGTCCCCGAGCACTGCCGGAAGTAATTCCTGAGTGCAGAGCCAGGAGTAACCCCTGAGCATTGCCGGGTGTGACCCAAAAAGAAAAAAAATTAAAAAGTTAAGGTGACGGGTTTACAGTGGTGTTTATATTGTGGTCTTGGTGTCCAGCATTGCCAGAGTGCCCGGTGCCCCTGCCTGTCGCCTCCTGTGTTCTCCACTCTGACCATCTGACCCACAGGTTTCATTTAAGGGAGGTTTTATTTATTTATTTATTTGTTTGTTTGTTTGTTTGTTTATTTTTTGGCCACTCCTGGCAATGCTCAGGGGCCACTCCTGGCTCTGCACTTGAGAATTACTTCTGATGGAGCTTGGGGCACCATATGGGATGCCGGGATTGAACCTGGGTCGGCAGCATGCAAGGCAAACACCCTCGCCACTGGACTGTCGCCCGGCCCTGGGAGCTTATTTGAAGTTGAGCCAGAAATCTCCTTGCCCAACTCCAAGTAGCAAAGATTTTCTCCTGATTTGGGTTTGTTTGGTTTTTTAAAACTTTGTTTGTTTTAGGGCCAGAACAATAGTACAGAGGTAGGGAATTTGCCTTGCATGTGGCCAACACGGTTTGACCCCAGCACCCCCATGTGGTCCCTAGAGCCCAATAGGAGAATCCCTGAGCACGGCTGCATGTGGCTCAGACACTAAAACACAAACCCAAAAACTTTCAGTCTCAGGTCTAGAGAGACAGCTAGTTCGGTCTAGAGAGACCGAACTATGTCGAATTAAGGCATTCGACATAGTTCGGTCCCTGGCACCACCGACTGATCCCCTAGCACAGAGCCAGGAACAAACTGAGAGTATAGCTTGGTGCAGGCCCAAGCCAAATAGACAAGAAACACAACAAAGGACTGACTAGAGACACAACAGAGGGGCTAAAACCTTTGCCTTGCTTCTGCCGGCCTGTTCCAATCCCTAGCGCTGCATATGGTCCCCAGCACTGCCTGGGTCACGCCTGAGCACAGAGCTAGGAGTCACCGACCCCTAAGCACAACTGGGTGCTCTCAAGCCAAAATATAACCCCAAACCAACTTCCGTAGTTTTACTTCTTACATCGAAGCCTCTGGTCCTTGTTCAGTTCCACTTTGTGTAGATGTGAGGTTTATTTTCAGACTAACTCCACTGTCCAGCATGTGGCCCCTCCGTGGTCAGCCCCGGTGGGAAAGCCAGGTTTTCCCTCACTGAGCAGCTTCTAGGTCTTTGTCAGAATCAGGGAGTTGTTAAAGAAAAAAAATGGGGGCTAGGGTGGGGGCAGAGAGGCTCGAAAGACTGAGCACTTCTTTTCATGCAGCACCGCCTCTGGAGCTCCACCGGCAGTGACCCCCCAGCTCAGAGCCGAAATAGCCCCAAGCACTGCCAGATGTGAGCACTCCCCAAAAAAGCTTAAAAAAACATTTAGGCACATTTCTGTATTTCTGTTTCTGGACTCTCCATTTCCCTGTACTGGCCTAATTATTTGTCCCTTTGCCGCTATTTGGGTCCCACAGCCGCGTAGTGGATTCTGAAATCTGGTTGCGTGGAGCCCAGGCGGCAGTTCCTGCTCCACAGGCAGCTCGCTGGCCCACACCCCAGCATCCCCACACCAGGAGAGCTCCCGGCTTCCTGAGGTGTGGCCAGCAGTCCGGCAGTGAGTCCTCGAGGTTCACTCTGAGAAGGGTTGGGCGGCTCTCGTCCCTGTGGCTGTCCATGTCACTTTTAGAATTAGTTTGTATCTGCAGACATCAGTCCTGCTGGCATTTTAACTGGTGCAGTGCACCTGAGCGGCAGATGTGCTTGTTCTGTTGGTCACGTTGGTCTCCCTGGCCACGAGCCACAGTGTGGGCCTCTGTTGGGTCTGGGCTACTCCCCTCAACAGCCTTTTTTACTCTCCAGCATTCAGAGCCTGTACATGTGGATCGCATTAGATTTATACCCAAGTGCGCTCTTTTTTATAGCACATGTAAATTTTGTTTTATTCTGATTTACTGTGGTACATTTCAGTTGCGTGTGGAAATAAGGTAGGTTTTGAATTGTTTGCCCTGCTCCCAAACCTCTGAGTGTGCATGCCCGCTCTGTGAGTGTGTTTGGGTTGAGTCCTCAGGATTTTCTCCATAAAGAGTTTGTAGGTTTGGCCGGTTTTGGCTGTGTAGCCCTGGGCCCTCCTGGCATCTGCTCCTGGGAAGTCTCAGGGGAGTCTTGAGAGCGTAGTTGGGGGCCGGAACGGTAGTCCAGTGGGTAGGGCGTTTGTCTTGCACACAGCCGATTCAGGTTTGATCCCCAGCATCCCATATGGTCCCCTGAGCACCACCAGGAGTAATTCCTGAGTGCAGAGCCAGGAGTAACTAACCTCTGAGCATTGCCAGGTCAGGAAAAGGAAGGAGGGAGGGAGGGAGGGAAGGAGGGAGGGAGGGAGGGAGGGAGGGAGGGAGGGAGGGAGGGAGGGAGGAAGGAAGGAAGGAAGGAAGGAAGGAAGGAAGGAAGGAAGGAAGGAAGGAAGGAAGGAAGGAAGGAAGGAAGGAAGGAAGGTAGGTTGGTTAGGTAAGTAGGTAGGTTTCTGTTTAAAAAAAAAAGAGCTTAGTTGGAGGGCTGAACCAGATCTTCCCCTTGTTTTCTGGTCTTACTCCCAGCTCTGTGCTCAGGGGTCACTCCAGGCAGGTGTCAGGGACCATACGGGCGCCTGCGAGACAAGCTCCCCATCCGCTGTGTTACCTCTCTGACCCTGCCTTTGTATTCTTTTTTTTTTTTTTTTTGCTTTTTTTGGGTCATACCCGGCCATGCTCAGGGGTTCCTCCTGGTCTGCACTCAGGAATTACTCCTTGCAGTGCTCAGAGGACCATATGGGATGCCGGGGATCAAACCCGGTCAGCCTCGTGCAAGGCAAGCGCCTCCCGCTGTGCTGTTGCTCTGACCCCTGCCTTTGTATTTTTGACATTCTTTAGCGTGTTTATCATAAGTGAATGTCGACTCCTATCAAATCTTTTCTCTCTGAGTTGACTGATAGGATCATATGTCTTTTCCTCCTTTAGACCTGTCAGTAGGGGAGATTCCATGGATCTGCTGTCGGAGTTACCACCCGACAGCTCAGACCCCTCTTCCTCCCTGCTCTTTCTTCAGCATTGCCAGACCCGCCTCGCTGGTGCTTTGTAGATGACTTCCGTGTCCATATTCATGAGCGAGATTAGGGTTTTCTTGTGCATTCCTGTCTGGTCTTTGGATCAGCAGAATGCGGCCTCATGAAATGAGTTGGGAGTGTTTCTTTCTCCTGCTTTCCGGAACAGATTGTGCAGAACTGGCTTTGTTTCTCCTCTGCTCCCGCAGCAGTCCTGGGAGTGCTCAAGTTCCAGCAGCGTAGCTGTGGGCAGTGGGTGCCAACTGCTGGGCCTCGGGGTGGGGGCCTGACCCTGTGACCGCACACACCCCTCACTCCTGCTCTGGACGTGGGCGTCTTCCCCGTAGTCTGACTGCAGACTGACGGTTTCAGTGGTCTCCAAACAAGTGTTTGGTTCTTTCCCGCTTTTCCGCATAGTTTTCTTCTCTCCATCTTGCTGCTCTTTAGATCTGCCTTTTTGCTCTGCTTGTTTTCTTCACCTCTTGGGGGCTTAGTGACTGACGCCAGCCTGCCCTGTTCCTCACCTCTTGGGGGTTTAGTGGCTGACGCGAGCCTGCCCTGTTTCCCAGCCTAAGTGTTGGAGCTGCAGTTTCTCCCTGGGTTCCTTGCCTGCACCCCAGAGATCTGCTCATTGTCTTGCCGAGTCAAGTCCATTAACGATACTTTTCAGTTTCCTCCTTTGTTAACGGAAGTGTTATTTTGCTGTGTGCTGTTACAGTTTCAAGTGTTTGCGGATTTCCCTTTTTATCTTTCTGTTCCTGGTTCCTGGCTTAGTGCCATCAGGGTTTTCAGATAGAGCTTGTTATTTGGTGCGGGTTTTTTTCAGGAGAGGTTCTCTACCCAGGGCCCTGTCCTCTGCCTATAAGCTCCATCTTCAGGCATTGGTTCATGGGGATTTAAGATGTGTTTACTGTCCCAGGCCTAGCCCTGTCTTGAGGAATGCTTCTGTCCGGGACATGTGCTCGGCAGTAGCTGGGCAGCTGCCTGTGAGTCTCAGCGAGGTCTAGTCGGCTCATGCCCCTCGGAACTCCTCTGCTCCGGCTTCTCTGAGCGGGTGGCTCAGACCAGGCCCCAGCTGTGCTCTGCGCTCGTCTCCTCAGTTCTTTCTTTCCTTCTCTTTCTTCGCCCATTTTGGGTTTACGCTCAGGATTGTAGTTCTGTGTGCGTTTAAGGCCATGGTGTCTTTCCCATGATGCCCCTCCCATACCTCTGCCTGTGCCCCTGGCCTGGGTGGAGTTCTCTGAGAGCGTCCTGAAGTCGACGGCGACGTGGCTGGGGTGGAGCCAGGCCGGCTTCTCCCCCTCCTTTCCTTCCCTCTCTAGACAGCCCTGTTGCAGATGGTTCTTTATTCACAGGAAAGGTGCGAAACCAGCCCCGAGTGAACATGTTGGTGACCAGTCCAGGCACCATTGACTTTACCTGCCCGTCTCCTGCCCCTCTGGCCTGTGACACTGTCTCGCCAATGTTTTCGTGGTTGAAATGCGCCTCCTCTTGATGAGACTGCTGGGTGGGGTCAGGGTCAGGGGTCAGGGTGAGTGCCGGTGGGGTCAGGTGGCGGGAGAGAGGGAGGTGCTTCTGAGCTGCTGTCATTCTCCGCAGACTGAGAGGGTGGCGGTGGGAGAGGACAGGAGTGGGGTCGCCTCCCCTGCCGTGGCTTGTGCTCCTTCAAGGAAGTGAGAAGGTGGCACAAGGGCATCACAGTGAGCTGACCCAACCTGTCAGGCGCCTGGGGCCGCCCCATGGAGCCCCCGGATACCTCCCAAGGCCACTCCCCACGACTGTCACAGGGCACAGCACGGGAATGGGGGGCACGTGGGGTGCCCGGGCAAGAGACCTGGTACTAGGGTTCAAGCTGCACATGTAGGCAACCCTGGTTCAGTCAGGCATTGCCAGAAGTGAGCCCTGAGCACAGCCAGATGTGACCCAAACAGCCTCCAAAATGACAACCCCCAAAAAAGACATTTTATAGCAGGCCATCCTGCCGCACCTGGGACATCAGGTACCATCCACATTGCAGGCTCCCCACACAGTGCTGATTTGGTTGTTTCCAGGCACAGTGTCCCTGCCTGCTATAAGCCAGACCCCTGTTCAGCTTTGAATGCTGAGTGGTGGAGAAACAGGCAGCAGGCACACCACAGCCTGAGGGGCGTCACCTGCACACCACAGCCTGAGGGGCGCCGCCTGCACACCACAGCCTGAGGGGCATCACCTGCACACCACAGCCTGAGGGGCGCCGCCTGCACACCACAGCCTGAGGGGCGCCACCTGCACACCACAGCCTGAGGGGCGCCACCTGCACACCACAGCCTGAGGGGCGCCGCCTGCACACCACAGCCTGAGGGGCGCCTGCACACCACAGCCTGAGGGGCACCACCTGCACACCACAGCCTGAGGGGCGCCGCCTGCACACCACAGCCTGAGGGGCGCCGCCTGCACACCACAGCCTGAGGGGCACCGCCTGCACACCACAGCCTGAGGGGCGTCACCTGCACACCACAGCCTGAGGGGCGCCGCCTGCACACCACAGCCTGAGGGGCGTCACCTGCACACCACAGCCTGAGGGGCGCCACCTGCACACCACAGCCTGAGGGGCGCCGCCTGCACACCACAGCCTGAGGGGCGCCGCCTGCACACCACAGCCTGAGGGGCACCGCCTGCACACCACAGCCTGAGGGGCGCCGCCTGCACACCACAGCCTGAGGGGCGCCGCCTGCACACCACAGCCTGAGGGGCACCGCCTGCACACCACAGCCTGAGGGGCGCCACCTGCACACCACAGCCTGAGGGGCCGCCTGCACACCACAGGCTGAGGGGCGCCACCTGCACACCACAGCCTGAGGGGCGTCACCTGCACACCACAGCCTGAGGGGCATCGCCTGCACACCACAGCCTGAGGGGCACCGCCTGCACACCACAGCCTGAGGGGCGCCGCTGCACACCACAGCCTGAGGGGCGCCACCTGCACACCACAGCCTGAGGGGCGTCACCTGCACACCACAGCCTGAGGGGAATCACCTGCACACCACAGCCTGAGGGGCGCCACCTGCACACCACAGCCTGAGGGGAATCACCTGCACACCACAGCCTGAGGGGCGCCGCCTGCACACCACAGCCTGAGGGGCGCCACCTGCACACCACAGCCTGAGGGGAATCACCTGCACACCACAGCCTGAGGGGCGCCACCTGCACACCACAGCCTGAGGGGAATCACCTGCACACCACAGCCTGAGGGGCGCCACCTGCACACCACAGCCTGAGGGGCGCCACCTGCACACCACAGCCTGAGGGGCGCCCCTGCACACCACAGCCTGAGGGGCACCACCTGCACACCACAGCCTGAGGGGGCGCCGCCTGCACACCACAGCCTGAGGGGCGCCGCCTGCACACCACAGCCTGAGGGGCCACCTGCACACCACAGCCTGAGGGGCATCACCTGCACACCACAGCCTGAGGGGCACCACCTGCACACCACAGCCTGAGGGGCGCCGCCTGCACACCACAGCCTGAGGGGCGCCGCCTGCACACCACAGCCTGAGGGGCATCACCTGCACACCACAGCCTGAGGGGCACCACCTGCACACCACAGCCTGAGGGGCGCCGCCTGCACACCACAGCCTGAGGGGCGCCGCCTGCACACCACAGCCTGAGGGGCGCCGCCTGCACACCACAGCCTGAGGGGCACCACCTGCACACCACAGCCTGAGGGGCGCCGCCTGCACACCACAGCCTGAGGGGCGCCGCCTGCACACCACAGCCTGAGGGGCGCCACCTGCACACCACAGCCTGAGGGGCATCACCTGCACACCACAGCCTGAGGGGCACCACCTGCACACCACAGCCTGAGGGGCGCCGCCTGCACACCACAGCCTGAGGGGCGCCGCCTGCACACCACAGCCTGAGGGGCATCACCTGCACACCACAGCCTGAGGGGCACCACCTGCACACCACAGCCTGAGGGGCGCCGCCTGCACACCACAGCCTGAGGGGCGTCGCCTGCACACCACAGCCTGAGGGGCGCCACCTGCACACCACAGCCTGAGGGGCATCACCTGCACACCACAGCCTGAGGGGCACCACCTGCACACCACAGCCTGAGGGGCGCCGCCTGCACACCACAGCCTGAGGGGCGCCGCCTGCACACCACAGCCTGAGGGGCATCACCTGCACACCACAGCCTGAGGGGCACCACCTGCACACCACAGCCTGAGGGGCGCCGCCTGCACACCACAGCCTGAGGGGCGCCACCTGCACACCACAGCCTGAGGGGCGCCGCCTGCACACCACAGCCTGAGGGGCGCCACCTGCACACCACAGCCTGAGGGGCACCGCCTGCACACCACAGCCTGAGGGGCGCCACCTGCACACCACAGCCTGAGGAGCAGCTAAATAGCTGCAGGCTCCCTCCTTCCTTCCAGTCCCACCCGCTGGTCTCTCTAGACTGTGTCAGATTCTGCCCATACCTCTCCCACCTCAGTAGAGCCTGTCATTCTTTGTTTTTTTTTTTTCATTTGTTTTTTGGGGGTCCTCGCCCAGTGGTGCTCAGGGTTAGCTGCTGGCTTGATGCTCAGGGATCACTCCTAGCAGTGCCCGGGGAGCTGGGGACTGAACCCAGGTCAGCCACGTGTAAGTCAGGCACCGTCCCAGCTGAACTCTCTCTCCAGTCCCAAACCTATCATCCATGACGAACATTCGAGACCAGATAACAACTCTCCAGCTGGCTTCTCCTGCATGCCTGCAGCCTTGCTGTGACTCGCTCGGGCCACACAAACACTGATCTGAGATCATCAGCCAGTGTTCCCTCTCTCTGTGCAGCCAGACGTACAATCATCCCCATGTTGCGCCTCGGCCTGACCCGCCACCTCTGCACTTCACGCTGCGTGTTTCTCCGTCACCCGCGCCTGGGCCCTGCACGTCATCTGTCTTCCCATCCTGTCACTCTCCGCCTCCTTTGAGGTCTGCTGTCTCACGCGGCTCGGGAGGTTGCGCAGAGGAATGGAGTTCATGCCTGGCATGCCAAGACCCTGGCATGTCCTCTCCTTGGCACTGCTTAGCCCCGACTGAGTGAAACGCTGGACCCCGCACCCCAAAAAGAGAAAAGGACCTGTGCCAGCATTGGTTACTTGGAACCCTCTGCAGGCAAATGCGGCACGCACATGCACACACACACACACACACACAGAGTCATTAATTTTCTGTCTTTCTTGGTAAGATAATGGTTTGCCTAAAAGGAGGACAGAGGAAAGAGTGTCTCTTTTTTAAAATGCGTGAACCAAGTGCTGTTTCTGTGGGCTGCTCTCTGACAGCCAGGATGGATTATCAGGCCGTTATGAACAGGGTTGTGGCTGCAGATGCTTGCTTGAATCCAGTGTACAGCCTCCGGAACCCATAGACCCTCTTTTCAGCGCGTGCTGCAGGCCATCTCTTCCAGCCCATTTCCAAGATGCAGACCGAGGCCTCAGGCAGCCTCCTCTGTGAGAAACCGCAGACCCTGGGCCCCTTCACATACTGATGCCTCCGAACATGGGCTTACCTCCCAGAAGGGCCCCTCACTTCCTCTTGTAAACAGGGTGTGGGAGGCTTCCTGCAGACTGGGGCCTGTTAGCACGTGGTCCTCTGTGAGTGACAGAGTCCTTCACTGGATCACAACCCCATGGCGCACACAGACTGCCCAACATGGCTCCCAATGTGGGCCTGATCTGAGCCCTCTTGAGTGATGATGTCAACAGCTCGTGGCAGCCTGTGCAGTCCTCGCTGGAGGTGGTGTTGGGGCATCCCCAGGAGAGGGGGCCAGTTCCCGGCGGCGCTGTGCAGTGTGACCTACCTGCAGTCTGTATAAATTTCAGGTTTCTGTGGTGGCAGGAACGCTTGTCACTTGCCTCACCGTTCCATCAGCCCGGTGGGCCTTTGTGCCCCTGAGCATACCTGGGGGTCTGTGCGACCGGGTAGGTGGTGGCACCAGGCCCCGAGCCTCTGAAGAGTGGGCCCTTGCACTGTCGGTCAGTCCTGGCCCTCAGAGCTTGGTCATTCCACGGGGTGGGGAGGGGCTGTCCCTGTGGGGTGTGTTCTCCTTAGGACTGTGCCGTTGTGTTTCTTGGGGAGAGTTGAAGCTTTTCAGAGCTCTCCCTTGTGACTTGCTGGGCTGTCCGGGACAGTTCTGGGTCTCAGTGGTTGTCAGCTCACCTGACCTACAGCCCCTGAACGTCCTGGAGCAGGGGCACCAACCACCCTTTCTAACAGGCCTATTGCTTGCAAATTTTAAGTCATATAGGGATAGATTGGCTGTAAAAAATAGTAATTTATGGTGCCAGGACTCAAACACAGGACCTCACACGTGTGCACTATCACTGGTCCTGAAAATTAAATTTCAGATTGAAGGTAAAATTGGCACTTAGTGTGAGCTGAGAACACCCCCTATTTCTGTGTCAGCCCCGGCCATCCAGGCTGAGGGGCTCAGTACAGATTGCCCGGACCTTGCACAGCCGCCTCTGTGTGTGTGTGTGTGTATGTGTGTGTGCACGCGTGCGTGTGCTGCCCAATGCCCTCTCAGCTCTCCAGGTCACGCTCTGGGCTGTGTCCTGCGCCTCTTGCATCCTCTGCCCCTGGGAGTGGATGGGGCACTCTGCCCCTCAGGTGCGCCCAGATCAGACCCTTCCTGGGCTCGCATGTGTCCCTCCTGAAGGCGAGGCCGCCCTGAAGCAGTACGGCTGGTGTCAGGAGCCCGGCCCCTGTCACGATGCTGCTCTCCTGGCAGGATGAAGATTGAGGAACTGGAGGGGGAGCGAAGTCGTATGGAAGAAGAGAAGAAGGTTCTGGAAGCACAGCTCGAGCGGTTCACCCTGCAGGTGAGCACTGGGCTCTGGGCTCCCGCATCTCCTTTGGGACTTGCTGGGCTGTCCAGGACAGGGTGTCTCGATGACTCTCCGCTCACCTGACCCAGAGTCCCTGGACTGTCTAGTCTGTGCTCAGGGTGCGCCGTCCAAACCAGCCCCGCACATGGGGCTCAGAGCAAGTGTCCAGGGCCCGCACGTGCTCCCCTCCTTGCTGCCCTCCTGTTCGACTAGGACGTCCATGTGGAGGGTCGGCTCAGCAGGCCCACCCTCACAGCTACCACTGTGCAGCCCACCTCGTCCCCGTGCGGCCAGGGCTGTCCACCCCATCCACTGTGCAGCCCACCTCGCCTCCTCGTGCGGCCAGGGCTGTCCACCCCATCCACTGTGCAGCCCACCTGCGTCCTCGTGCGGCCAGGGGCTGTCCACCCCATCCACTGTGCAGCCCACCTCGTCCTCGTGCGGCCAGGGCTGTCCACCCCATCCACTGTGCAGCCCACCTCGTCCTCGTGCGGCCAGGGCTGTCCACCCCATCCACTGTGCAGCCCACCTGCTCCTCGTGCGGCCAGGGCTGTCCACCCCATCCTCACATGCCCAGGACTCTACCCACTCTGCATTTGCACCTTCCACTTAGCCCTTCATTTTCTCCTCCTGCCTGGCCACGCACAGCCCTGACCGCGGGGTTGTTATTCTGGATCTTGGACAGGCGGTGACTTGATCTGACACCCATTAGAGGAAATGAGATCTCTGCGTTACTGCCCAGGCCTGGCGGCGGGACGAGTGACAGCTGCGATGAAGCACGGAGCCGCTGGCCGCTGGCCGGGGCTCCTTCACCTTAATTGGGAGCCGCACTTCTGGCAGCGCCAGGCTGGGCCATGTGCTGAGGCTTGGCCAGAGTCAGCCTGAGGTCCCGGCAGGATGGCTTCACGCACCCCCTCTCCACCTACTTCTGGGTTTCCAGAGCTTCCCAAAGAGTGGCCGGTTGCCTCAGTCCATGCCTAATGGCCATCTCCCACTGGCTGGCAGTGCCTGGAACATGTCAGCTTCTGCTTGACAGGCCCTGTGTGTCCCTCCCCAGGCTCCAGGAGCTGTCCATGCCCCAACTGGCCTTGCTCTCAGGCCCCGATCTGTGCCATGCAGCCGGCCCTGAGGCGGGAGGACATTTGTGTCCAGCTGGACCACAGATTCTGGCCCTGCCTGCCCTGACCTCTCCTGGCACCTGTTTCCCTCCTGTGCCCCCCCAGTCTCGTGCCGTGACCCCAGTTTCTGCCCTCTTCACCGGGCCACATGCGAGAAGGTACAGCCCAAGGCGTGATGACCGCCGTTGTCTGGCAGGCCCACGCGTGGTCCCTTGACCTGCGTGACCTCCCTGCAGTTGGGGGTTACTTTCCAACTGTGCT
The DNA here is from genome assembly GCA_021461705.1 of Cryptotis parvus. Taxonomy (NCBI): domain Eukaryota; kingdom Metazoa; phylum Chordata; class Mammalia; order Eulipotyphla; family Soricidae; genus Cryptotis; species Cryptotis parvus. Next base: position 76,045 of record JAJIBD010002027.1, read on the forward strand.
TACAGAGGCAGCGCTCCAGAGAGGTGCCTGGGGCTGTGTTTGAAAGCGGGCCGTCGGTTCAGTGTCAAGCTGGGGCCGAGAGTCTCTGCCACTGGCCCCTATCTCCTGGGCCACAGCTCAGGCCTGCGCCCCGGGACGGCCCACTGGAGGCAGGCAAGACTCTCCCTGTCCAGAGGAGCGGGGTTGTCCCTGAGAACCAGTAATCCGCACCCGGCTGCTCTGCATGCAGCCCCAGCCCTGCGTGCCCGCTCCCGGAGGAGGCTTCAGGTTGGGCGCTTCAAGGAAGATTGATTAAAATCAGCTGCAGTTTGACTTAATTGGGAACATATGCTGGGAGAGGGCGCTCGACTAGTTAGAGCTCTTTGTAATCAGTCCACAGCTGGGCGCGGGACGAGGCCCAGTCACTGCGGAACTGTTGCTGTGCGCACAGGGGTCAGGCCAGCAGGCCCCACCCGCTGCCTCCCACTTCTGAGGGGAGGCGAGATGCCAGCTCAGACACACCCTGGTCTTAGAGGACAGTCACGTCACCGTGTCCTTCCAGGCTAGCTCAGAGGCAGAGCCATGTTCAGGAGTAGGGCTCTTGCCTTGCACATGGCCAGCGGGGTTCGATCAGGCACCCCATATGCTGGGAGTAATGCCTGAGCAGAGAGCCATAAGTAAGGCCTGAATACCGGATGTGGCCCAAACACAAATTTTAAAAGTTATTTTTAAAGACTGAGCTCAGAAAATTGGGGGCCCCAGGTGAGAAAACAGGTACTTCTGGGGTACACTCCAGGAGTTGGGGTGTTGGGCTGGACCCCGCCACTGACAGGCGCAGTGAGAAGAGTCTTCCTTCTCCCCGTCTCTGGCCTGAGCTGCTGACCCCAACCCCAGCCCTGAAGGCCTCTGCAGCCCTCCCCCGCTTCCCTGAGCCAGACCAAGGACAGCAGCAGGACCAGGCTCCCGTGGCCCTCATCTCGGTCAGCTATCCTAGGAGCATCCAGCCACAGGCTAGCACTTCTGGGGAGCATGACCGGGTGCTGCAGGTGGCTTCTGAGGAGCCCCATGGTACCCCCTCCCGGGAAGCCCAGAGAGCTTGTCCATCAGACAGCACTGTCCAGGCCAGCTCTGCGCTGTCCCCGGAGCTGTGGACGTGCAGGCAGCATCCGTGCTTCTAGGTTTTGTGACATTTTAGGAGGCGTATCCTCCAGCCCCCAGGAAAGCTGAAGGAGCCTCAGCGAATGTCCATTCACCCTGGTGCCTGCCGTGGTTGCTGAGGGCCTCTCTGTCCCCCTCCCTCGTCCCTCCTTTTCCACTGCCGACTTCAGCGTGGGCATGACAAAGCAGAATTCCTCTGTCCCCAGCACCGCCCCTGCTCGTTTGGGTGGCTCGGACCCCTGTGCTGGAGCAGTACCTTTGGGGCCCAGAGCCACCCTCCCCCTCACTGCTGCCTCCTCCTTCCGGGCTGGCTGGGGCCGCCCCAAGGCTGTGCTGCTCAGGAAAGGGCCCAGACGTGTGGCTCACTGACATTTACAATAAGAGCATCTTTTGGGAAAGGGAGTGGGTAGGAAATTACTGGGTTCCCTGTGAGCGGAAAAGCGCGCAGAGCCCAGGGGCGACCGTCCCCGCCTCCCAGCCCTGCGTCACCAGGCCCTGAGCGGCTAATCATAGACTCCCGGCCTCCGCCCGCCCCTCTCCTGGGGCACGCCGGCCCAGGCCCCTGCGCTCCTCCCAGCCCCTTTCTGCACACCCGCCCCCAACTCCCTCACTGCCCTGACTCCCAGGAACCTGTTGGCCCTCTACCTTTTCCCTCCCCGCCTCCCCATCCTCCCCTCCCCAGCCTCTCCTCCTCCTCTCTTTCCCTTCCCCGCCCTTTCTCACCTGCTCCCGCCCTCGGAGCACTGGGCCCCTCCTGGCCTCTCCTGCTTGCCCCTCTGCATCCCTGCCTGCTGGCCAGGCTCTTAGGCTCTTCCTGCCCAGAGGTCAACTTGTTCCTGGTCACCCGGTGCGCTGTAGGAGCAGGACCCCAGACTGGCGTGCTGGGGGTACTGAGATGATGACCAGAGCCTGGCCACCTGGTGGCCTGCGGCTCCTGCTGGAGGAGAGCAGAGCCACACTGCAGGTGGACAAGCTCCACAGAGGCTCCTCCCAGGCTGCCCTGAAGGCCCTCTGGCCTTGTTCCCCGCCCATCTCCATGGTGGGAGCAGAGAAGTGGGCACCGGCCGAGCCCCAGCAGCCCCAAACCTTACCCGCTCCTCCGCCACCCCTTAGCCTGCTCCTCCCCATCCCTCTCTGTCCCTGTCCTGCCATGTCAGCCCGGCCCTCTTGGTACGACCCGCACTCAGGTCACTTCCGCCCTCTTGGTACGACCCGCACTCAGGTCACTTCCGGCCCTCTTGGTACGACCCGCACTCAGGTCACTTCCGCCCTCTTGGTACGACCCGCACTCAGGTCACTTCCGGCCCTCTTGGTACGACCCGCACTCAGGTCACTTCCGCCCTCTTGGTACGACCCGCACTCAGGTCACTTCCGCAGTGGCCTGTGGAACTCATTTCTGTGGCCAGAGCCTGTGCCTGATGGACGCTGCCAGAGGCCCGAGGAGAGCCGTGTCAGGCCTTGCTGTACCCTGCGAGCCGCCCTGCCCCACCCCTGTCCACCAGCCCGTGGGTGGGGCGAGAGAGCTGGCGCCCTGTGTTCACCTCAGAAAGAACTTTCCCGGCCCTTCTTGTGGGACGGTCTTTGGGTCATCTCAGCTCCTGAGAGATGCAGAGCTTTCTTGACTTCTTACAGCTCTTTGCATGTTAAGGCGTTTTGGGATTCTTTTTTTCAAGTTTTATCAAGTCCGAAGTTTTTGGTTTTGGGCCACCCTGCAGCGCTGAGTTTGCTCCTCTCTGTGCTCAGGGATCACTCCTGGCAGACTCCCCAGGACCGTACTGGGTGCCGGGCCCGGCCAGGTTGTTCTGCGCTAAGAACCAGCACCCTGGTTTTCTTTTTGTTTGGAGTCCACACCCAGCAGTACTCACAGTTTATTCCTGGCAATGATCAGGTCAGCCATGTGCAAGGAAAAGTTCCTTCCCATGGTTCTATCTCTCTGGCCCAGCACCTTGGGGTTATTTTAGTTTCCTTTTTATGTTTAAATATTTGAGTGACTTGAAGTTTGGCTTTGGTTGTGGCTTTTGAAAGCTATGAAACTTGATGACAACTTTTAGTTTTTCAGGGTCTCCTACAGGAAATAACTCAGGGTCATCACTTGTCCGCTGCTCTGGGCCAGAACACTGACCCTGCAGCCTGGGGTGCCCCACCAAAGGGTCAGAAAACAGTTCTCCTAGGACCCTGAGCCCTGAGTAAAGCCTCCTGCCCCCATGCTGTGAAATCCCGCCCTCCTCCCTGCGCCCCGTGTCTCAGCCTGTCTGACCCATCACAGGCCAGTGCCGAGCCATCCTGGAGGCGCGCCAGCAGCACCTGGTTTCGTGAGTCCTGCTCTCAGGATGTTCCTTACAGTTCAAGTTCTCTCTGATTTTCGTTTGGTTTTGGACCACACCTGACAGTGCTCAGGGGTCCTGCCTGCCTCAGGGTCACTCCTGGTGGTGCTCGGGGACCGTATGGGGTGGCAGGGATGAGCTCTACTGAGCCCCTGTGCAGGGCAGGCACCTCCTGGCCATGCTGTCTCTCCGGGCCTCCCCAAGCTCACAGAAAAGGTTGACTCCCCAGTGCAAGCTCTGTGGATCATACACTGCATTTGATTCCTTTGGAGATAGCGCAGAGGCTGGGCTGTGCCTTCGCCTGCCGGGATCTCCTGGTGTGCCCCCTGTGCACAGGTGCTCCTCACTTTGTGCTTGCTCCATGGCCAGGGGGCTCTGCCAAGCTCAGTGTCTTTGTGAGGGGATCAAGTTCTCGGATTCAGGTTAGCAGGTGTGGCGCCCCCTCGGCCCTTGAAGCCGCGCAGAGGGGCCTGATCTCTGCCCATGTGTACCCTTGCGGCTCCTGCAAGTGGGCCCGTGGCCTACCCTGTGTTCCAGGGAGCAGCGTGTGAGGCACAGCCCCACATAGGCTCTCAGGCTGCCTTCTTGAAGGTTCTGTGTTAAACAAGACACTTAACGAGGAAGAAGTCCAAGCTCCGCTTAGGTGGCGTGAGGCTGCTCATGTTTATTAACGCGGAGGCTAAAAAAAGCCCCCGCTCCTCACTGATGCGCGTTTGTGTGGAGAAATTTCCACAGCCGCTGATTTCTTCTGATTTTTTATGAGGGTGACACGTCCTGAATATTCAGCCCCTTCTTGTCCTAGACTTTCCGAGGCCTCCAACTCTGGCACCGCCCCTTCCTCTCCACTTGCTGGGGTTCCGTGCCCAGCTCCGACACCTGCAGCTTCTTGGGGATCCTCAGGTTCCACGTTTTCAGATGAGGCTGCACCCTCCCTAGAGGGCCCCGGGCCCCGTGTACCCTCATGCAACAGCTACCCCAGGCCTGGCATCTGGGGTGGGGGCTCCCACTGTGGCTCCACAGGCCCCTTGCAGCATCCCTAGTGGAAGAAATCGGTGCCTGGCGCCTCCCAGCCTTCCAGGAGTGGGGCGCCGCCTCTCAGCAGCAGCCTGAACCCACAGCTGCAGATGGGAAGCGTCTCGCCCGTCCTGCCAGCCTGAGACCAGAGAGGCCAGAGGGCAGCGGGGACACTCCTCCAAGGGCAAGCGGGAGGAGCAGTCTTGGCAGCAGTCCTGCCCTGCCCTCCCCCATGGGACCCCCGTGCCCGGAGCCCTGCCCCTCTCCGCGGCTGCTGGCATGGCCCCACTGCCGCCCGTTGGGCTGGTTGGCAGCTCCTTCTTCTTCTGAGTCTGCTTCTTTTTCCCGATGTTCTGCCACGCTGGGCAGAGAAGAACCAAGAGCTGCTGACCCAGCACGCTGCCTGAGGCACCAGCAGGCCTGTTCCCTTCCTCTGTTCCACAGAGAGTGCCCGCAGCTGGTGCCATGCACAGTGCCTGGAGAAATGGCGCGAGAGCCCTGGCAGGGTGGACGAGGCCCCTGTCTGGTCTGAGCCGAGCCGTCCAGCTGTCCAACAGGGATTCTGGTCTGAGGACCATGGGAAAACACAGCTTCTGCCACCACCGAGGTGGTGCCCACCACGGCCACATCTACAGCAGCATCTCTGTCCCTCTGCCCGCCACACCTTGCCCTGTCCACGCCACACCCTGTCCACGCCCCAGGAGCGAGAGCTCTGTCTACACCCCCCAGCGGCTGAGGGTGGGGTTGGAAGAGGTTCAGCGAGGAGGGGAGACATTCTGTCGCCCAGACAGAGGGCCCAGGACTGCCAGTCCCCTTCCAAGGGACACAGTGTGGTCCCCGCCTGCACGGACAGAGCAGATGGCGGCGCGGGCTCCAGAGGGGACAGAGTGTCCATCCGGCAAGCTGAGGACATTCTGGGGACACCATGCAGATGACTGCACAGCTGCGCCAGAACTGATTCCGCTGACCTGGACACTTGCCGGCGGTGGAGTGGACGCTGCGTCTGGTCTATTTCATCATGATCCCAAGAGGTCCTTGTAGTCTCTGCTCTGCAGCTGAGGTGGGCTCAGCATGCCGCGGGCCAGGGAGTTGCTTCCAGCCGAGGGTGCGGGGCAGTGACACCTGCCCACCACACCCACACCTGCCCATCAGGCTGGCTGAAGGCCCCGGGCCTTGTCCACGCCCCACGGGGGAGCACTACAGTGACTTTACTAGGCGGGGGAGGGAGGAGCCGCAGCGTCTGGCCAGGCCACTCGCTCACATGCTCTGATAGGGCAGGTGCCTCGGGAGAGGAGCCAGAACCAAACCTGGGCTTGCCAGCTGGGGAAGGCCAGGGGCAGCGGAGCCGGGCCTCCCGGAGCCTGGCCACGGTCCTTTCACCCCGTCTTCGTGTCCACCCAGTTTCACGCCGGGCTTGGCAGGGCTCTCCAGAGGCAGCAGGGGGCAGTGCTCCAGGGGGAGGGCGTGGGGTGGCCCTTCTCCCCTGTGCAGCTCTCCCAGCCTCTGTGAGCTGGACGCCCATGGGACACCTCCAGCGTGTGACAGCCGGGGGCTCTGACTGTCATTTCCACCTGCCGTGGCTCAGGGCAGAAAGAGCTTGTTGGACACCGATGGTCTGTGCCAGGAGAGTCCCCAGGGCACCCAACTCGCTCCCCACACCCAGTCCTGGGCCTGTCCTCACCCGTCCTGTGATCTATCATAGTGCCATGTAGGAGCAAGAAGGGGTCCTCAGTGGTGAGGGTCCCCCCCACCCTCATTGGCCTCAGCTCAGGCCCCCTCCCTGCCCGAGGACAGTCAGGACAGCAGGAGCCTGGTGGGTGTCACGTGGTCCTCCCTGGAAGCCTCGCACGGGGCACAGCAGCAGACCCAGAGGTGCTGAGCTCCACTGTGCAGTGGCCCGGCCCTGCCTGCCCTTCAGACCCAGGGGCGGCCCAGCTCTGCTCCCCCGAGCTGCGCTTCCTTCAGCTGGAGAGATATTGATTTCGTTTCGAGGCCGGGTGGTTCATAAATATGCATGAGGCCGGCGCTTATTTAACTGTGCTCGTCCATTCTCCTCGCGTCGCTGCTTCTTCCAGCAGGCTCTTAGCAAGCTTGTCAGGCCCGGAGTGGCAGGCGCCCTCCCCGGGGGCTGGAGGCCTGGCACTGCCTCTCCCCCAGCCCTGGGCACAAAGTGGTTCTACCCACCTGCTCATGCTCATGCAGGTTGGAAACTGAGGCCAGGGGCAGAGGCAGGCACAGCGGTCCCAGGCAGGAGGGAGGCAGCCCGCCCGTCCCTGCACTCGGGGCCATGGCTGCTGCTGGACGCACGTGCAGGCGACGCAGGGAGATGTCTCTGCTGTGGGACCCCACACAAGCTGGTCCAGGAGGGCTCCAGGTCCCATGACTCCTCAAGGCCCCCTCCCGCCCCTCTTCGAAGACGTGCTGCCCCCTGAGCTCGGCACTCCTCGGTGCAGACGCGGAGGTGCTGGGCTGCACACACGCTCCCGCAGTAGGGGAAGAGCGTCAGAGGACGGAGCCAAGCTTGTTTTCCCTTTGAGATTCTCATCAGCATCTCAACAGTCTTCTCAGCTGTGAAGCGAACAAGGCAGCAGATTTCAAGCAGAAGATTATGACCATTTCCTCTTTCTTCCCCAGAGCTGTCGTCAGCCACCCCTGCCGGCACCATTGCTCCCGCCCGCTCGGCTGGACGGCTGCTCAGAGGGGCCCCGACCACCCCCTCCCCATTTGAGTGGGGCGTGGGGTCATGGCGTATGGGCTGACCCAGGATTCAGTGACCGACCTGGCTGGTGGAACCTGAAGCCCCTCTTGCTGGAGGCCCGGCCGCCTCCAGTCGGCTCCAGGAGCATCTGCCTGGGGCAGAGGGACAGTGCTGCGAAGCCTGGACAGCCCCGGGTGCCACACAGGGCTGCCAGGGGGCGCGCCTGCAGGCAACAAGCCGCAGGGGTCCCACAGCCGAAGCTCATGCTCTGCCGCGGTGGCACTGCCAGCTTCCTGCATCATCCGCTGGCTGTCAGGACAGGCGGGGTCCCAGCCAGGCCTGGGGCCTTTCCCCCTGGCTGGCTTTCCACAGAAAATGTCCTTCCTCCCTGTTTTCGCCTCCTCCCAGCTCCCAGGCTACCTGCTGGGCACTGGGCCAGTCCCATGACGGGGAGGGCTAGTGGCCGCAGCAGCTCAGACCCCTGCTCCGGGCTCCTTCACCAGTGTGGGAACATCCCGGGGTACCCACCTGCCCTGTGGTTTCTGCTGGCCTCAGCTGCCCATGTGCTCAGCACGGCCCTGACTGGCTCGGCCCTGCAGTCCCTTCCCCGTCCTGCCTGCGGCTCCCTGAACCTTCCTCCTGGCCCCGCTCCTCCATGTTAGAGGCACAGACCTCCCGGGGCTCGAACACGCCCTTCCTGAGTAGGTGTGTGTGTGGTCAGCATCTGCCCTTTAGTGCTGTGTGCACACATGCGTATTTGTGTGTTGAGTCCCTCCATGTGGGTTTGTGTCTGTGTATCTTGTGTCCCTGCATATGTGAGCCTGTGTGTGTGTTATCCCTGCATGTGTGGGTTTGTGTCTGTGTGTGGGCTTGTGTGTGTGTGTGTCCCTGCATGTGTGGGTTTGTGTCTGTGTGTGGGCTTGTGTGTGTGTGTCCCTGCATGTGTGGGTTTGTGTCTGTGTGTGTGTCTGTGTGTGTCCCTGCATGTGTGGGTTTGTGTGTGTGTGGGCTTGTGTGTGTGTGTGTCCCTGCATGTGTGGGTTTGTGACTCTCTGAGTGTCCAGGAGTGAAGTTGGAGGTACACACCTCTGGGGGGCCATGCAAGCCCCACCCCTGCATTTCTGTCTGGGTGCCTCGACTGCCTTCCGAGGGTGCCGTTCACACATTCCGGGGAGTGCCCTACTTCCCTGCTCCGAGGTGATGAGTGGGAGTCGGAGCCCTACGCCACAGCACCGGAAGAGGTGTTGGCACAGGGCCCGCCACACACAGGTATCCTCTAGGGCAGGCAAGATCCCAGTGCTCACCGCTCACTACTGGCCTTTGGGTCTGCCATAGGGCGACTACGACCGACAAGGACCAAGGTGCTACACCTGAGCATGAACCCGGCCAGCACCGCGCGCAGCAGCTGGGTGAGGACCGGGCACGGCTGCAGGAAGAGTGTGAGCGGCTGCGGGAGCTGGTGCGAGGCCTGGAGCGGGCGGGGCCCTGCCCGAGCACCTGGAGACCACCGCAGGGCTGCCGGCCTCCAAGGAGGTGGCAGGTAGGTCCCGGCTTCCCTGGGGGTGCGGGGGCTAGGGCACAAGGGCCATGACAGGCGTGGTGCCCCTGCCCGCACACAGACACAGAGGCCCAACACCACGCACATGCTCGGGCCAGGCCAGCGCCCTGCACTTCTGTGTCACTCACACACACACAATCTGACTTGCATACTCGTACTGAAGCACGCTTACTCACACACTGACATGACATGCACACACTCATACGTCCACGTGCTCCCTGATACGCATACACTCAGGCACTCACACTCGGACGCACGTACACACTCATCCATTCTCACACTCTCAGACTCCCCTGCTGCCGTGGCTCCCCAAAGCAGGGCTTGGGCGCACCTGACCACACAACCAGACCCGCATCTCCCGTGGGGAGCAGCCCTGCCCCTTCCACAGACCCTGGTCCTCTGCTTTCTGCCCTCCGCCACTCTGCAACAGTCTGACACTGCCTAGCAGAGCGGCCTCCCGAGCACTGCACACAGAGTCCCTGGGGCACCCCCACTCCTGGAGGTGCCTCATGCTAACTGCTGGCACCAAGCCACTCGGCACGCGCTGGCCACAGCTGTGCCGGACGGGAGTGTGGCCTTTGCCAGGCCAGTGTATGTTTGTCTTGCCCACGAGGCTGAGTTTGTGCAGACTTGTGACTGGGCAGATGCCCTGCCCGGCTCCTTCCGCTGCATCTGCAGTGCTGTGCAGGGCCCTGGAACCTGCAGCACGCGACCGGGCACATACCCCTGCTTGAGTGTGAGCGCAGGTGGTGCAGGTGCCAGGATGGAGGGCACTGCCGTGGGTACCTGGCACCTTCCCCAGGAGCTGGCACAGAGGGTACAGTGGACTGGACGCTCCCTGGACAGCACCTCCAGCCTCTGTCCGAGGGCCTTATCCCTACAACCCGAGTCCTGTACCCCTCCCCACCTATACTCCCACAGAGCCCTGCCCCCTCCCTCTCGGGGCTGCAGCAGGAGGGGCCCTTTCTGGGTGGCTCCTTAGCCCCTGCTACCTCACCTGCCCGCGCCCAGAGTGCCAAGCCTCTGGCTGGCGAAGGATACAGTGAGGCGGACCCGCTGACCCAGAGTCTCGTTGCTTGTCCTGGAAATGTAAGGCTCAGGTAAGAAGGAGCCTCTCGCCCCGGCAAGATTTTGTGTACACAGAAAGGAATGTCAATGGAGAGCCCATGGGGTGGGGTGGCATGCCTGGCAGACTTCCTGGGGCAGGTGGCATTTCTGCCTGACCGGGTAGGAAGGGGAAGGGGTGGTGGTGACAAGAACTTCTGGTTTCTGGAGAAGTGGGAGCCAGCTTGGCCCACTCTGACCCTGCAGCTGCTGGCTGTTTGAGGCAGAAACAGTCGAAGGTGTGCCCTGCCCTCAGGCGGCGGGTCAGCAAAGCTGGGCACCAGGCGTGACCTGGACCAGGGGTGGCAGGGGCAGGCCATGTCCATGCCTGCAGCCAGCCTGGCGCAGGGTGGGGTGACTGGCACCCCCATGCCCTAGAAAGGCCCCCCCATGCACGGGGCTTGCCCTCCCTGGTCCAGCGCCCTGAGCTCTGACGCTGGGATATGGGCCTGTGCCCTCACCAGCAGCCAGTGAATGTGTGGGCTTCCTGGACCTTGCATCCCGCTGGGGAGCTCGGCCGCCTCGCCTCTGCACACAGCCAGGCTGGGCCAGAGAGATTATTAATTGCAGTTTAATTAGGCGATACATTAATATTAAAATAATCTAATCTCGTCAGAGCAACACTCTGAAGGTGATGGAATTCGTCACTGCCTGTGTGGGTGCAGCTGGTGTGAGGTGTCTGGAGGGAGGACGGGGCCAAGCCCCCTGGGCTGAGGGACCTGACGCCGTGTTTCCCGCTCTCTGCTCTCTCTCTGCTCCCTCTCTCGCCCACCAGTGGCGCCCCCAGCCCCGCCGCTCACCCCACAAGCCAAGCGCCTGTTCCCGCAGGCCCTGTGGGCACACAGCTGTCTTCCTTCTGGTCCAGGCAGTCTCTTGTTTCCTGATTCTCACGGGGCCGATTCCCTGGCACGGAACCCTGAAGTCCGTGACTGCTAGACATGCATCCCGCTTGGGGAGCTTGACAGAAGCCCCGGGGCCTCCCTGGGGTCAAGTCCAGCCCACACAGGTGACTCCACTGAACTTGGTGCCCAGCCTCTCCTTCCTCGGCTCTGGGAGAACCTGCTCTTCCCCTGGTCCCCACTGCAGGCTCGTCTGTTGACCGACCATGTGCCTCTCTGAGCTGCAGCCTCACCTGAGCCTCAGAACCGGGCCGTTCCTCCTAGCCAGAGCTGTTGATCCCCAGCACCCGATGCTCTGATTCTGTGGCCTTGTATCCATTTCTGTGACCTTACAATCATTTTTTCTTCAGCTCACTTCTTTTTTTTTTTTGGGTCACGCCCAGCGATGCTCAGGGGTTACTCCTGGCTCTGCACTCAGGAATTACTCCTGGTGGTGCTCGGGGAACCATATGGGATGCCGGGATCGAACCGGGTTGGCCGCATGCAAGGCAAACACCCTACCTGCTGAACTATCGCTCCAGCCCCTCTTCAGCTCATTTTTTATCTACAAAACTACTAAGATTTTTTCCGGGGTGGGTAGGGGTCGGGGGTAGGGTGCTGGCTACCCTACCCAGTGGTACTCAGGGCCTACCTGGCTCTGTGCTCACCGATCACTCAGGAGGAGGGATGGGGGCGGGGGCTTCGGAAACATGACGGATGCTGGGGAACAAACGCAGGTCAGCCACAAGCAAAAGCAAGCACCTACTCACATTACTCTCCAGCCCTTTGTCGAGATTCGTATGGGCATTCCTTCCCATGGTCGGGTTAGGGTGAGTCCGTGTGGGGAGGCGGGGAGCCGAGGGGAGGGAAGTTTTGGGCTGCACCTGCCGTGCTTGGGGCGTAGCGCTCTGTGCTCAGGGAAGCCGTGTTTGCTTTGGGGATCAAGCATCTCCGCCTAGTGCACGTCTCTTCAGCCCCAGAGTCCATATATTTGACATGGCAAATCTCTTTTGTTTGTTTTTGTCTGTTTGGGAACCACACCCTGCAATGCTCAGGGGTTACTTCTGGCTCTGCACTCAGGAATTACTTTTGGCAGTGCCTGGGGAGCTTATGGGAATCCAGGGATCAGACCTGAGTCAGCCGCATGCAAGGCAAGCGTCCTCTCTGCTGTCCTATCACTCTGGCCCCTAACAGATTTTTTGTTCTTTTTGGGTCACACCTGGCAATGCTCAGAGGTTACTCCTGGCTCTTTCGCTCAGGGATTACTCCTGGTGGTGCCTCGAGGGACCATATGAGATGCCGGAATTGAACCTAGGTCGTCCACTGGCAAGGCAAACACCCTACCCGCTGTGCTATTGCTCTGCCCCCCCCACGGAATCTTTGTGACCTGACACAAGGTGTCTTTCCTAGGCCCTGTCCTCAAGCCCACCGTGTTGATTTTCATCACACACGCAGATCATTAGACAGCTGTGGTCTCAGTGTCTGTCCCTGGGCGTGGTCGCCGTGTCTGTGTCCTCAAGTCCACCCGTGTTGATTTTCATCACACACGCAGATCATTAGACAGCTGTGGTCTCAGTGTCTGTCCATGGGCGTGGTCGCCGTGTCTGTTTCCTCAAGTCCACCGTGTTGATTTTCATCACACACGCAGATCATTAGACAGCTGTGGTCTCAGTGTCTGTCCCTGGGCGTGGTCGCCGTGTCTGTGTCCTCAAGTCCACCCGTGTTGATTTTCATCACACACGCAGATCATTAGACAGCTGTGGTCTCAGTGTCTGTCCATGGGCGTGGTCGCCGTGTCTGTTTCCAGCCGGGTGTTGTCTGTGTCTGGGTGTGAGTTTTCTGTACTAGTTCTGGAGGCCTTATCAGATTGCGGTTCTTGGTGAACAGAGATACTTGCCTCCCATCAGAACCCGGCAGCTGGCTTCCCGGCTAGGCCCGTGTCCCAGGCACCCAAGGCTGTAGGGCATTCGCATTTCTTTTGATGCTCAGGGGATTACTCCTGGTCTGCACTCAGGAATTACTCCTGGCGGTGCTCGGGGATCATATGGGATGCCAGGGATCGAACCTGGGTCAGCCACATGAAAGTCAAACACCCTTCCTGCTGTGCTATCACTCTGGCCCCGTCAAATGCTTTTTGTGTTTCAGAAAATGGGATTTGTTTTATTTGTTCTGTGGACTATGTTGTGATGGATCTGTGAAATGCTGTACTGTTGTTTGGAAGGGGGTACAATATTCAGCAGGGGTAGGAGCTGCTCCTGACTCAGTGCTCAGACATTGGCAACCACGTGATGCCAGGATGGAACTCAGGCCTCCAGCATGCCTGTGCTCAGCCCAGCCTCTGGGGCCCAGAAACACTTTCTACTGAGCCAGCCTTGCGTTGGCGTGATAAAGGCCCCTTGGTAGTACAATCTCTCGCAGGTGTTTTCCTGGTGATGTGTATCTGCCCGTACTGACCAGAGTTTCTGCAGCTGCTCTGTCTCGTAGAGTCTGCTCCACGGAAGGAATGGCGCATGGTGCTCCTCCTCTGCTCACAGAAGGAATGGCGCATGGTGCTCCTCTCTGCTCACAGAAGGAATGGCGCATGGTGCCCTCTCTGCTCACAGAAGGAATGGCGCATGGTGCTCCCTCTCTGCTCACAGAAGGAATGGCGTATGGTGCTCCTCTCTCTGCTCACGGAGGGAGCGGGTGCATGGTGCTCCTCTCTGCTCCAGAGCAGGCATACAGTGCTCCTCTCTGCTCACGGAGGAGCGGGCGCATGGTGCCCTCCTCTCTGCTCACGGAGGAAGCAGGTGCATGGTGCTCCCTCTCTGCTCACGGAGGGAGCGGGCGCATGGTGCTCCTCTCTGCTCACAGAGCGGGCATACAGTGCTCCTCTCTGCTCACGGAGGATGCGGGTGTACGGTGCTCCTCCTGGCTCACAGAGGATGTGGGCACACGGTGCTCCTCTCTGCTCACGGAGGGAGCGGGTGTACAGTGCTCCTCTCTGCTCACGGAGGAGCGGGCGCATGGTGCTCCCTTTCTGCTCACGGAGGGAGCGGGCATGGTGCTCCTCTCTGCTCACGGAGGGAGCAGGTGTACAGTGCTCCTCTCTGCTCACGGAGGGAGCGGGCGCACGGTGCTCCCTCTCTGCTCACAGAGGAGCGGGCATACAGTGCTCCCTCTCTGCTCACAGAGGGAGCGGGCATACAGTGCTCCTCTCTGCTCACAGAGGGAGCGGGCATACAGTGCTCCTCTCTGCTCACAGAGGGAGCGGGCATACAGTGCTCCCTCTCTGCTCACGGAGGGAGCGGGCATACAGTGCTCCTCTCTGCTCACGGAGGGAGCGGGCATACAGTGCTCCTCTCTGCTCACGGAGGGAGCGGTCAAACGGTGCTCCTCTCTGCTCACGGAGGGAGCGGTCAAACGGTGCTCCTCTCTGCTCACAGAGGGAGCGGTCAAACGGTGCTCCCTTTCTCCTTTTCCCTGAGGGCTGGGCAGAAAGTGAAACGTGTGTTGCTGCTCTTCCCTCCAGTTCTGTTGAAGTTCTGGTGAGCCCACCTGGGCTATGCATTGCAGCTGTAGAAGGTTCCGAGAGTCTCCAGGGTCCCGCCTCCCAGTCCTATGCTGAGGGTGGAGTGTTAAGGCTTTTAAATAATGTTGAGGAGGGGATTGTGGTTCGCTACTCAGGGAGGTCCCAAAGCCCCAGGCCTAGGGACCTCCTGTGGGATTTACTATTGCCTTAGCAGTACTTGAGGGTCAGGGGTGTCCATTGCCGCAGATGCCGAGGCTTAGCAGAGTCCCCGGGGGTATTCACTGTTCTGTTCGGACTCCGGCCTTGTCCCGGTTACCCGTGACAGAGCAAGGCCTCAGGTTCCTGAAGGTTACTGTTTAATGTTTACCTTGTTTCACCTCGCTGCTCTGCAGGAACCTCTCCTGGGCCTCCGGCTCTCTTCAGGGCGCCTGTGCGCGCTCCTCTCGTCAGCGCCTCTCCCTTCCGGATGTCTCTGTTCGGGCTTCATGCTTCAGATGCGCTCCAGGACCTCTCCTCTCAGGACCCTTTTCCTCAGTTTTTCTCTTCAGGGCCTCTGATCTGGACTCCTCCGCTGTGTCCCTATCTATTTCCCTAAGTTACCTTGTTTCATCTTGTTGCTACTGTTTTCTGTTTCTCTAAATCCCCACCTAATTCTTTTTGAGTTCCACTGGTTGGTCCTGATACTCTGTTGCCCTGAAGCTCTGTACTGTAGCTTTGGTGCCAGCCCTGGGGCTCAGACAGGCCTGTGGCTCTGGCCCTCGGGTCTAGGCACTAGGAGCAGCTTTGCCCTAGTGCTGGCCTTCCGGCTCAGGCACCAGGGGCCCCACAGCCTAGGTGCTGACCAAGCACCAGAGACCGCTGCTCTCTCGGTCCGGAAGTCCCCCTGCCCCCACCAGGATGCTCTCCTGGGGCCCCTATTTAGTCTCCAGCCGGGTTCTATAACTGGCCTGGCCTCAACTAAAGACCTTGGAGAGGCGAGTACTGTCTTTAAGAGGAGAAGCCCCACATCCCACAGGGCAGTCTACCCACTGGGTGGACCTTAGAAAGACCCAGAGAGCTCCCTTCCACCCCGCTACTGGAGATTCCCTGCCGAAAGGGCCCCATGGACCCAAAGTGGGGGCTCTGCATTACCTGTCCCCCGAATCTGGGAGTGGCAGGGCAGCGGATGATGCTCCCTGCTCTGTCCTGTCTGGGGGCTGCTCTTGTCAGACTTGACCGTGGTTTCCCAGCTCCTTCATTCCTCCAGGAATGTGACCCGCTTCCTCCCACCCCTGCGCATGGCTCTGCTTTGTTGAGGTCACCACGCCTCCAGTCTGGCAGGGCGGGCTTGTCTGTTTCACTCTTGCTTTTTACAATTTGTTGTTGGTAGTTTCACCAAAGCTGCCCTGGGCAGTGATGGCTGAAGAACTCTCCAGTACTGAGGCCATAGGGGCAGCCTGGGCAGTGTCCACAAGCTTGCTCCTGCCAGTCCCTAGTGCCACCAGTTTCTTGCTTCCTTCGCTTGCTGTCGTTGACTATCCTGTCCCGGTCCGGTTCCGTGGAGGGACAGACACCAGTGGGAGTGTCTGCACTGGATCTGCACTTTGCTCTGGGCTCCGAAGCTTCTGCAGCTCGTCCCCTGCCTGGTGCAGTTCAGTCCTCGGCTTCCCTTCCTGGTTCCTGACCCCAGGGTAGGCGTGCTCTCGGTTTCCAGCAGGCAGCCAGTGGCTTCCTCCTCCTGGTCTTTCTCATTCCGTTCAGAAACATTCTTGTTCCAGAGCTAGGATGGGGACTTCACGCCTCGTCCCTGATAGCTGTAATGCACCTTCCAATATGTGTATTTAGCCCATTTGTAATTAATGCAGATTTTTTGTAAATCTGGGTTTACTACTCTTTTTTTGGGGAGGTTCATACCTGGTGACACTCAGGGGTTACTCCTGGCTCTTTGCTCAGGAATTACTCCTGGCAGTGCTCGGGGAACCATATGGGATGTCGGGACTCAAACCCGGGTTGGCCATGTGCAAGGCAAACGGCCTCCCCGCTGTGGTGTCGCTCGCCCGCTACTCTCTTATTATTATTTTTGTTTCCCTCTTCATCTTTTTTCCTGTTTTTTTTTTTTTGCCTATTTCCCAATAAGTCATTTTTAGCGTTCCGTTTCCCTTTATCCGTATCTTAAATGATCTTCCGGGAGTTAGTCTACGTAGTTTTCACGGTGTGCTTCTAATTAATATTTTGCCACTTCAGACTGATGAACCTTGAAATGTCAGCTCATTGCGGGCCGCAGCCGCCACCACACTGTCTTGTAGCGGAGAACTCCCCGTGTTTATGTGGAAAATGCCACCAGCGAGTGTTGGTCACTGCGTTTAACTGCCGCCTGTCTTCAGAAGTCATAGAGGAGACACCACCCGTAGTTGTCACCTGGGTGTGATCCTGTGCCCCCGCATTCCCAAACCCGAGTTTGCCTCTCGTCCCCCTTGTCCATTCCCCCTCACATTCCCCTCACGTTTCCTGAGTCAGCAGAGCTTTCTCTGAGTGTCAGTATCTACACTTTTCCCTCACCAACTTCAAATTTCTCAGCTGATACGGCATTCTGAGCCACTGATTCTATGTTTTAGCATGTTTTAGGTTATGGTTTTGGTGCTATTCCCAGTGGGGCTCAGGGGTCACTTCTGGCATTGCTTGGGGACCCTGCATGGTGTCAGGGTTCGGTCTGAGGTCGGCCACGTGCCAGGCAAGAGCTTTATGCCCCACTCCTGTCTCTGGCCTCTTCTGCCGCTTTGAGTGGATGTTTCTCTCTCGCCTGGTCTCATGGTTCCTAACAAACAATTTATAATGGTACGTAGAGACAGAGATCACAGTAACCATCTCAAGCATGGCCACGTTTGTAATTGGCACAAAAGGGAACATACCCCATGTGTGGCCCTGGGCTCGGCGTGCATGGCCCTGGGCTCAGCATGCGTGACCGTGGCCTTGGCATGTGTGTCCGAGGGCTCTGTGCCTCCAGTCTATTTCAGGGATCAGTGTGCAGGGTGACTTCTGTGTTCCTTGGAATTCTAGCACCTCTCATGAGATGATGTCACTCCCCACGTTGAGGGCCTGAAAGACGCTCAGTGACCTGTCACCTCACTGCTGCGGGACTGGAGCTAACAGCATGGAGGGGGCACTTGGCAAACATGTGGGTCGGTGCATGCACTGTGGGAGACAGTGGGAGGTCCTCGAGGCGAGAACAGAACTCCCACGTGACCCTCTGGTTCCGCTTCTGTGTACGTAAAGGAACTGCCAGGGTCAACCTGGAAGGGGCATCCCTGCCCCCTTCTGAGATGTGTTAAAGGCTCCCAGTGTCCCCTTGCAGGGAGGGGGTAGAGATGCATGGAATGGAATGGCCCTCCCAGCCGAGGGCCGGGGAGGCTTCTGTCCTTTGTGACAGTTTGAGATCTCAAGCGCTTCACCTCCTTTCTGTTGGCTTGATTTTGTTTGCAAATGTTCAGGGCTTGATCTTGTTTCTGTGCTCAGGGATCACTCCTGGTGGACTCAGGGAGCCCTATGGGGGCCAGGATCAAACCCAGTGGGCTGCATGCAAGGCCAGCCCCCCCACACTGTAGTGTTGCTCCAGCCCTACAAGCACCTCACTTCTAAGTGAAATGAGTCCAAGGCAGCCACGTGCTGCCTGACATCCTGTGCACGCAGTGCGGCTGGCTCCCTGCAGGCAAACATGCAGTCGCCGCAAATCCTCTCGCATTTCTGGGAACTCGCGCTCTTTGTTGTTGGCTTGCTTGCTTCGGGGTCACACCCAACAATTCTCATTACTCTAGGCTCTGCTCTCAGGAATGACTCCTGGCAGTTCTCGGGACTCGGGAACCTGAATGCCGCGGTTCAAACCAAAGTGTGTTGTGTCAAGGCAAATGCCCTTCCCACTGTACTGTGGCTCCAGCCCCATGTATGGTGCAGCTCCGAATCACAGCTGGCCGCGCAGCCACGGCCACACTGAGCATGCGGGCGGCCCCTGGGGCGGACGCAAACCCCTGGTTCCTAGCTGGCAGGGCAGCCCCCTGCACCCCGAATCATCCCTGGCCGCTCAGTGTGGAATCTTCAGCCACCAAAATGTCCAGTACCGACAAGGACAAACTGGTGAGCGGAGAGGGCCAAAGGCTCAACTCCAGCCAGGGGCTTGAGGAAACGCAGCAGTGTCAGGTGAGAATAGGGAAAAGGAGGAAGTGAACGGCCTCCTGGGAAAGCGTTTCCCACAGCGGGCCCTGCCCATCCCCCGCGGTGGCCCTGGGCATGTGCTGGGCGCTGGCAGCAAGGGAGAGGAGAGGCACCGCTGTGTCTGCTCGTGGCATCCTGGCAGACCCTGGGAGACGCAGCAGGTGACCTAAGGTCAACCCTGGATTTTATCTGATTGCTGTGTCTGCAGCCTTGCCAGCTCACGCGTGGGGAGTGTGTGCTCGCATGTGTGTGTGCGTACGCAGTGTATATGCAGGTGTGTGCATGTTTGCGCGACTGTGCATGTCTGTCTGCATGTGCGTATGTGTGTATCACGTCTCCTTCCTGTGTCACCTCTCCTAAGCTGCATGTCTCAACTGCCCCCTCCCCACAGTCCTGAGGGGCACAGGTGAAACTCAGGTGAATGGGGCCCACGGGAAGGAGCCAGGATCGGGGAAGGCCACTGAGCAGTGCTGCAAACTTGCACCAACACCGCTTCTGTCCCCAGAGGCAGGGTTTAGGCTGACCCTGTCAGAGCTGCGTGTGGGGACTGCCCAGTACTGAGGCCCCCAGTCAAGCGTGCCCTGGGTGTGGCTCCTGCCTCAGCACCACACCAGCATCCAAGCGCCCATGGCCCGAGCGAGCCCCACTCGCTGTGATGTGTGGATCCACTCACCTCTCGCTCCTCTGCCTGAGCTGGGGCTGTGTCCCCGGTCTCTCATACTCTCCCATCTTCCGTGGGACCCACCTGAATCGACTTCCTCCAGCTCCCTATTGCCCCAGAAGCTCTGTCTGGGGCTCCACTCCATGTCACTGACCCGGCTGGCCACAGGGGCTGCTCAGTAGAGAAGGGCCCTATGGATGGACCTTAGAGGTACCACCGGGTGGCTCCCAGGGACCAGGAAGTTCAGGTTCTGTAGAACATTCCAGAAGGGCAGACATCAGCAGGCCAGGGATTGGGACCTTCAGGGCTGCCAGCGAGAACAAGGGTGTGTGGGAATTCCTGTCACTGAACCTCACTGGCGAGCCCTGTGCGTGCTCAGGCATGACGGGCACCGGGTCCTCGGCCTCTCCAGAAACCCTCACAGTGCCTGGTCCACCTGCCCCGGAGATCCTGCCCCTCTCATGGCATTAACTTACAGCTTCCTTTTGTGATGAAAGCTTAAGTCTCGTCTGTTAATTCCATTACTTTATTTACTTTATGCTCAGAAAATTTTTAGTGTTGATGTCTTTCTCCTGGGACTTTTGTCTTCCTGTTACGTAGGTAGAGATTTCATCGGTGTGGAGCTTATTTTGTCTTGGGTGTAGGGTCAGGATCTGAACGCTCTTCCCCACATCCAGCCAGTCGGTGCCGTTTCTGGGTAGCCCCACCTTGCCTGCATTTGGCCTCGTCTTTATTGGGTCCTTACACATAATAATATCTATTTGCGCTTTTTGTTTCTTGACTCCATTTATCTGTGCCATATGTTCTGCAGTTACAGCGTTAACGTAGATCTTATTTCCTGGCGGTAGAGTGTGGCGGTGCATTTTTACCCTTCACTTAAAGATTGTTGTACTTACTTATTATTCCAGATAAAATATGGAATCACGTTGTGAGGTTATTATATTTTGACTTTTTAGGGTTACTCCTGGCTCTGCACTTAGGAATTACTCCTGGCAGTGCTCGGGGAACAGATGGGATGCCTGGGTCGAACCTGGGTTGAGCGCATGCAAGGCAAACACTCTACCCCTGTGCTATTGCTCTGGCCCACGTTGTGAGGTTGAAGAAAGGGTCACCGAGGTCTTTCTCTCCTTTGTGTGACTGAAATCCTCACTACAGATGAATTTCCAGCTCGTGTCTGTGTCCTAGGGGGGGTGTTGTCAGGGAACAGAGGAAACCTAAGAATACAGTAGGGGTCCCATGTAGGACCTCTCTGGGGAACCCGGCCCTTTGCAGTCCTTGGTCTCAGAGGTCTGGGTCTGGCTCTGCAGACAGGCCGTTCCCCTTCCTGTCTCTGGGCCATGAATGACTTCAGTTAGCCTTTCTTCCCGGGCAGAGTATGCTTAGCCCTGAGGGGGTGCAGGCCCCAGACCCCCTTCCTCTTCCCCCTCCCCCACCACCTAGCCAACAAGTTCTGTGGTCCTGCTCGGTCCATGTAGGTGCTCTGTTCACACCTCCCCACCTGCCACACAGCATTGCTGGTGTCCTGGGGTGGTGCTCCCACATGGGAGAGACATGGGATCCCGCCTCTTCACTCTGGATTCTGGGTCCTTCCCCAGGGGGACCATGAGACTCCTGGTCTAGTGGACAGAGGAGGAGGCTGTGCGGGCAGACAGGCAGCTCAGGAGAACCCTCCATGTGACTGGCCCGCCTCCAGACCACAGTTCTCAGGCGCCCCTAGGCCCCGGCAGGGCTGCCTGTGGAAGCTGGCATAGCCCTTGGGTGGACAACAGGTCCTCACCATCAGCCCCTGAGTGCTCCTGTGGCCCCATGCCCTGCCTCAGTCTCTGCCCCTGCCCCCTGCTACTAAGTCCACGTTTCAGATCTGACTTTTTGGGGTTTGTTGGGCGTTGTCTGGGGAGCTTGTGGTAGCACCAGTGACCAGCGTAGGTTTCACGCATGCACGCCCGCGTGCTCTGCTGGGGTTTCTTGGGGGTTGTCTGGGGAGCTTGTTCTCACTGGACGTAGCACCAGTGACCAGCGTAGGTTTCACGCATGCACGGCACATGCTCTGCTGCTGAGCCACACCCAAGCTCAGCACTTGGACTCTGATGACGTCTGACCCACCCATGCTCCCCTCTGCCCTGCCACTCTGCACCGAGAACCCTCGTGTCTGGGCGGCTTCCCTGCAGCCCAGGGTCCTGCTGGGCCAGTGCAGGCAGGTGGGCGCGAGGCCCCTCTTACTGCCTTCTCGTGCAGTTCTTCCCTTGTCCCCCCTGCCTTCAGCCGGAAAGATTTTCCACACTGGTTTGCTTTCCGGCTGCTTGCTTGGCCCAGCAGCCCCAGGCAAGAGCTGCTGGCTCTGGTGACATTTCCTTCCCTCCCCACCCTGCCTTTGCCACATTCAGGGTGTGGGGATGGCAGTGTGAGCGCTGACCTGTCCTGGGGACAGAAGTCCCTGTGGTAGATGTGGTGGGGGCCTAGGTGGCGCGCTGGGGGGCAGGAACCTCACGTTGTGCATCTTGGCAGAGCCTGGGCGAGCAGGACCCCCACTGTGTACCCCTGACAAGGCGTCACCTCTGAACCTGGCATCCCTCAACGCTGTCTGGTCTGCCCTGCGGAGAGCAAGCCCTGTCCACCCCACCCTGCCTCTCCCAGGCCCTTCTCTTCAGGCCCTCTGCCACAGCCGCCTGTGATCTGAGGAGTCATTACACCCGAATCCTTGCATGCGGCATTAGCGGATTCTAATGGACAGCCACAGCTCACAAGGAGCCAGACGGAGGAAAGATTGAAGGCTCATGTCTTGCCGAGAGCAGACAGATTGACTCAAAAAATGACTCGTCGCTAATGCAGCTGGAGGGCCCTCTGCTCAGGGATGGCTGCTGCAAGCCCCAGCAGAAACCCTCCGACACAGAGGCGCAGTGGCCGTGGCTTCCAGAGCCCCCTCAGAGCCGCTCCCCCAATGGGCACATCTCTGCTGCCACACTGCATCCTCCGGTCTGGCCCCCATGGCCGGCCCACAGGCCCCTGTGGAGTGGGGAGCAGAGGGACACTCGGCCGCAGCGTGTTCCCGGCCTCTGGGGGACTGGGATTTGCTTCAGGTGCTGTGTGCACCGCATTGGGGTTAGTGAGCTTGTCAGTGTATACGGATTGCGTGACTGGGATTTGCTTCAGGTGTTGTGTGCACCGCATTGGGGTTGGTGAGCTTGTCAGTGTATACGGATTGCGTGGGTGGGGCGCATGTGTATTAGTGTGTGATTGCGTGTGTAAGAGTCCATGCGAGTACATGTGGGAGTATGTATATGAGTGTGCGTCGGGAGCTGCTGGGGTCCCCGACAGTGTCAGGACAGAAGTTCTCTTCTACCTCCGAGGCCGCCAGGGAACAGATGAAAACTCACGAGTCCAGCACAGTTCCAAAAAAGACTTTTAATAGTACAAAAGCTCTACCACCGCAATCCAATATAATGAAAGAACTCTAGCTCTGGTCAGAACTTAGACCATACACGAGCCCAAGTCTCCGACCAAAGAGAGGATCTCACCCGAGAGGAGTCCTACCGAAAAGAAGGAGCAAAAGGCGAAGGGGCCTCAAGTCAGTCCCCTTATATACACCAGAGTAATCCTAACTGCTGACAGGGAGGGTCGTGTCAACAAAGAACCCTGAACAGCTTCTAGATAGTAGAAGAGGGTAGGAGGGTGGTGCCACACCCTATTATAGGTATAAACCAAGGAGTATGCCAAGGACTAATCTCTTCCTCAGAGATTATCTCTTAGGTAAAACACTGGAGGGGGCTGATATAAAGTAATACATCTTAATTTCATGAGCTTCATGTAATCTAGATGGTACCCACAAGGTCATTCTTATTATTATCTGCACCAGGGTGATTCTTAGTATTTTGTTCTCTATATACTGAAAGGGTCACACTCACCTGCTTGAGAGCAAACTAGTATGATCCTTCCTATAATCTTCCTATAGTCTCAACGCAGCCAGGGTGGTAGTCTCCTGGTAAATTCTAACTGTCCCACGCTGGGTGCAGTGGGTATAAAGAGGAGCTGTGCCCAATCTAGATAACATAGAAGTCTTAGATGAATAATAAGTCAGATTTTATTCAGAGTCAAGGTGACTTCTGTAACTGCCACATCCTCTATCAGTGTTTACATAGAAGAGATCTCATTAGAATGAACCTTGGCTTAAGAACACGTAAGTAGACTAAGCTGTGAGTGGGTAAAACAGCAAAGCTCCCAAGCTAGCTAAGCCTGTCATCCAACAAGTGTGGGTTGTGTATGTGTGTAAATGTGTGTGTATGTTACAAGCTTGGGTGTATTATGTATATGTGTGTGACTGTGTAGTGAGTTGTGTGGGTGTGTATATGTCTGATCAATGGCTATGTGAGTGTGTATGAGTTGTGTGTGTGTATTATGAGGTATCTGAGTGAATATGTTTGAGTATGTGTACGAATATAAGTTGTGTTTATGTGTGTGTTAGTGTGTATGTCTTATTGGGTATGAGTATGTAAGTGCATGTATGAGTTGTGTATATGTGTAGGAGGACGTCTGTATGTGAGTGTGTATGAGTTTGTTATAAGTAAACGGTTGTCAATGAGTCTGATTCTGTGTATGAGTGTGTCTATATGAGTGTGTATATCTGTAAGTTATGTCAGTGAATGTATGTATGAATGTATTGTTTTATATGTGTGTGTGTATCTGTGTTTGAGTATGTTTATATGAGTTTATGGGAGTATGTGTGCGCATGTATGTATGAGAGTGTATCTGTAGTGTTCCATATGTAGGTATATGTGTGTATGTGAGTATGAATATGTGCAAGTGTGTATGAAAGAGTGTTAGTGAATAAGTGGCTGTGTGTGCATGAGTGAGTATATATGTGTATGAGTGTGAGTGTGTATCAGTGTATGAGTGAGAGCATATGTGACCATATGAATGTCTGTGTGTATCAGTGTGTGAGTGTATGTGTGTGAGAGTATGTGTGTATGAGTGAGTTGTGTGTGCATTCTGCATGCATGCATGTGTGTATCATGGCTCCTGCATCTGCCCCATCTTCACCGTGGGACTTATTGCTGGGATGCAGGGTTGCGTGTTGGAGCCGTCACACTTTCACTCAGTCAGACACACATGCACACACAGACACGGAGCATCTCCAGTTTCAGGGCCGCCACTGGGACTGAGTTTGAGGAGCAAGTCTGGTGCTCCCATGTGGCAGTGGCTGGGCTCCCATGTGGCAGTGCTGGGCTCCCATGTGGCAGTGGCTGGGCTCCCATGTGGCAGTGGCTGGTGCTCCCCATGTGGCAGTGGCTAGTGCTCCCATGTGGCAGTGGCTGGGCTCCCATGTGGCAGTGGCTGGTGCTCCCCATGTGGCAGTGGCTGCTGCTCCCATGTGGCAATGGCTAGTGCTCCCATGTGGCAGTGGCTGGGCTCCCATGTGGCAGTGGCTGGGCTCCCATGTGGCAGTGCTGGGCCCCATGTAGCAGTGGCTGGGCTCCAATGTGGCAGTGGCTGGTGCTCCCATGTGGCAGTGGCTGGGCTCCCATGTGGCAGTGGCTGGTGCTCCCATGTGGCAGTGGCTAGTGCTCCCATGTGGCAGTGGCTGGGCTCCCATGTGGCAGTGGCTGGGCTCCCATGTGGCAGTGGCTGGTGCTCCCATGTGGCAGTGGCTGCTGCTCCCATGTGGCAATGGCTAGTGCTCCCATGTGGCAGTGGCTGGGCTCCCATGTGGCAGTGGCTGGGCTCCCCATGTGGCAGTGCTGGGCTCCCATGTAGCAGTGGCTGGGCTCCCATGTGGCAGTGGCTGGGCTCCCATGTGGCAGTGGCTGGGCTCCCATGTGGCAGTGCTGGGCTCCCATGTGGCAGTGGCTGGGCTCCCATGTGGCAGTGGCTGGGCTCCCATGTGGAGTGGCTGGTGCTCCCATGTGGCAGTGGCTGGGCTCCCATGTGGCAGTGGCTGGTGCTCCCATGTGGCAGTGGCTGGTGCTCCCATGTGGAGTGGCTGGTGCTCCCATGTGGCAGTGCTGGGCTCCCATGTGGCAGTGCTGGGCTCCCATGTAGCAGTGGCTGGGCTCCCATGTGGCAGTGGCTGGGCTCCCATGTGGCAGTGGCTGGTGCTCCCATGTGGAGTGGCTGGTGCTCCCATGTGGCAGTGGCTGGGCTCCCATGTGGCAGTGGCTGGGCTCCCATGTGGCAGTGGCTGGGCTCCCATGTGGCAGTGGCTAGTGCTCCCATGTGGCAGTGGCTGGGCTCCCATGTGGCAGTGCTGGGCTCCCATGTGGCAGTGGCTGGTGCTCCCATGTGGCAGTGGCTGCTGCTCCCTTGTGGCAGTGGCTAGTGCTCCCATGTGGCAGTGGCTGGGCTCCCATGTGGCAGTGGCTGGTGCTCCCCATGTGGCAGTGGCTGGGCTCCCCATGTGGCAGTGGCTGGTGCTCCCATGTGGCAGTGGCTTCTGCTCCCATGTGGCAGTGGCTAGTGCTCCCATGTGGCAGTGGCTGGGCTCCCATGTGGCAGTGGCTGGGCTCCCATGTGGCAGTGGCTTGACTCCCATGTGGCAGTGGCTGGGCTCCCATGTGGCAGTGGCTGGGCTCCCATGTGGCAGTGGCTGGGCTCCCATGTGGCAGTGGCTGGTGCTCCCATGTGGCAGTGGCTGGGCTCCCATGTGGCAGTGACTGGGCTCCCATATGGCAGTGGCTGGTGCTCCCCATGTGGAGTGGCTGGTGCTCCCATGTGGCAGTGGCTGGGCTCCCATGTGGCAGTGGCTGGGCTCCCATGTGGCAGTGGCTGCTGCTCCCATGTGGCAGTGGCTGGTGCTCCCATGTGGCAGTGGCTGCTGCTCCCATGTGGCAGTGGCTAGTGCTCCCATGTGGCAGTGGCTGGGCTCCCATGTGGCAGTGGCTGCTGCTCCCATGTGGCAGTGGCTAGTGCTCCCCATGTGGCAGTGGCTGGGCTCCCATGTGGCAGTGGCTGGGCTCCCATGTGGCAGTGGCTAGTGCTCCCCATGTGGCAGTGGCTAGTGCTCCCATGTAGCAGTGGCTGGGCTCCCATGTGGCAGTGGCTGCTGCTCCCATGTGGCAGTGGCTGCTGCTCCCATGTGGCAGTGGCTGGTGCTCCCATGTGGCAGTGGCTGGTGCTCCCATGTGGCAGTGGCTGGTGCTCCCATGTGGCAGTGGCTGGTGCTCCCATGTGGCAGTGGCTAGTGCTCCCATGTGGCAGTGGCTGGGCTCCCATGTGGCAGTGGCTGGTGCTCCCCATGTGGCAGTGGCTGGTGCTCCCATGTGGCAGTGGCTGGTGCTCCCCATGTGGCAGTGGCTGGCAAGCGCGTGCTGAGAGAGCAGGAAGGTCAAGTTTGGGTCATGAGTCCGCATGTCACCTCTTGGGGACTGGGTAGGAGGAACACCCAGGTGGGCACCAGCCTGGCCCAGCCCAGCCCCTGGCAGATAGTGCTGCCGGCTCCCTGCATGCTGGCCCCACCAGTGGGGCCACCCTACCAGAAGCCTCTACTCTCTGGCCAGCTGACGCTGAGTGGGCACTGGCCTGCTCTGGCCATCCCCACGTCTGTCAGGACGTGTGTGGTGCCTGGCGAGGGGCCGGCGACATGCATAGGGCTCAGCTGGCCCCCCAGTCCAATGCAGAGCGGCCGGGGAGGCTGGGGTGGGCCGTCCTGTGGGGCGTCAGCTGCTGTGCTGTCGGTGGGGAGGGCATTTTCCCAAGAATATGATGCACATCAGCGCCCGCCTGTCACCCCAGGACTCTGCCACCCCATAATCTGGTGGGCTGTAATTGCTGGTGTCTCTTCAGATCATTTTTGTGCAAGGTGACAGGCTGCCTGCTAGAGTGAGCCGCTAATCACACAGAGATGCCCGTTGGAAAGAGGGCTTCGGCGTACCCAGGGTGGTGTCTGCCAGGCAGCCTGTGCTGGGCACGCGTGGCTCATCTGCATATAATTCCAGGGCAGGCGTTTCTCTCTGGCATAAAGCGTGCAATTTCCGGCCCAGCAGGGGAACACGGGCTCATAATGGAGGCGAGTCTGTGGCCCCTGGCTGCAGGCAGTTCTAGCAAAAGCCATCACTCTCCCAGGGGTGACAGGGGGCTCAGGCCAGCGGGGCCCAGTGAGCCTGTCACCAGAGCCTGCAGCTGGGCACTGAACTGCCCTGCTGTGCCCTTCTGGGAAAGGCCTCTGGGCTCAGCGGGACCCAGATACCATGTGGGCAAGGCACGCACCCTTGCACCTGCCAGCCTTGGCTCCTGGGGTGGGAGTAGGCCTGGCTGTCTTGCTGTCCCAGAGGCACCCACCGGCCGTGTCACCAGAGCAGATGGTAGCCTGGACAGGACACCACTGGACACCGCCGCCGTGCAGGCCCATGGTGGCTAATAAAATGACATAAATATTTTATATCTAATTATTAAATATTTAAAAATGGGAAACTGAAATAGTTTAGGAGTTATAAGGCATAAATAATTCATCCTGGAAGTGGGCCCAGCTTTGGGCCCGAGCAGAACCCCCACCCCCACCTTCTTGCCGGGGTGCTGGGGAGCAGCCAAGACAGCCCTGCGCCCGCTCCTGCTCCCGCACCCAGCCACCTCTGGGCTCGCCCCGGCACACCGGGTCCCCTCCGTGCTCTGCTCAGCGCAAGGACCGAGCAGCACTTTTGGTGTGGGGGTCTCTGTGCCTACCCGCAGCTTCTCTGGACCTGGCATCTCCGTCCCATGTCCCCCATCGCTGACATCTGTCCCCACTCACGGGTGTTTCCACCAGACGTGGCTGGCAGAGCTCCTCAGACCCGTGCATTTCTGCCTCGATCAGCAAGGGCCGTGGAGGAGCTGCCCCTGCCCAGCTTCAAGTCCAGTCACACAGCCAGGGCCACAGGGTGGGGGCACGTGCGTCCCAGGAAGCCCGAGCAGCCCCTCACAGAGGACAGTGCGGCCTGCGTGCAAGCTGGGAGATAGACACCCACGTCACGTGCACCCACTCTGGACCCCTGGACCCCCCCACAGCCACGCAGGCCCTCCGTGTCCCACCCACGTCACGTGCACCCACTCTGGACCCCTGGACCCCCACAGCCACGCAGGCCCGCCCATGTCCTTGAAGCGGCCACACAGTCCCATTTGCAAAATGCCTGACTCCTCAGGGCTCCGAGGCCGCAGTTGCAAGGCTGAAATATTAGTCCTTTCTGTTGTATTTTTAAAGCCAGAAAATCCCAGCGTCGGCTAAGTGTATTTTATTCACTGTTCAGAAAGAAAAATGGCTCAGCCCTGCAGCCCCAAAGGGAAATTTCAGGCTGCTTCCAGCTGGAGACGGGCCACGGGAGCAGCCGTGTGCAGGCCCCTGTGCCGTGTCCTGGGTGCTCCCGCACCCCTCCTGCCCTCCCTGTGTCTGCACACCAGGGGCCAGATGACTCCCAGAACCAGCCATGAGGGTCTGCCCACAGGCAGCTGCTTTGATCCTGCCCACATGCCTGACTGCCCAGTTGGACCCCGTGTCCAAGGTGTGGTGCAGTGAGCCCAGGAGGGTCGCTTTTGTCCTCTGCCCCTCCCTCCTTGTTTGCAGGGTTCTGACCCACACCCCTCCCACGCAGCCCACTCCCGAAGCTCCCAGGCGGGTGCCCTTCTGCCAGCAGAGCCTTCCAGGTGGGGCCGCGGGTGCTGGGGCAGAGCGCCGATTACCCTTTTGATTTCAGAGTCTGATTGCTCGATTAATCAAGGGCTCCAAGCCCTCATCCCCACGGACCAGCACTTGGCTCTGGAATAACAATGTCCTCTGGGGCCTGGAGGCTGGGTGAAGGGCGCCAGCTGGGCAGGTAGATGGGCTGCGGAAGCCAGAGTGGTGTCCTGGGGTCAGCACGTGGCATGCTTCAGGCGTGTAGACAGAACCCGGCTGTTCAGGCCCATGTTCTGGAGACCTGAGTCCGGCATCACTATTTGTCTGTGGCCTGTCAAGGACCCCTTCAGCCCCTACTGCCCGCTGGCAGGCTTGGAATGAGCCTGATTGTGTCTGACCTATCCAGATGTCCCGCCCCTGCTCACACTGCCTGAGGGTCACCAGCACCCACCGTTGAACCCAAGACCCCAGGCCTGAGATTGAGCCTGAGGAGCTTCCTCGTGAGAGACTCGACTTGCCACAGCCTTGGCCCAGCTGGACCCCTCCCCAGGCAGGTCCAAGCCTTATCACTCAGACTCATTGGTGGGCTCAGAACTAGCCTTCAAGATTGTTTCATTCACTCTGGGCAGTGTGGACTGTGGGGCCTTCACCCCACAGCCTCGTCCTGGGGGACCCCGTGGCCTGAGATCTCTGTGGCTCTACGCCCTCCTGCTCCAGCCCCGGTGCCCCCTCCGCCCCTGCTTCCCTCGTGCTTCTCATTGGTCACTGAGCATCCCAGGCACGCTGCTCGGGCTGGTACTCACTGGGCCTTCCCTGGCTCTGTGTAGCTCACTCACCTTCTCCCTCCTACCTCAGAGCTGAAGAAGCAGGTGGAAAGCGCTGAGCTCAAGAACCAGCGACTAAAGGAGGTTTTCCAGAGCAAGATCCAAGAGTTCCGCAAGGCCTGCTACACGCTCACGGGCT
Source organism: Cryptotis parvus (assembly GCA_021461705.1). Lineage (NCBI taxonomy): Eukaryota > Metazoa > Chordata > Mammalia > Eulipotyphla > Soricidae > Cryptotis > Cryptotis parvus. Next base: position 105,652 of record JAJIBD010002027.1, read on the forward strand.
ACCAGGTGGACATCACTACTGAGAGCCAGTACCGGCTGAGCTCCATGTATGCTGAGCACAAGGCCGACTGCCTCATCTTCAAGGTAGGCCCTGCTAGGCGGCCCCCAGTGAGGGAAGGACCTGGGGAGTCTGGCCACGCCAGCCCCTTGCCATCCAGGACACCCCCTGACATGACTCCATCCCAGAGAGCATCAAGGTGGGCTGCTGATGTGGGGTCCCCCATGGGGGCTGGAAGTGTCTGCTGCCATTGGAGCAGTGAGGCCACAGGCAGGGTATGGGCCCAGAAGGGCCATGGCTGCTCTCTGGCCTCTGCCCTGACATCTACAAGAGGAAGGCGACTGCTGAGCACTTGGCCGGGTGCCATCATGGGCAGTATTACGAGGGGTGCTGCCCTCCTGCCTTCAGTACTCTGCTCAGTGGCCTGAGCCTAAATGGACACCAGAATGCCCCACACTTACCGTCCCCCAGACACTGACCGTCCCCCACACTGACCCTCTCTGAATCAGCAGGGCGCGACCCTGTCTGTCCTTCCTGGGCTCTCCTGGCTGCCCCATTGCCTGCATCTGCAGCTGTGCGTCACTGTGGACCTCAACACCACAGCCATGAGGCGAGTGCCCGCTGCCGGCAGGTGGGGCTGCCCTGCCCTGCCCTGCCCTGCCCTGCCCTGTCCCTGGGCCACCCCAGTTGCTTTCCTAGCTCCCCACTCCAGCACATCACTGCTTTTGCCAAGTTGGCATCAGAGTTGCTTACATGTGTTTGTACCAGAGTGGCCTCTGGGTGTGCAGTGCAGTGACCCACGTCCGTGCCCACCTCAGCAATGACACTGCCGAGGCACCCCCATGCCCCATGACTGTGTCGAGGCAGGGACCCACAGTGGGGCAGGGAGACCCTGTGGCTTGGAGCCATTCCAGTGCCCCTCAGGATGCCTCCCACAGCCTTCCGCCCGTCCCCAGGACTGTCCAGGGGCTCTCCTGCGCCCCACGGCTCAGCTATGGCTACAGCCTGTTGCCCCTCTTGGTAGACACACGTTTCCTGGGCTTGCCTGGCAGGTGGCCGCTACCCAGTCTGGGCACACTTTCCTGTCCTTTGGTCCCCTCCTCACTTCCTCCTGTCCCATGACCACCTCGTCCTCATCAGCTCTGGTCTTGCCCTTGGATTGAGGAGAGTGCGCATCACCCACCGCGGCGTCCCACCTGTGTCCCAGCACCCAGACCCTGTTGGGCCCCTTTCTCGGGGGCCGCTCCCTGCCGAGCAGATCTGCCGCTTTCTGAGCACAAGTGTCCCTTGTCAGCTGCATGAATCGGTCTCGCTGCCACCGGTCCCAGAGGCCACGGCTGTCCTGATGAAGTCCAGGATGAGCTTTTGAATCCTGTGAATCACAGTCTGTGTGCCCCTAGGAGCTGTTGCCTCCTCCAGGGTCGGGGCTGGCTCCAACCCCAGCGTCGCACATTTCAACAAAGACACTGCCTTTGCCGGTGGTCCCGCACGGCGCCCCGATTCCTCCAGGAATCAGGCAGGACCCCAAGTTCACTCTGCAGCGGGGCTGTGATCTGTTTTCCGTGGAGCTTCTTGTACAGCACCGGGGTGTGTTCCAAGTGGACTTGCCATGGTGATGGGGCGTTGGTTTCTTGAGCCTGTCCTGACTGTGCCTCAGCCTTTCAGCCCACACCATCCTCCATGCCCTAGGCCCTGCATTCCGGCGCTGCGTGGTCTGAGAGGTGGACAGAGTCCCACCAGTCCTGGATCATGACCCCTCTAGTCTGGACCCAGACGTTTTCCTTTTTGTTTGGGGAGGCCATAATCTGCCGTGCCCAGGGCTTGCTCCTGGCTCTGTGCTCTGGGATCACTCCTGGCAGACTGGGGGGACCATCTGGGGTCCCGGGGCTGGTAAGCTGCGTGCAAGGCAGCACCCTGCCCTCTGTACTACTGCTGCAGCCCCTCCATAAACACAGTCAACTAGTCAACCTCTGTAAAAGTCCTTCAGGGCTTTTGAGTAGGATCATCTTTAATCTTCTAATTGACCAGGAAACATTGACATCGTAGTAACAGCTATCTCCCTTCCCAGAGCCTGTCTTTATCCCGCCTCCCTCCCCAGACCATGTCTCCATTGGCCGTCTCCTTTCCAGAGCCTGTCTTTATCCCGCCTCCCTCCCCAGAGCCTGTCTCCATTGGCCGTCTCCCTTTCCAGAGCCTGTCTTTATCCCGCCTCCCTCCCCAGAGCCTGTCTCCATTGGCCGCCTCCCTTCCCAGAGCGTGTCTTTATCCCGCCTCCCTCCCCAGACCGTGTCTCCATTGGCCGCCTTTCACCTCTCTCTGCAGTTCCGTCTCCTTGTCTGTCTGTCGGAGGGCCACATCTGGCTGTGCTCAGAGACTATTTCTGGCCAATTCTCAGGTGTTACCCTCAGCTGTGCTCAGGGGACCATGTGGACCCAGCTCAGACCAGCGCGGCTGCTCTGAACGACTGCAGTCTCCCAACACATCGTGCTTTTTCATCTAGGGGCCTGGCTTCTATCCTGTGGTGGTTATTCCTATTTCATAGCTTTTGCTATTGTAAATGTTCATTTACAGTTTCTCTTTCCAGCTTCTTATTTCTAATATACAGAAGCCATTTACCTTTACACATTGAGTTTGTGACTGAGACAGTAGCTATAGGAACTTCTGGAAGATTCTTTAGTTTCCCAGTACACAGAGCTGTCTGTAGAGTGGTCTAACATTGGGGGGTGGGGTCACACCCAGTGATGCTCAGGGGTTACTCCAGGTTCTGTGCGCAGGTATCACTCCTGGTAGTGTACAGGGGACCACATGGGGTGCCAGGGATTGAACTTGGGTCAGCCGTGTGCCAGGCAAGCGCCCCTACCCACTGTGCTATCTCTCTGGCCCCTGACATCTGAAATCTCATTATTCATATCTGTAAGGTCCACTTGGTTACTTTCTTCTTCTTTCCCTTCATTTCAGTAAAAATGTACTGACATGAAACCATAATTATCTAGTAATTTTTTGGGAAAAGCTTATGTGTACTTTTTTTTTAATCACATTTAGCTATGCTCTGGGGTAACTCCTGGCCCTGCACTCAGGAACTACCCCTGGCAGTGCTCAGGACACCACGTAGAAAGCCAGGGATTGAATCTGGGTTGGCCACATGCAAAGCAAGCGTCCTATCTGTTGTACTGTTGCTCCAACCCCAGCTTACATGTACTTTTATCTCAGATATATTGCTCTAGATAGACAGATAAAAGGAAAAGTAAGATGCATTTTATTCCTGAGTGTGGGGTGGCTGGGTTTTGTCTACCTGTCGCTCCTATAAATATTCACATCACATTTCTTTGCCAATTAACTTGCTCTGGGTAATCCCACTGCGGTCGGCTCCTGGCGCCACCTGCGCTCCCCTAATTGCCCATCCGAATGCAGGCACGGAGCTGGAGGGGCTCGCCCAGCACCCGGCGCCAGGCGACTTGTGAGGAGACCGGGCAGAAAGCGCAGCACCCGGTTATGCAGCTTTTCTATTTTAAAATCATCTGGTTCTAATTTACTAAACTAATGCATTATAGTCACTGCCAAATGCTGCATTTGATTTATGAAGATACTTTGGCGGATTTTTCCATCACGCTCATGGATACAGTATTTACTGCCCCTTTGTTGCGCTGGAGAGATTTGGGGCCTTCAGGAAGGACAGCTCTGAGCTGGCTGGGGCTCATGATGAAGTGCGGGAGATGAAGGGAGGCCCGGCGAGCGGGGCACTGAGGGCAGCCGTGAGATGAGCGGAGGCCACAGGCAGTGCAGGACACTCACTTAATGCAAGTGCATGAGTACTGTGTGGGGAGCTGGGCACTGCAGCGACAGCCACAGGAAGCTGCTGTGGGTAGAGAAAATTGATTTTCTCTTCGCCCTTACGAGTTGGTGGCTAAGACTCCCTGTGACCAGAGACAGACAGGGCGGCAGTGGACGAGGGTGCATGTGTGCCCACCATGTGCAGGGCAGAGCCGCGGAAAGCACGTGGGCCTCCCTGAGCATCATCTTCGTAAGGACACGGTCCCAGGGCTGGGGAGGCTGGGGCAGGGAATGGCTCCGCGCTTCTGGGACCAAACCAAGAGCTGCCCTTCTGGCCCCACGTCCCCTGGGGGTGCACTGGGCTCCTGCCTACATGGTCCTCGTGGCCAAGGTCAGAGAATGTGCTGCTGGCCATCGAGCATCTATTTGGGGACTAGAGGCGCACTTACATTCTGTTACCTTACAGATCTTGGGCGCCAGGAGTGTTTCCTGGCTATGCTCGGGGAGCAGGAGTACTTGTCTTGCAGGCTCTGCCCCTGCTTTGGTCCCCAGAAGAACCACGGACAATAGAAACCTCTCCCCTTGCCACGTGGCCTCGGTGGCTCCATGGCCCTGGAACTTAGCGTCTAGTTGCCCTGGGCAGAAGCTTCCACATCTTCTGGAACCCCTGGCGGTACTGGGCACCATGCAAAGCGGAGCTGGGAGCCCAGGTCAGGTGCGTGGGAGCGCCTGTGCTGTCCTCCGGCCACTGGGACCAGAGCAGGACAGTGACTGCTGTTCCCTAAGCAAGCACCGGCCCCAGATGTGAGGGCTGTGATGTGCTGAGAGCGACCTTGAAACGCATCCTTCGCTCCTCATCGTGGTCACTGCATCCACGTCCAGCTCATACCCCCCTAGGCCAGGCTCTCACATGCCAAGCAGGTGTCTGCCACCGAGCTCCATCCTGTGCCCTTTGAGAGCGTCACCCCCTGGCCCCAGCCCAGCCTGCTCGGACCCTCCCGGGCAGGCGCCTGGGTCGGTTTGGGTTTTGGTTCTGGGCTGTGTTCCTGTGACAGACAAGGGGCTGCGGGCCAGGGTCGGCCAAGCTTTGTGCTTTGGAGGAGATGGGGCTGAAGGGCCTGGGCTGGGGCGGCAGGGGGGCAGAGGCTGAGCACTGTGGCAGTGGGCGCCCCAAAACCTGGGGTTCCCCTCAGGGAGAGGGAGGAACCGACACCTCCCTGCAAGCTGCTGGGCGCTCACTGGCTGAGACCGTGCTGCCCGCTGCCGGGCAGACCCCCACCTCTGATGAGCCCCTCTGCCACTGCTCTCAGGAGTGCTGCTGTGGGTGTGAGGCTCCATCACAGCCCACAGCCACGTGCCGCCCCTGCCAGGGGCCTCCCAGACTGCTCTGTGCACGCCCGCCGCCCAGCGTCCCCGCCAGCCGCCAGTCCTGATTAACTGAGCAAACTTCATTAGTTTACATCAAAGTTTGTGGAAGGCTGTCCTCTAGGGAGCCCCGCGCCAGCGCCTCCGGTTACCACAGGGCTGCTCTCCGAGGCGCAAGATTAATATGGTGCAGCCTCAGCTCCACTCCCCCGTGGCTGTGCCGCTTCCCAGGAGCCGAGCTGCTGGCCCAGAGTGGGGGCTGGCGGAAGTTAGGACAGCGGGCTCTACCCACACCTGTGTCCCCCAGAGCCTCTGCAGTCCCTGCGCCCCACACGGAAGCCTTTGGATGAGACTCCGTGGGACTTGACTCCTCTGCTCACCAGTGCTGGTCTTGGTGGGCCTGGGGTCTATTGGGGGCCCTGGGGTTCCAGCCCCCCACGTTTGTTTCTGCTAAGTTCATCTTCAGGGCCTGTCTTGATTTAGAACGAGGGTGTTTGTTTTGCAGGGGAGATATAAAGCTCCCTTTCAAGATCGTGTATTTAAGTTAATCAGGAGACGTTTGTTTAGTTAATAGTAAGTAAATAGCTGGCCAGCAGGAACGGGGCTCAGGCGGCTCCAAAGGCAGGAGGCTGAGAGCAGAATGGACAGAGATAAGAGCTCAGTGGAGGGAGCCCAGGCTACTGCGAAGTGAGGGGCTGGGGCCCTTTACCACCGCAGACACCAGCAACGCAGGCTGCAGTGGTCAGAGCTGTGGGCTGCAGTGGGTGGGGCTATGAGCCTGCAGTGGGCGGGGGCCACATCCCTGCAGGGGGAGGAGTCCTAGGAAGCAGTAGGCGGGGCCCTGGGGGCTGCAGCATCCAGCTCTGCCTGAACCGCCCTACGAAATTGTGCAGGAGGCTGCCTTGGCGTCAGTGCTGCTCAGGAACCAGGGCTGGGGCCAGGCTGGACCCACAGATTATCAGAAAATCCCACCAGCACCCAGGCCCTCTGACGGCCACAGGGCCCTTCCTCGGTCACTCGGCACCCTGTTCAAGTGTCATCTTGAGGAAGGAGCCACCCACTGTGTTTGGTGGTGCACAGGGCTTGCTCCTTTCTCTGTGCTCAGGAATCGAACCCCAGCTAGCTGTGTGCAAGACAGCAGCCTTCTCTCCCATCAGCCCCAGGAGGGGCCGTTCTTGACTGCTGTGGGGAGAGTAGTTGCCTGCTGCCTGCCCGAGTGTTGGGGCTCCCAGCTCAGCCTGGCGTGATCCATCGTCAGACGGGGAGGCGAGGTGCCGCACGCCACTCCAAGTCGTCCCGGACCCTTGCTTCCACTTCCGTCTTCCAGATCGTGGGAAGGATTTGGGGCCATACCTAGCTGTGCTCAGGGATTACTCCTGGATCAGTGCTCGGGGACCATATGCAGAATTGGGGATCAAACCAAAAGCCTTAGTATATGTCCACACACACTTGATTTGCAGCTTTACTTTTTTGTCTGTCTCACTGTGTACAGAAGCTCTGGAGAGCAGGGACTTGGTCTTCTTCTTCCTTGGTCATTTTCCATCCCCTGGGACAGTGCCCTGGGCTGACATGTGGAACGTGGAAGAGTTGGGGCGGAGGGGAGGGGTGGTTGGGCAGGATGATCCGTGACAGGTGGGAGGTGGATGGGCAGATGTGTGGGTGGGTGGGTGATGGGTCTGGGAGTAGATGGCTGACTTATGGGCGATGGACTTATGGCTAGCGGAGAAATGGTGAGTAGGCAGAAGGCTCTGGAGTGGACAGTGGTGGCAGATGGGGATGGATGGACGATGGACGCCTTTCACTGTCTCACGAGCAGGGGTTCAGCTACACTGTGTGGCCTGACCCTCGCTGTGGCCCCCCAGGCTCCACCGCCTGGTGCTGAGGGGGTAGAGGCTGGCAGAGGGGTCCCTTGCTCAGGAGGGTTGGGGGCATCTCTGTGGGAGGCTGGCACCATTCACAGTCTCCTCTATCCCAAGCACTGCCCCTCCGCCTTGGCCATCTCGGAGCACCTGGGTCTGGGCACCCCCAGGAGAGCCTCCCCCTGGACAGCGCAAGGCCAGGGGCCGGCATGAGGCACTGCCCCTTCCCGCCCCAGGGCCTCCCCGGAAGCAGCCACGCTAGTGCTGGGATATCTGTTAATGATTTCCTCGGCTCTAGCCCGACCCTGTGGCGAGGAAAATCAAGTTGAAATTAAGTCAAATTTCAAATGTTAAACCAACCAATTAAAAGAAAAAAAGCAATCACCTAGAAACGTGCATTTTTCAAAATGCTGTTGTTTACCGTATCATAATTAATGTATGCAAAGGAAGAAAGTTGGGGCCCCACCGGGCAGCCAGCCACAGGCAGGTGCAAGGCTGCAGGGGGCCTCGGATCACTGACCGGTGCCCCCTCCTTCCCAGGTCCCCAGGACGAGGCACACACCGTTCCAGGGTTCAGGAAATCAGGGCCCTGGGCCCCAAGCCTCGGGCTCGTGCTGTGCTGGGAGCGGGGCGCTCTTGCTAGAGATCGTGGTCTGTGCAGAACAGCAGTTGAGTCTCTCTGCCTGGGAGCCCCCACCCTGCCCTCACAGGTGTGCGCTGACCCCATCCCACAGCCAAGGGAAGACTGACCTCTGCACCTCAGCCCTGAACAGAGTGTGCAGGCTCGAATCAGTATGTGCATGTGAGTAGTAGTGTACACGTGAGTGGGTATTGTGTGTGCATGTGTGAGCAGTGCTATTTGTGAGTGTGTGTATGTGAGCGGGTGCTATGTAGGTAGGGATATGTTCACATGTGAGCGGGTGCTGTGTGTGTGCATGTGAGCAGGTGCATGTGAACAGTGCTGTGTGCGCATGTGAGCGGTGCTCTGTGTGCATGTGGCGGTGCTGTGTGCGCATGTGAGCGGTGCTCTGTGTGCATGTGAGCGGTGCTGTGTGTGCATGTGAGCGAGTGCTGTGTGTACATGTGAGCGAAGTGCTGTGTGTGTGTGCATGTGAGCGGTGCTGTGTGCATGCGAACGGTGCTCTGTGTGCATGTGAGTGGTACTGTGTGTGCATGTGAGTGGTGCTGTGTGTACATGTGAGCGGTGCTGTGTGTGCATGTGAGCGGTGCTGTGTGTGCATGTGAGCAAGTGCTGTGTGCATGTGGCGGTGCTGTGTGTGTGCATGTGAGCGGTGCTGTGTGTGCATGTGGCGGTGCTGTGTGTGCATGTGAGCGAGTGCTGTGTGTACATGTGGAGCGAAGTGCTGTGTGTGCATGTGAATGGTGCTGTGTGTGTGCATGTGAGCGGTGCTGTGTGCACATGTGAGTGGTGCTGTGTGCATGTGAGCGAGTGCTGTGTGTACATGTGAGCAAGTGCTGTGTGTGCATATGGTGGCTGTGTGTGTGCATGTGGCGAGTGCTGTGTGTGCATGTGAGCGGCGGTGTGTGCATGTGGCGGTGCTGTGTGTATGTGAGCAAGTGCTGTGTGTGTGCATGTGAGCGGTGCTTGTGTGCATGTGAGAGGTGCTGTGTGTGCATGTGAGTGGGTGTTGTGTGTGTGCCATGTGAGCGGTGCTGTGTGTGCATGTGAGCAAGTGCTGTGTGTGCATGTGAGCGGTACTGTGTGTGCATGTGAGCAAGTGCTCTGTGTGTGCATGTGAGCGGTGCTGTGTGTGCATGTGAGCGAGTGCTGTGTGTGTGCATGTGAGCGAGTGCTGTGTGTGCATGTGAGCGAAGTGCTGTGTGTGCATGTGAGAGGTGCTGTGTGTGCATGTGAGTGAGTGCTGTGTGTGTGCATGTGAGCGGTGCTGTGTGTGCATGTGAGCGGTGCTGTGTGTGCATGTGCGGTGCTGTGTGTATGTGAGCGGTGCTGTGTGTATGTGAGCAAGTGCTGTGTGTGTGCATGTGAGCGGTGCTGTGTGTGCATGTGAGAGGTGCTGTGTGTGCATGTGAGTGGGTGTTTGTGTGTGCCATGTGAGCGGTGCTGTGTGTGCATGTGAGCAAGTGCTGTGTGTGTGCATGTGAGCGGTACTGTGTGTGCATGTGAGCAAGTGCTCTGTGTGTGTGCATGTGAGCGGTACTATGTGTATGCATCTGAGCGGTGCTGTGTGTGCATGTGGCGAAGTGCTGTGTGTGTGCATGTGAACGGTGCTGTGTGTGCATGTGAGCGAGTGCTGTGTGTGCATGTGAGCGAGTGCTGTGTGCATGTGAGAGGTGCTGTGTGTGCATGTGAGTGAGTGCTGTGTGTGTGCATGTGAGCGGTGCTGTGTGTATGCATGTGAGCGGTGCTGTGTGTATGCATCTGAGCGGTGCTGTGTGCATGTGGCGAGTGCTCTGTGTGTGCATGTGGCGAGTGCTGTGTGTGCATGTGAGCGGTGCTGTGTGTGCATGTGAGCGAGTGCTGTGTGTGCATGTGAGCGAGTGCTGTGTGTGTGCATGTGAGCGGTGCTGTGTGTGCATGTGAGCGGTGCTGTGTGCATGTGAGCGGTGCTGTATGTGCATGTGAGTGGGTGTTGTGTGTGTGCCATGTGAGCGGTGCTGTGTGTGCATGTGAGCGAGTGCTGTGTGTGTGCATGTGAGCTGTGCTGTGTGTGCATGTGAGAGGTGCTGTGTGTGCATGTGAGTGGGTGTTGTGTGTGTGCCATGTGAGCGGTGCTGTGTGTGCATGTGAGCAAGTGCTCTGTGTGTGCATGTGAGCGGTGCTGTGTGTGCATGTGAGCAAGTGCTGTGTGTGTGCATGTGAGCGGTACTCTGTGTGCATGTGAGCAAGTGCTGTGTGTGCATGTGAGCGATACTGTGTGTGCATGTGAGCGGTGCTGTGTGTGCATGTGAGCGGTGCTGTGTGTGCATGTGAGCAAGTGCTGTGTGTGTGTGCATGTGAGCGGTGCTGTGTGTATGCATGTGGCGGTGCTGTGTGTATGCATCTGAGCGGTGCTGTGTGTGCATGTGGCGAGTGCTCTGTGTGTGCATGTGGCGAAGTGCTGTGTGTGCATGTGAGCGGTGCTGTGTGTGCATGTGAGCGAGTGCTGTGTGTGCATGTGAGCTGAGTGCTGTGTGTGTGCATGTGGCGGTGCTGTGTGTGCATGTGGCGGTGCTGTGTGTGCATGTGAGCGGTGCTGTATGTGCATGTGAGTGGGTGTTGTGTGTGTGCCATGTGAGCGGTGCTGTGTGTGCATGTGAGCGAGTGCTGTGTGTGTGCATGTGAGAGGTGCTTGTGTGTGCATGTGAGCGGTGCTGTGTGTGCATGTGGCGGTGCTGTGTGTGCATGTGGCGGTGCTGTGTGCGCATGTGAGTGGTGCTGTGTGTGCATGTGAGCAAGTGCTGTGTGTGTGCATATGAGCGGTGCTGTGTGCGCATGAGCGGTGCTGTGTGTGCATGTGAGCAAGTGCTGTGTGTGCATATGAGCGGTGCTGTGTGTGCATGTGAATGGTGCTGTGTGTATGTGAGCAAGTGCTGTGTGTGTGCATGTGAGCAGTGCTGTGTGCATATGAGCGGTGCTGTGTGTGCATGTGAGCAAGTGCTGTGTGTGTGCATGTGAGCGGTGCTGTGTGTGTGCATGTGAGCAAGTGCTGTGTGTGCATGTGAACAGTGCTGTGTGCATGTGGCGGTGCTGTGTGTGCATGTGAATGGTGCTGTGTGTGTGCATCTGAGCGGTGCTGTATGTGCATGTGAGTGGGTGCTGTGTGTACGTGAGCAGGTGCTCTGTGTGTGTGAGTGTACTTTGTGTGTGCATGTGAGCAGGTGCATGTGAGCAGGTGCTGTGTGTGTGTGTGCGTGAGAGCGGGTTATGCGTGAGTGAGTGAGTATTGGGAGAGTGAATGGGTGTGGGTGGTGTATGTATGTGGGCGGGTGGGCGGGTGGTGAGCAGACCAGCGATGAATATGAGCATGCGTGGATGTCCTCACTCCAAGCATCTGACCACTCTGGGCCTGACTGCGCCCAGGGGTCACTGCCCACTGGGGAGGGTGGCGGTGTGCGGGGGCCAGTGCTGCCCGCCATGATTCAGCGAGTGGGCCTTCTTTCCACGGCACCTCGCCCTGCGTTTATTAAACCCCCTTCCTACAAACGCTCTTTAGAAATAAACACCTGGGGCTGTTAGACTTCGTTCCACCCAGTTTAATTAACTTTTAAGTCATATAATGTCACCCAGACTGCTCTCAGATGTCGCTCTCCACGCCATGTGCCTCAGCCCCTGAGAATGGGCCTCGGCGAGCTTCCCACCAGCTCCTGCAGTCCCGGTGGGCAGGGATGGCACGTGCGGTGGACGCAGACCCTGGAGGGTGGGAGTGGCCTGTGTAGTGGATGCAGACCCTAGGAGTGGGAATGACCTGTGCAGACCCTGTGGGTGGGAGTGGCCTGTGGACGCAGAGCCTGGGGGTTGGGCATGACCTGTGTAGTGGGCACAGACTCTGGGGGTTGGGCGTGGCCTGTTAGTGGACACAGACCCTGGGGGTTGGGCGTGGCCTTTTAGTGGGCACAGACCTTGGGGGTTGGGCATGGCCTGTGTAGTGGACACAGACCCTGGGGTTGGGCGTGGCCTGTTAGTGGACACAGACCCTGGGGGTTGGGCGTGGCCTGTTAGTGGACACAGACCCTGGGGGTTGGGCGTGGCCTATGTAGTGGGCACAGACTCTGGAGGTTGGGCGTGGCCTGTGCAGTGGGCACAGACTCTAGGGGTTGGGCGTGGCCTGTGTAGTGGGCACAGACCCTGGGGGTGGGGCGTGGCCTTTGTAGTGGACACAGACTCTGTTGTCGTTCTGGAGGGCAGCAGCCCCGTCCCTGAGGCACTTCAGGTGGTGCCGTCATGGGGTCAGTGTCCCCAGCAGCCACTGGAAGACTGGGCAGGCGGGTGGAGCTTAGGCCGCCTTGCCCCTGGGGACCAGGCCGTCTCTGAGCAAGTGTGGTCTGTGCTCCCTCCCGCCCTGCCCCTCTCCCGTGAGCAGCCCAGCCTGGTTCCAGAGCATCTGCACACAGGTCTCTGCCCACCGTGCAGCCTCATCTTCTGTGCGCCCCTGCCCTGAGTGCAGTGTGGGGGCTCCAGCGCACGCCCAACACGGTGTCTGCCCGCACAGCAGGGCCCACAGCTCATCCTGTTTCTGGCGCAGGCCTGGCTCCATGACCAAACATGGTTGCAGGCTCACCAGGAAGTGCCGGGTTGGGGCGCCCAGGTAAGACCGTTTCTGGGGCCTTTCTGGCTCTGCCGGAGGCACCGTTGGGCCTGACAGATAAGGACCCGGGTGTTTGCAGGCAGTCGGGTCTTGTGACAGGGGCCCTGCCCTCTCTGCTCCCCCTGCAGCTGCTGCCCCCTCCCAGGTCCTGCCACATGCACCCACAGCGGCCGTAGTGACTGACCTCAGCACACAGGACCAGGCACTGGCCCATGAGCCTGGTCACCCAGCCAAGGAGGTTCTCAGTGGAGAGCTCTGAGACCAGGCTGGGCAGTTTGCTATTAGGGTCGTGTGAGGCTGGGCAGGCAAGCGACAGCGCTGGACAGGGCTTTGTGGGGCTCCCCCTATGGCCCTCAGCTCAGGTGCACCCTCCTGTCTGGCTCCCTCATCAGGGGGTGCCGCATGGCAGAGGCGCCATGGCGCTGAGGTTCCCGCTGTCCACCCCAGATCTGCCAGAGCCTCAGCTCAGCCACAGATGGATTCAGGTTGACCCTAGCCGCATCTGGAAATGGGTCGCTGCTTGCCCAGCTTAGAGAGCAGCTGAGGGCAGGACGAGCAGCCAGAAGACAGCGGGTTGGGAGGCCCAGGTGCCAGTCAGTGCATTAGCCCCTCCCGGTGAGGAGGGAGGAGCCTGGCCGCTCCTATGTTGAGTGAACAAGCAGGTGTTTGCCACCAGGTGTGACAGGTGTGCCCTGACTGAGGGCCTGGGTCCTCCAGATGGATGCTCAGGAGTCCACGCTCCGTGCCCCATCTCTATCCCCATCCCCCACCAGAGTCCACACCGAAGAGGACAGGGCCGCCAGCCGGGCACAGGTGGCAGCGCGGTGACCTGCCGAGTCTGTTGCACTTCCTGTCGCTTAATTACCGGCGTGGCGGTTGCAGAGTGGAGACGCGGCTTTAAAAGCCTCTGCGAGTAATTAGTGTCAGAAACACAAGATCTACAAAGCCATAAGCTCACAGCGTGCTGATGTCTCCAAGTACTAATTAAAAGCAGAGCCTCCCCTCCTCGTGATCAGATCTCGGGCCCGCCACAGCCGAGAGGGAACGGCTTGGCCCACCATGGCCGCTGGAGGGTGGGTGGGGACACAGCCCAGAAGCACTCGTGGCTCCCGAGCCCCCAGATCCTGCAGCCTGACACCACTGGAGGCACCGGCTAAGGGGGGACAGTGGCACCGTGTGCGGGGACGTGTGGGCAGCGCGGAGGTGGGATCCTGCCAGAGCACTCCGGAGGCCAAAGCCTCCGTCTTCCCCACCGTGGGCAAGTCAGTGCTGGCCCAGGGCCGTGGGGCTGTGCAGGCTCTGAGACTGTCGGGTTTCTGGAGCGTCAGAGAGCGCTGCCCCTGACGCCAACAGCGGGACCCCCTCCAAATGACGCTCTGAGCTCTCTTCTGGGCCTCCGTGTCAGAGCTGGAACACGCAGACTTGGGCGCTGAAAGCACGTTGCCAACGTCGCTCCTGCTGCGAGGCCCTTGTCGGACTCGGGGCAGCCCCCTCCATAATCTCCCCATCAACACTGGCGCCTTTGCTGGGCACTGCCTCGAGTGTGCCCCCTCCCACCGCCCAGGCCCCGGGAGGAAGTGCCCGCCTTCACCTCGGACGTGGGCCGAGCAGTCACCCCTCCCCAGTAGTTTAGGGGGCCCGAGGCTTACTGTGCAGACCCTGAGAGCAGGTGTGAGGGGCTCTCTCCCCTGGGTTCCTGCTCCGTCGCCGTAGGGCAGGGGCTCGGGCCATTCCCACCGCAGCCTTCTGGCCACTGCTGCTCTGGTCCAGTGTCCCCATCATCGTGATGATGACGCGCTTTAGGCAGGTGTGTCTCTTAGTGCCCTCAGGAGCTCCTGGCTTAATGTCAGGGAACAGCTCTTGAATGTCCACCTCAGTGGTGGGAAATGTCCCGCGTGGGCTAGAGAACAGTGCGTTCGCCCGCAGTGCTCGGCACTTAAGTTGGGTTTCGGGGCCTGCTGCCAAGTGTCCCAACTCTTCATCTTTGTCTAGAGGGTTCCGGCTGCTCCTCCCACGGAGACGTGTTAGCATCTGTGTCTCGTCCGTGAGAGCCTCTGTCAGCCCGGCTGCTCCGTATCCTGGCACCTCCATCCATGGCCCATCCCTGGGGCCATGCTGTCCCAGAGCAACCCTCCTGAGGGAGACAGACCTGCTCTCTGCGTCCACTGGAAACCCTGCCCCGACACCCGCTGAGAGCCCTCCCCCTGGCGCTCAGAATTCCCTGTCTTTATTTTCCCTTGGGTCACACCTGGCGATGCTCAGGAGTTACTCCCGGTTCTGTACTCAGGAATTACTCCTGGTGGTGCTCAGGGACGATACAGGATGACGGGGATCGAACCGGGTCGGCTGCATACAAACACTCTGCACCCCTCCCTGCCACTGACCTCTCCTCGGCAAACATGCCCTTGGTCCATGCGTGGCCCTGTGGCGCGGCCCGTGCTGGTGACGCCCGCACCAGTGCTCGTTCACGGGAACAAGCTGCCTCCTGGCTGCGGACGTGTCTCTGTGCCACGTGCGATGGGGTCTGAGAGGCAACCCCTGTCGTTGATGCCAGCCCATCAGCTGCCCGTCTCTGGAAGACTCTGCCAGGCCCTGGTTTGAGCAGCTGGGTCAGGAGGCCTGGAGACACCGTTCTCTTCACTGACCGTTAGCACCTGCTGCCCATGACACGTGTGTGTCCCCGCCACGCTGCAGCTGAGTCTCACACACAAACACCGTCTCCTCGGACGTTTCCAAAGCCCTTTTCCTGTCCTACTCATAACAGGACACCCCATTCTGTGGCT
Organism: Cryptotis parvus; assembly: GCA_021461705.1. Lineage (NCBI taxonomy): Eukaryota > Metazoa > Chordata > Mammalia > Eulipotyphla > Soricidae > Cryptotis > Cryptotis parvus. The sequence continues at coordinate 120,694 of JAJIBD010002027.1, forward strand.
CCTGAATCTGAAGGCGGGGCTGGGGGTGCTCATCCACCAAGCTCCGGGGGAGAGGGCCTGGCGGCCTCTGTGCCGGCCCTGCCCCTCTGAGAGGCAGTTTAGAAACCGCGTTCCAGCTGGAGCCAGCAGCCCCATGGCCCCTGGGGACTGGTGTCTGAGCCCGGCGGCACCTTCCCACCACACAGCTGCCGTGCGGGGGTGTGGCCCTCCCTGATCCCACATCCCCACCCCGCTCCCCAGGTACCACCTGGTCTGCCTCCTGGGCTGGGGTTGAGATGAGCCAGAAGCCCTGGTCACCACACCCCCGTGGTCTCGCCACACAGGGCTGGCTGGCACTGAGGGCCACCTCGCAGGTGCTGGTGGATGGCCAGCTCCATGTGGGTGCGTGGTCAGCAGTGAGCCCCCTGGATGACAGGACGGGCGGGAAGGCACCACGGCCGGGTTTGATGAAGACCTGCAAGGTGCGCATGCAGGCAGACCAGGCGGGCACCCCTGGAGCCCAAGGCCTGTGCTGGGCCCCGTCAGCTGTCGGCAGAGCTGCTCTGACATTTAGGGGAAATCAGAAATGAAAGGATTTTCTTGGTAAAAGGTCAGAGTGGTTTCTCTTATTTTTTGTTTAAAAATGGTTTGTGCTGAACTCTGACAAGGCTAAATGTATTAGCCGCCAACAGGCACCACTGACGGGCCCAGACCGCAAATAAGCGGTCAGTGCTGGGCTCCACTGGGAGGGCCTGGGGGCTGCCTGCCCCTCCCGCTCCAAGCCCCCACACCCCAGCCCACAGGGGTTTCCAGGCTGTTCCCTGCACCTCCCTTTCAGCCGGACAACGTGCTGGGCGGTGTGAGTCCTCTTACCCACAGCTCCACCCTGCTGGCCCCTTACAAGTCCAGTCTGGGGGCCCAAGGTGGGCATGGCCGCGCCCCCCCCACAGTGCCTCTGACTCGCAGCTCTCCATAGTCCATGGGCCCTGGCTGGGGGGACCCAGGGCGCTATCTTAGGGAGTCAGGGCTCAGCCAGTTCGTGGGCGGGAGGGGTCCCACCAGTCCCGGTTACCAGACCTGGCCGCGTGCGGTCAGAACCGCAGCAGCCCTGCTCCCCATACCCTGCAGGCCGCCACAGGGCCTGCTGCAGCGCCATATCCCTGAGTGCTAACCGGTTCCTGTCTCCCTGCCCGCAGGCGGCTGGCCCGGCAGGCGCCAAGATGCAGCTGCTGGAGACGGAATTCGCGCACCGTGCCCGAGCTCATAGAGCTGCACCTGCTCCGCCAAGACAGCATCCCTGCCTTCCTCAGCGCCCTCACGCTCGACCTCTTCAGCCGCCAGACCCTCACCTAGCGGGCTCTGCGGGCTGGCCTGGGGCCCCTCTTCTCTGAATAAAGGTCCCTGTGCAGCTCTCCTGGTTCATGTGTATGTCCCACACCAACCAGCAGGGCCACTGTGACGCACAGGCACTGAGGACTGGCGGTAGGCCCAGGCGCAGTGGTGAGGCAGGGCCTGCCAGCAGCAAATGGGCACTGACTGGGCAGATGGTGGGCGATGGGGCAAGTCAGGTCTCCCAAGCCCTGTCCTTCTCCCCGCAACCTCAGGACCACCACACTCCACTCGCTGTTAGGGGCTGGAGTGGTTCCAGCTCTGGGCACAGGGCATCGGGCGGGCACTTCTCTTTCTCAGGCAGCTCTGCCCGGCGGAAGGACAGGGAGGTGCAGGCAGAGCCCCTGTGCCGGGCCTACAGGCTCTGTCCCTGGGCCTGCTCTGCTCCCTAATCTCCGCGAGTCCAGGAGGGGGCTGGGGCCTAACCTGTCCACCCTCTTCTGAGTCCCAAACCCCATGTCTGCAGCACGTGGCCCCGACACGTGTACCTCCGACAGGCGGGGGCACTCGGGCTGAGCCACTGGGGACAGGGGGTTCTAGCCCCACTCGCCTCCTGGAGCCCAAGCTGCGGAAAGTTCTGGTTCTGCCCCCCCCAGCCCCAGTTCATTAGTGGGCGCCTGATGCTAAATGCCTCTTAAGCTGCTAATGACTAATTTTAAGGGATTAGTGCCGCAGCGATAAACTATAATTGCCAGGATGTGGAGGGGTTCCTTCCAGCTTCCCCACCGCTCGAGGGGGACAGGTCTTCTGCAGGGGGCCTGCGCGGCCCCCTGCCACCCTCCCCACACCCAGCTCGGGCTGGGGCTGCGGCAGGAAGCTGTGTCTGGCTCCGCTCCGGGATTAGTCCGGTCCCTGCAGCCAGATGCTTCCCAGAATCTGTACCTGACCCGCCCAAGTGATGAAGGGCCGCATTGAGGTCACCCCTACCAGAGCTCCTGAGTTACAGGGCTCATGGCATCCCTCAGTGGCCCCGGGCTGTATCCCGTGGGGGGCCAGGAGGAGGGGGCCAAGGTCAGTGCTGAGCCCACCGCTCTTGCACACACCTGGGGTCTTTTTTATTTTTCTTTTACTTTTTGGGTCTCACCCAGTGATGCTCAGGGTTACTCCTGGCTCTGCACTCAGGAATCACTCCTGGCGCGGGGACTATATGGAATGCTGGGGATCGAACCCAGGTCGGCCTCATGCAAGACAAATGGAATGAAGACGCTCAGGCCCCCTGGGGTCTTCTTTCTGGCTGGACTCAGATACCCATGTGCTTACCATGCCCAGTCAGGGCCAGGCCAGGTGCAGGGGCCTCAGTGTCCTTGGGGCCAGGCCAGGTGCAGGGTCAGGCAGCACCAGCCCAGCCCCCAGCACTCTGTTCTCAACCATCGCTGCCCCCTTGGGGTCGTGACAGAAGCCCCTCATCTCAAAGCAGCCCGCACGCAGGAGCACAGTCACGTAGCCCTTGTGGCACAATCATCCCAGCCGAAGTTTCCTCACTGAACTGCCATCTTGGGCGTTTTCCATGGAACACCAACAGGTGTTTCCGAAAGTGGGTCCACGTTGCTGGAAATGCACAGAAGCTCGGGTTCAGCTACAGAGCGAAGCTGGGGGCATTTCGCAGTGCTTCTTGGGCACACACTGATCCATCTCCAAAGCCAACAAGCCACATCCGCCCCACTGAGGCGAATGGGTCGCCCCCAACATCCTGACCCGGCTCATCCTGACCTTGGCCTGGCTCATTCTCCATCACAGCAGGGTCAGGCCCAGCTCCTGTGTGGCCAGAGGTGGGCGTGGTGGAGCTGGCCCAGCCTGACTAAGGACCTAGTGAGAAGTGGGCACCAGGATAGATGCCCGAGGACAGGCGGGGCCTGGGTTCTGGCCTCAGGCTGGGCCTGCTCCTGAACCCGCCTTTCCCCCCGTCGTTTCTCTCAGTTCTGCCTCTCGGCCACAGAGCCGCCCACAGTCTGTGTCTCAGGCCGTGTCGAGAGGAAGACGGGCCATGTGATTGATTTAAACAGGTTTCATTTTGCCCAACATATGTAAATTTTTACTTTAGTTTTATTTCCTTCTGTGATGCGCAGTGGTAAACTATTGAATATCTTAGCAGTGTATTGAGAAAATCATGTTTGCATCTCGCTCAGGCTCTGCCGTTTTCAGTACTGTTGATGGTCATGTCCAGGCATGCAGTAGGTGCAGTGCCAGCCCCCCAAGATTTGTCCCCCAGCCCTGACCCTCCATGCTTGTTTGAGAACACGGCACTTCCTGCAGCTCCAAGCTCAGCCCTGGGCCCACTGCTGAGAGCAATGGACAGCAGTGACCTGACACCCACATCCTGGCCCAGCCGTCCCCACGTGTCAGCACCGCTGGCTCTGCTCCACCTGCCTCGCACCCCAACCTTCCGTCTCCAACCTGGGAAGTGGGGCCCCAAGACAGCCCTGGCACCACACCAGGCTGGCACCTCTGGGGCCTCTTGTACAGCAGGCCACTGCGTCCGAGAACAGACTCAGTTACTACCCCTCTGCCTTCCTTTCTTCTTTCAAACTTAAAAATGGAAATTAAATTTTGCACCAGGTTTACAGGCTGTTAACAGAATTCACTAATCAAACCCCAACACCAAGTCCTTGAAAATGCGAATTAAAAAAGGTCTGCATTTGCATATTCATGTCTTTAATAGAGTTCAGGAGGTATATTTGCAACTGATGGGAAGGATTAATTAAATCTGATTTGCATTGCTGGGCATCTTAACCCCTTCTGGGCTGGCCCCCACTAGGGGACCCAGGGGGCTGAATCCTGAGGGTGGCTGGAGACCCCACCTGCCCTGAGCCAGGCCCTCTGAACCCTGAGGGAGCCCATCTAGTTCCACTTGAAAAACAAACATAGCTGGACTTGGTTCTTCTCATTCTTAGTCACTGGAGAGTACTGAGAAGCCTCAAGAGAGAGAAGTTGCTTTGTAAAAATTATCACCATGGGACTGGAGCGATAGCCCAGCGGGTAGGGTGTTTGCCTTGCACACGGCCAGCCTGTGCTGGCCCGGGTTCAATCCCGGCATCCCAGATGGTCCCCGAGCACCGCCAGGAGTAATTCCTGAGTGCAGAGCCAGGAGAAACCCCTGAGCATTGCCGGGTGTGACCCAAAAAGAAAAAAAAATCATCTAAGGCCATACCACCCTGAACGGGCCATACCAGCCTGATCGCGTCCCATCTTGGAACCTGAGCCGGGTTGCGCTTGGTTAGAACTGGATGGGAGCACCAGAGATACTGGTTGCTGTAAGCTTTTGAGGGAAAGGGCCGGAGCAGCAGTCCAGCAGGGAGGGCGTTTGCCTTGCACATTGCCGAGCCAGGTTCGATCTCCAGCATCCCATATGGTTCGCCAAGCACAGCCAGAAGTAATTCCTGAGTGCAAAGCCAGGAATAACCCCTGAGTATCGCTGGGTATGACCCCAAAAAGCTAACAAATAAATAACACTGTCATTGTCACTGTCTTCCCGTTCATCATTGATTTGCTCGAGCGGGCACCGCAACATCTCCATATGTCCTGTCTCATGCTAGTAGAGCCCAAGGGCACCTGCTTGCTCCAGGAACATAAAGAGCCTCAAACCATTCCATCAGGTCATGGGAATGAGGTCTATAATTGTTACTGGTATTTGGCATATCAAATACGACATGGGTAGCTTGTCAGGCTCTGCCGTGCGGGTAGCATACTCTTGTAGTCATCTCTAAATCCATCATTTATTGATGAACCACGCAGCCGCGCAAGCCGGGCTGTGATAGGCTGGTCTGCTGGGTGGAGTTCTGACGAGAAGGAAGTCGGATGTGGAAAATGGAGGCCCTCATGGAGTGGGGGGGTCGTCTGGCTTGTTGCAAGGCTCTGCTGGGGTAGCAGGCCAGGGCTAGAACCCGCCATCCCTCCTGGGTGCCTCGTGAGCGCTGGGCACAGGGAGAGCCAGTAGCAGTCTCTGCCCCATATCTGTGAGTCAACACAGATTTAACAAATAAATAAAAATAAAAATATTTAACAAATAAATAAATAAAAATAAAAAATACCTATCTAGGGACAAGCCAAGCTGGGTCTGATCCCAGCACCCCATAGGGTCCCCAGAGCCCCACCAGGAGTGATCCCTGGGCACAGAGCCTAGAGTAAGTCCCGATACAGGCCCCCAAACAAACAAAAAACAGCTCACTTATTTTCACTTCTTTTATTCCTTCATCGTTCTGTTGCTGGGTTCGGCCCCAAGGGTGCCCCTCGGATCTGGGGAGTGGAGGCGGGTGAAATGCTACCTCTGCAAGGCTTCCTGGGACACGGCGGGGGTCTGGCTTCTGAGGGCTCCCTGTGGAAAGGGCCTTGGGGTGCAGGAACCTGGTCCTGCTGACCAGCAGCGGACCCTGGCAGGAGCTTCACACCCTGGAGCTGGCCCTGTGTACTGCCCCCACACCCTGACCACGTGTGAGGCTTTGCAGAAGGCAGAGGCTGCGGCGTTCCAGGAGTGCCTGTCGCAGAGGAGCCCAGACCCGGAGCCAGGGACTGCGAGTGGCGGCTCCTCCCCAGGGCTCGGCACCGCCCACATCGTGCCCCACCCCGCAGCCCACGGAGTTCTGGCTGCTTCCTCCCAGGTGAGGGAGGGATGAGGGTGTTTGAGTCTCCTCTGCCCCTTTGTATGGGGCTCCTCTTCAAGGAAGCATAACCCGACAAGATCTGAGGAGTCCCGGGGTGACCCCAGTGCCCTCCCCAGGCTGGGCCTGTGCTTCCTCCATGAGCTCGGCTGGACATGTCTGCTCCCATCCTGACCTCCGTGTCGGTGCAGGCTGGTACCTGTTGAGGGTGTCTGAGCCAGGGAAAGGCCGCAGGGCCGGTGAAGGTTCTGGGCTCGCTCCCTCGGTACTGGCCCAACTTCACTTTGATAATGCCGTGGGTTAATTAAACAGCTGCCCCTGGCCTGGCTCCTTAGCAGAAACCGAGACTCTGCCTCCAAGGGCCATGGCTCCACCCACAATGGCCATGGCTCTGCCCCCACAGGCCATGACTCCCACCCCGCGGCCTTGTGCAGACCTGTGGACTCCGCCTCTGCCTGTTCCTGCCACCTGCCCGCTGAGGCCCTGTGGACGCAGCTCCTGGCAGGCTCCTCTCAGTGAGTCGCAGATTTTGTCTCCTTCAAGGCCCGTCCATCATTCCCTCCCTGGAGAACACAGGTCCAACTGGCCTCGGCCTGCCGTGTCCCCACTGGCCTAGAAGGCCTGAGCCCCCTGGAGCCGCTCTGAGGTCATCGGGTGCCCACTTTCCTGGAGGGATCCTCAGAAGCGATGCCAAGGCCTCGTTCAGTGGGCAGCAGTGTCCAGCCTGTTGTCCTGACTCCAAGGGCAGGTTCCTAGCTACCCGCAGAGGCTCCTTGTGGAGAGGCCGGTTCCAACTCCGAACTCATCTGTCATTCAGCTAAGAGGTTCTTCCTTCAGCCCCAGTGGCACCTCGGCTGGGTCCCAGGGCACACATGGAGTCCTGAGCCCAGAGGCCTGCTAGGCCCTTGGTTTTGATGCAGTGGACAGAGTCCCTGTGTCTGCCCACCATTCCCAAAGCCTTCAGTATTTGCAAAATGAAAATACTGAGACATAAAATTGCTCGTTCAGGAAGATAGAAGAGTCCATTGCAATGTAGAAGGGGTTGCTCCCAGCTGGTGAGAGCCTGAGTTAGGACTGAGTCAACTGTGGCTCGTTCTATGGGTTGGTTCATTGGTTATTCTGTGGGTTGGTTGGTTGGTTGGTTATTCTGTGGGTTGGTTGGTTATTCTGTGGGTTGGTTGGTTGGTTATTCTGTGGGTTGGTTGGTTATTCTGTGGGTTGGTTGGTTGGTCGTTCTGTGGGTTGGTTGGTTGATCATTCTGTGGGTTGGCTGGTTGGTCATTCTGTGGGTTGGTTGGTTGGTCATTCTGTGGGTTGGTTGGTTGGTCGTTCTGTGGGTTGGTTGGTTGGTCATTCTGTGGGTTGGTTGGTTGGTTATTCTGTGGGTCGGTTGGTTGGTCGTTCTGTGGGTTGGTTGGTTGGTCGTTCTGTGGGTTGGTTGGTTAGGTCGTTCTGTGGATTGGTTGGTTGGTCATTCTGTGGGTTGGCTGGTTGGTTATTCTGTGGGTTGGTTGGTTGGTCGTTCTGTGGGTTGGTTGGTTGATCGTTCTGTGGGTTAGCTGGTTGGTCGTTCTGTGGATTGGTTGGTTGGTCATTCTGTGGGTTGGCTGGTTGGTTATTCTGTGGGTTGGTTGGTTGGTCGTTCTGTGGGTTGGTTGGTTGGTCATTCTGTGGGTTGGTTTTTAAAGCCTTTTTGTTGTTTTGGGGCCACACCCAGTGATGCTCATCAGTTATTCCTGGTGGCGCAGGGGACCATATGGGATCAAACCCAGATCGTTGGCGCGCACAGCAGGCACCCTTCCACACTGTGGGGCTTATAGGGAAACGGTGTAGCCAGAGCATCCCCGCTGTTCCCTGAGATGCTTGTTAATTCAGGGCCTGTCTGTGTTGCTCAGGTGAGCCTCTTCGTTCCCTCTGTCTCTTTAAGGTCATACATCTGACCACTGCCCAGGTACCACCTGGCACCTCGGAGTCTTCTGTGAGCCCAGGACCTGGGAGTTGTAAACTGCAGGAGTGTCTCTGTGTGGGCTGGGGACTCCTTAAAGGGAGTGGCAGCTGGCAGGGGTGACTGAGGTGTCCTTTTGCAGTTACCTAGGCAAGGGGTTGCTTAAGGCCTGACCCCCCACCCTCTCCCCTGCAGGACGGGACAGCATCAGGACTGGCCCCAGACCTTGAACCACACTGTGTGACTTGATTTCCTGAGTTTCTGGAACAGTGGGTGACCAACAGTGCAGACCATCAGGGCACCTGACCCCGCAGTGCGCCCCCTGGAGGCCCCCCTGAGGTGCAGGTAGGATCCAGGTTTGGGTCAAAGAGATTGCTGCAGGCTTTGGCGTCCCGGGGCGGAGGGAGGCAGTGCCCTGGAAGCTCGAATCCAGGCTTCTGCTTTTCAAGGATGAATTTCCCATCTTTGCTAGGTGAGGCTCAGTCCCATTGGTCTGTCCTCAGGGCTGGAGGAGGAAAGACCCTAAAGAAAGGGAAGCTTCCAGTGGTGGATGAGGCAGCCCACCTCCCTGTTCTTCTCCAGGGAGCCTGGTGGTTGGTGCCCTTCAGGGGAGCAGAATGGCGAGCACTAACACTTAGGTGCCTCTGGGCAGCCGCTCAGGACACAAATTCATCACGTCTCCTCCAGTCCGCCTAGATTTCTCTATTAATTTTATTGACCTTTCAAAGAATCAGCTTTTGTTTTCATTGATTTTTCTGTTGTTTTTCTCTTTTTCCATATCATTCATATCTGCTCTTATGTGTTTCCCTTCCTGCTGTTTGCTTTGGGGTTAATTTGCTCTTATTTATTTCAAGTTTTGCTTGGGATCCAGTCAGACAGTGTGCACAGTCTGGGAAGCTGGAATACGGCATTATCGAGCACAGGAAATGCAGGGAGTGGGAGTGGGGGTGGGGCGCTCCTGGGTTCTCAGTTCTGAGAGCAGCAGAGGAAGGGCCGTCTCCAGGCGGAGGGTCAGCCACACACAGACATGGCAAATGCTCATTCGGGGCTTTTGGCCCTGCCCAGCGTTGTCTGGGGCCAGGAACAGGCTCCAAGCTGTTACCTAGAGGTAATCTGGACTCATAAATGCGTGCATCAAAGAAAGAGCAAACTGAATTTTTTTTTGGTCAGTTTTAGGCCACATCTAGTGTTGCTCAGGGCTTGCTCTTGGCTCTGCTCTCAGAGATCACTCCTGGCGGTTCAGGAACCATAAAGGGTGCCAGGGATTGAAGCCAGGTTAGTCGTGTAAAGAAAAGCAACGTAGGCTACATAGGAGGCCGGAGTGGCAGCACAGCGGGTAGGTGTGTGCCATGCACGCCACCAACCCGGTTCAATTCCCAGCATCCCATATGGTCCCCCAAGCACCACCAGTAATAATTCCTGAGCAAAGAGCCAGGAATAACCCCTGAGTGTTGCCGGGTGTGACCCCAAAAGCAAAAAGAAAGAAAGACAGGCTACATCCAAGAAATGGAGGCAAACGAGAAGAGCAAGCAGAAGTGAACAGAACAGAGAATGAGACGCAAGAGACTCAGGACTCGGGTGGCAAAGACCAAGTCATTGTTTAAAAAAGAAAAAACCCATAGTTGATAAACCTCAGCCAAACTGATCAACTTTTAAAAGATAGAAAACACAAATAAAACGATTAGGGTTGAAGAGGGACCATTACTGCCGGCAGGAGATTTAAAAGTTTAATAAGGGAATGTTATGAACACCATTTTGCCAATAAATCTGAAAACACAGATGAAATGGGTGAGTGCTCAGGAAAATAGAAATTAGCAAAACAGGCAGAAAAGCTTCAACCTTTATTGTACTGTTCCAGCAACAAGAATGTGATGGGCCTGAGGAAGCAGCCCCTCACCCCACCACAGCTGTACCTGCTTATGGGGGGCTGTGGCGAGTCTGTTCGCCGTCAAAGAGAACATCTTGCCTAAGCTAGCGTTGTGTGAATGATTGCGACTTTACACTTAGCTGGGTGAGGGAAGGTAGTTGGCGATCGCCACTAAACACACGGAACCCACTAAGAGAATCCTGTAGACCACCTGGGAGCCTTCACCCCAAATCACATTCCTTGTGTCCCTGGAGACAGCGTGGCACCAACTCGGGCCAGCCCAGGCACCACACACCCACCAAGCACCCTAGCGTAGCTCTGAGGCGCTAGGTGCCAGTGGATGACCCAGGTGATCAGCACTGCTGGACTGGTCCCAGCCCACTGAACTCCAGCAAGCCCCCCCAAAGAGATGAGTTGACGTCATTCTCCAGCATAGATTGGAGAGGTCCCATCGTCCCACTCAAATGCTAGAAATGAAGCTGGAGCTGCTTTAGCCCAGGGTCAGCAGAGCTGGGCCCACTGTTCTATGAATGTGTGGGGCAGAGCTTGGCTCCCCCTTCAGGAGAAACCGAGGCCAGCCCAGCTCACTCTGGTCTGGGAAGAGAGTGGGGCTCATGCACCCCACCTGACCAGGAGGCACAGTGTCCACGGTTAGACTTGATGCCACGGTCCTAAAGGATGAGGGACAGATGGTGGGGACAGACCCACAGACGTTGGACACTACAGTCATTGGAACTGCACAGACACAAACCCCACAAACAAGGTTACCCCACAGACAAGGGACCCCACTTCACTTGATCACTTGACATCCCGTTATTTGTCGATTTGCTCGAGCGGGTGCCAGTAACATTTCCATTTGACCCTATCACGTGCCAGTGTAGCCCAATGGCATCTGGTTGTTTCAGGAATACGAAGAGCCTCAAACCGTTCCTTCAGGGTCTTGATAAGGAAGTCTGACCATCTTGTAGGTGGGGCGGCCACGTGATCTTTTGACGTCCCGTGGATCCAGTCGGTAAAGGCTCTAGTCCAGTGGTCATCTCCAAATCGCATTACATGTCCAGCCCATCTGATTTTTTGATGCCTTGTCTGTGGGGACCCCACAGACACAGGAATCCTACAGACATGGGAACCTACAGACACATTAAGAACCCTGCACACCCTTGTGGGATTACCCCACAGGCATAGGACACCCGCAGACATGGGAAACCACAGACATAGGAACCCACAGAAACAGTTACCCCACAGATATGGGACCCCACAGATATGGCAACAGACACGGAACCCACAAACATGGGAACCCACAGACATGAACCCACAAACATGGTTACCTACAGTCACAGGAACCCACAGATACGATTGCCCACAGACACGGTTGTCCACAGGCATGGGAACCCACAGACACGGGAACCCACAGACACAAGAACCCACAGACACGATTTCCCACAGATACGGGAACCCACAGACACAAGAACCCACAGACACGATTTCCCACAGATACGGGGAACCCACAGACACAAGAACCCACAGACACGATTGCCCACAGACACGGGAAACCACGGGCACAGTTGCCCACAGACACGGGAACCCACAGACACAAGAACCCACAGACATGATTGCCCACAGACACGGGAACCCACAAGCACAGTTGCCCACAGACACGGGAACCCACAGACACAAGAACCCACAGACACAGTTGTCCACAGACACGGGAACCTACAGACACAAGAACCCACAGATATGATTGCCCACAGACACGGTTGTCCACAGGCATGGGAACTCACAGACACGATTGCCCACAGACACGGGAATCCACAGGCACAGTTGCCCACAGACACGGAACCCACAGACACAAGAACCCATAGACATGGTTACCGACAGACACAGGAGCCCACAGACATGGTTGTCCACAGACATGGGAACCTACAGACATGGTTACCCACAGACACAAGAACCCACAGACATGATTGCCCATAGACACGGGAACCCACAGGCACAGTTGCCCACAGACACGGGAACCCACAGACACAAGAACCCACAGACACGGTTGTCCACAGGCATGGGAACCCACAGGCACAGTTACCGACAGACATGGGAACCCACAGATACAGGAACCCACAGACATGGTTACCGACAGACACAGGAACCCACAGACATGGTTGTCCACAGACATGGGAACCTACAGACATGGTTACCCACAGATACAGGAACCCACAGACATGGTTACCGACAGACACAGGAACCCACAGACACGATTGCCCACAGATAGAGAACCCACAGACACGGATGCGCTGAGACACGGGAACCCACAGACGTGGGAACCTACACACACAGTTCCCCCACACACAGGACCCACCATCCCAGGAGCTGACTCACTGCCCAGAAAGACACTTCTCAGTTTCTCTGGTGTTTGTTGCAAGAGAAACAAGTCTGCCAGACTCCAGGCAGCAACAGGAGAGGCCCTGGGGTGACTGGGCACAGAGCAAACCAGCAGAGGGACGAGAATTGGTGGACCAGCAGGGAGGAGCTGTGTGTGGCCCTATAGGGCTCTTGTGACCTGCTCACTTCCCCAGTCAGGTCAGAAGGGAAGTTGTCACTGCGACTCTGGGCCTTTCCTTGAGCAGACTGGGAGTTACGGGAAGCACAGAAAGTGCTCAGAGGCCAGAGGACACCCCGCCCTGCCCTGTCCACAGATAGGACTGGGGCCACCTCTGGTGCACTCAAGCCTCCCAGTGTCACGGGCATTCCCTAGCTGCTCTCTACCCCTCCTGGCTGTTGGGAACAGCACAGAGTGACTCCCCACCCCAGAGAGGGCTCAGAGCAGGATGGGAGTGGCAGGCACACACACACACACACACACACACACACACACACGCATGCACGCACACCCTGGAATAAAAGAGAGCCCTGATGCTCTGTCCCTACCCTTGCACAGGATTTTTGGAGCTACTAGTTACGGAAACCCATGGGCGCAGTTGCCTATGTGTAGCGAGCCCTGGGTACCCAGCGCAGCTCTGGAACAGGGTCCAGTGAGTCTCGTGTTATCCTGGAGAGACACGCATCTGCGAGCAGCCAGAAACACCAGGAACAGAAGGGGAGTGATGAGGGCTTTCCCACCAGACTTGGTCAGCAGCCTGGCCTTGGGCGCAGCGGAGAGCAAAGCTTTGGCACACCTTTCCCGCACCCACACTGTGGCGGCAAACACCTGGTCAGGCTTGTGAGTCAGCAGGTTCCATCACAAGAACCAGTGTCATGAGCTGTGTTGGAGTGGGCTGGAGCCCACCACCCACAGGGACCTGCATGTGGCCGCTCTGTTGGCTCAGGCGTCCCTGCTGGCCCCTGCTGACCACAGTTCCCTCCACTGGGAAGGGCTTCGGGGTTGTCGGAACGTTCTCCTGAAAACCACAGGATCTGCAGAGGGGAAACGCTGCTGACATTTGCTAAATAAACATCTCTGGTGGTGGGGCCAGGAGTGCTCAGAGGGCTGGTGTGGGTGGGGGCTTCTGGCAATTCTCAGCCCATTGTTTGCTTGCTTGCTTTTTGGGTCACACCCGGCGACGCTCTGGGTTACTCCTGGCTCTGCACTCAGGGGTTACTCCTGGCACGCTCAGGGGACCATACGGATGCCGGGGATCAAATGCCCTCCCGCTGTGCTGTCGCTCCGGCCCCTTCTCCCTCTTCTCAGCCCATTGGACCAGAAGTTGTGCATGAGGGTCCACCCGAGGACAGGGGTGCTGGGGACGGAGCCGGTCAGCCACATGCACGTGAACACCTTCCCCGCCGTGCGCACCTTTAGTTCTTTGTGTCTGCCCTTGTCGGGATGCGGGTGCTGGGGCGCCGGGAAGCAGGTGCCGCCCACTGTCCCGGCACGGCTCCTGGAGGACTTCCCCGCTGGATGTCAGCCTTTGCTGCCCCTGAGCTGGCCGCACACGTATGGGCTCACTGGCTCCTACCCCATCCCGCTGATCTGTCTGAGTCTGTCCCGAGTCCAGCACCAGACCGTCTTGATGGCTTTAGTGTGGTAATGCAGTTTGCACCCAGGAAGTAGGTGTTTCTAGCTCACTCTCTCCATCTCTCCCCTCTCTCTTCTCTCTCCCTCCAGCTCGCTCTCTCTCCCTCTACGCCTTTCTCCCTCCCTCCTCTTTCCCTCCTTCCCTCTCCCCCATTGTCTTTGGGGCACACCTGGTAGGCTGGCTCTGTGCCTAGGGGTCACTCCTAGAGGTAGTCAGGGACCCTATGCAGTGCCAGGGATAGCCTTGTGTCGGCCACGTAGAAGCCCCCACCACGCTGTCTCTCCTGCTCCCTGTAGCTCGTTCTCGAGCTGAATGACCGGATGGTCCAGCTCCGGCAGCTGCGTCCATCTGCTTGCTGTGACCTCGTGAGACAGGGCGGGACCTGCTGTGCACTGTGTCATGGTGGTCCTCGCCCGCAACTGGACCTGCCTGTTTGCCGGGATCCCTGTGTCTTTCACTGGATCACTGGATCATGGATCACTGTCTTCCCGTTCATCATCGATTTGCTCGAGCGGGCACAGTAACATCTCCATATGTCCTGTTTCCGTTTTACTTTATACATTTCTCTGATTAATTTTATTTCCTTTCCCGAGCGTGTTTGCTGTTCCTTTGGAGTGCGAATATGAAGAGGCGGCTTCCTGGTTCCTCTCTGAGTTTATCAGTGTGCGGAAGTGCAGTATGTAGTCGTGTATAGAGACTCTTAATGTATTGATTTCTGAGTATTGAATTTATCCTGAGCTTTCACTGCTTATTTGTTATTACAGATCTGTATTACCTTCCCTTTCTTTCCTCCTCTCCCTCCGTCCCTGCCTCTGCCCTCACTTCTTCCTTACTCCTCCGTCCCTGACCCCGTGACCAGAGGTCGCACACACTGTTGCAGTGTCACAAGCTTCGGGGCAGTCACATGTGGCACAGTGCTCACACACGTGGCTACAGTGCTCGGCTGAAGCCACTCTCAGACGAAGTGCTCACACACGTGGCTACAGTGCTCAGCCAAAGCCATACTCCCAATTTAGTGCTCACACATGGGGCAGTATGCCAGAGATCACACTTTGTTGAGGTGCCAGATCCCAAATGGCCACCAGGCCCGTCTCTGTCAGTGCTGGGTGGCACTAGGGCCCTTGCATTTGCAGGGCGGTGCTTTGCTCTGAGCCTCCCGTCTGGTCTGGATACTTTGTCTTATCGTCATAGATTCTGGGAAATACTATTCCAGCAGGTGGGGCCCAAGGCAGCAGAGTGGCTAGGGAACTTACCTAGCAGCAGCTGGCCCGGATTCAATCCCGGCCACACACAGTGTCCCCAAGTTCCACCATGAGTGATCCCTGAGTGCAGAAACCAAGCAAACACTTAACAGGAGGAACCAGAGCAATAGTACAGAGAGGACGGCATTTGCCTTCCACAGGGCCAACCCAGGTTCAATCAGTGATACAGCTGGAGCTAGGTGGAGAACTTCAGGTTACTCTGACACAGCTGGAGCTAAGGTGGAGAACGTCAGGTTACTCTGACACAGCTGGAGCTAGGTGGAGAACGTCAGGTTACTCTGATACAGCTGGAGCTAGGTGGAGAACGTCAGGTTACTCTGATACAGCTGGAGCTAGGTGGAGAACGTCAGGTTACTCTGACACAGCTGGAGCTAGGTGGAGAACGTCAGGTTACTCTGATACAGCTGGAGCTAGGTGGAGAACGTCAGGTTACTCTGATACAGCTGGAGCTAGGTGGAGAACGTCAGGTTACTCTGACACAGCTGGAGCTAGGTGGAGAACGTCAGGTTACTCTGACACAGCTGGAGCTAGGTGGAGAACGTCAGGTTACTCTGATACAGCTGGAGCTAGGTGGAGAACGTCAGGTTACTCTGACAGCTGGAGCTAGGTGGAGAACGTCAGGTTACTCTGATACAGCTGGAGCTAGGTGGAGAACGTCAGGTTACTCTGACACAGCTGGAGCTAGGTGGAGAACGTCAGGTTACTCTGACACAGCTGGAGCTAGGTGGAGAACGTCGGGTTACTCTGATACAGCTGGAGCTAGGTGGAGAACGTCGGGTTACTCTGACACAGCTGGAGCTAGGTGGAGAACGTCAGGTTACTCTGACACAGCTGGAGCTAGGTGGAGAACGTCAGGTTACTCTGATACAGCTGGAGCTAGGTGGAGAACGTCAGGTTACTCTGATACAGCTGGAGCTAGGTGGAGAACGTCAGGTTACTCTGATACAGCTGGAGCTAGGTGGAGAACGTCAGGTTACTCTGACACAGCTGGAGCTAGGTGGAGAACGTCAGGTTACTCTGACACAGCTGGAGCTAGGTGGAGAACGTCAGGTTACTCTGATACAGCTGGAGCTAGGTGGAGAACGTCAGGTTACTCTGACAGCTGGAGCTTAGGTGGAGAACGTCAGGTTACTCTGATACAGCTGGAGCTAGGTGGAGAACGTCAGGTTACTCTGACACAGCTGGAGCTAGGTGGAGAACGTCAGGTTACTCTGACACAGCTGGAGCTAGGTGGAGAACGTCGGGTTACTCTGATACAGCTGGAGCTAGGTGGAGAACGTCAGGTTACTCTGACACAGCTGGAGCTAGGTGGAGAACGTCAGGTTACTCTGACACAGCTGGAGCTAGGTGGAGAACGTCAGGTTACTCTGATACAGCTGGAGCTAGGTGGAGAACGTCAGGTTACTCTGATACAGCTGGAGCTAGGTGGAGAACGTCAGGTTACTCTGACACAGCTGGAGCTAGGTGGAGAACGTCCAGGTTACTCTGATACAGCTGGAGCTAGGTGGAGAGCGTCAGGTTACTCTGATACAGCTGGAGCTAGGTGGAGAACGTCAGGTTACTCTGACACAGTGGAGCTAGGTGGAGAACGTCAGGTTACTCTGACACAGCTGGAGCTAGGTGGAGAACGTCGGGTTACTCTGATACAGCTGGAGCTAGGTGGAGAACGTCAGGTTACTCTGACACAGCTGGAGCTAGGTGGAGAACGTCGGGTTACTCTGACACAGCTGGAGCTAGGTGGAGAACGTCAGGTTACTCTGATACAGCTGGAGCTAGGTGGAGAACGTCAGGTTACTCTGACACAGCTGGAGCTAAGTGGAGAGCGTCGGGTTACTCTGACACAGCTGGAGCTAGGTGGGGAACGTCAGGTTACTCTGATACAGCTGGAGCTAGGTGGAGAACGTCAGGTTACTCTGACACAGCTGGAGCTAAGTGGAGAACGTCGGGTTACTCTGACACAGCTGGAGCTAGGGTGGGGAACGTCAGGTTACTCTGACACAGCTGGAGCTAGGTGGAGAACGTCAGGTTACTCTGACACAGCTGGAGCTAGGTGGAGAACGTCAGGTTACTCTGACACAGCTGGAGCTAGGTGGAGAACGTCAGGTTACTCTGATAGAGCTGGAGCTAGGTGGAGAACGTCAGGTTACTCTGATAGAGCTGGAGCTAGGTGGAGAACGTCAGGTTACTCTGACACAGCTGGAGCTAGGTGGAGAACGTCAGGTTACTCTGACACAGCTGGAGCTAGGTGGAGAACGTCAGGTTACTCTGATAGAGCTGGAGCTAGGTGGAGAACGTCAGGTTACTCTGACACAGCTGGAGCTAGGTGGAGAACGTCCAGGTTACTCTGACACAGCTGGAGCTAGGTGGAGAACGTCAGGTTACTCTGATAGAGCTGGAGCTAGGTGGAGAACGTCAGGTTACTCTGACACAGCTGGAGCTAGGTGGAGAATGTCAGGTTACTCTGACACAGCTGGAGCTAGGTGGAGAACGTCAGGTTACTCTGATACAGCTGGAGCTAGGTGGAGAACGTCAGGTTACTCTGACAGCTGGAGCTAGGTGGAGAACGTCAGGTTACTCTGATACAGCTGGAGCTAAGTGGAGAGACGTCAGGTTACTCTGATACAGCTGGAGCTAGGTGGAGAATGTCAGGTTACTCTGATACAGCTGGAGCTAAGTGGAGAACGTCAGGTTACTCTGACAGCTGGAGCTAGGTGGAGAACGTCAGGTTACTCTGATACAGCTGGAGCTAGGTGGAGAACGTCAGGTTACTCTGATACAGCTGGAGCTAGGTGGAGAACGTCAGGTTACTCTGATACAGCTGGAGCTAGGTGGAGAACGTCAGGTTACTCTGATACAGCTGGAGCTAGGTGGAGAACGTCAGGTTACTCTGATACAGCTGGAGCTAGGTGGGAGAACGTCAGGTTACTCTGATACAGCTGGAGCTAGGTGGGGAACGTCAGGTTACTCTGACACAGCTGGGCTAGTGGAGAATGCCAGGTCACTTTAGCCAATTAGCGATCAGAAAGGGAGATACCTGGAGGATGAGATTGGAAAAGTGAGACCTAGGCCCTTTCTGGTGCCCTCTCTCGCCTTCTCTGGAGACGGGGCTGCTCTTGCAGCCTGCCCCTCCGATCCAGTGGGCAGCCTGCCCAGAAAGGGAATAGGAAAGAGTACAGGAAGGCCATGCTAGGGCTGGCAAGGACACATAAGGATTCAGGCTGGCTTGGAGGCCCAGAGTTCGGGCAGGGCTTGGACACCAGGATAGCTCAGGGCACTTTTCTGGGGTCAGCTGCATGCCAGATAAATGCCAACAACCGTCGGGCTGCAGCGCCAGAGAGTGTGTCTACTCTGTAGAATTGGCCCGCCGGTCCTTCCCCCTCCTGCTCGGGGCCATTTTAATCACAAGTGACATGCTAGCCAGCCGTGACTGGTGCATGTATGCTCAGGGAACTAACGCCCTAGGCCAGAGCCCAACGACAAGGAAACCCTGCCAGCTTTGGGATTCAATACACAGAAACTAGACTGGACCCCATGCACCCAGCAGTGCGTGCTCAGGGCTTACTCCCAGCTCTGCTCTGGGGTCACCGGGGGAGGAGGGAAGGGACCACATGCAGTGTGGGGATTGAACCTCGTCAGCCTGTCTGCTGCACTGTCCAGCCCGAATGGGTTAAACTTTTTCCAAGTTAAAAGCAGACAAACTATAGACACACATGTGAGTGGCCCCCTGTGTCTGCTGCTGCCCCTCGTCCTCGCCCATCTCCCCCACCCCGTGAATATAGCTAAAGGGCTGTCAAATATGCTCATCTTTTTGTTGCTGTTGTTCATCTTTTTAAAAAAAAAAATCTTTGGGGCCAGAGTGATAGTATATACAGTGAGGAGGGCATTTGCCTTGCACGCAGCCAACCCAGTTTCCATCCGTGCATCCCATATGGCCCCGAGCACCTCCAGGAGTGATCCTTGAGCAGAGCCAGGAGTGAGCCCTGTGCACTGCTGATGCTTCAAAACAAAACAAAACAACCCTGTCTTTGTGGGGTTTTTAACATTTTATTATACCACCGTGAGATATACAATTACAACATTGTTCACGCTTGGGGGTTTCGGTCACACAGTGTTCCAGCACCCCACCCTCCACCAGTGCCCCTCAACCACCACCCATGTCCCCAATTCCCTTCCGGCTCCCACGTCCTGCCTAAATGGCAGGTTCTTTATCTCCTCTCTCTCTCCCTCTCTCTCTCCTCCTTCTCCCACATATTGTGGGTTACACTACATACACTTAGAAGCCATCATTTGCATTTTTTTGTCTGTATTTAATGCTCAGTTCTATGTTGGTATCAGACCTTTTGACATTTATTCACACATGTTCCCTTCTCTATCTTACCTAACCTCCTGACTCCCACATGCTTGTGGTAATTTCCACTTTTTGGTAAGATCACCTGGTATATTTATGTCATGCAAATAAATGCAGTCATTCTATGTCTCTCTCTTTCCTTCTGGCTAATTTCACTCAACGTGATTCTTTCCATATCCATCCATTTATAGGCAAATTTCATAACTTCATTTTTCCTGACAGTTGCATAGTATTCCATTGTGTAGATGTACCAAAGTTTCTTTATCCAGTCATCAGTTCTCGGGCATACTGGTTGTTTCCAGGTTCTGGCTATTGTGAATAGTGCTGCTATGAAAATAAAAGTGCGGATTGTGTTTCCTCTGTGTGTTTTTGGTTTTCCAGGGTATATTCCCAGGAGTGGTATGGCTGCATCAAAGGGGAGCTCAATTTCTAGTCTTTGGAGGAATGTCCATATTGTTTTCCAGAAATGTTGTACAAGTCAACATTCCCACCAACAGTGTATGAGAGTCCCCTTTCCCCGCATCCAAGCCAGCACTTGTTGCTTTTACCCTTTTGGATATGGGCCATTCTCTGTGGTATGAGGTGATATCTCATTGTTGTTTTGATTTGCATCTCTCTGATGATTAGTGATGATGGGCATTTTTTCATATGCCTTTTGGCCGTTCGGATTTCTTCCTTGTCAAAGTTTCTGTTCAGGGCCCGGGGGATAGCCCAGCGGGTAGGGCGTTTGCCTTGCTGCGCCGGCCTGTGCCGGCCCGGGTTCGAACCCCGGCAACCCATATGGGCCCCCCGAGCACCGCCAGGAGAGGAATTCCTGAGTGCAGAGCCAGGAGAAACCCCTGAGCATAGCCGGGTGTGACCCAAAAAAAAAAAAAAGTTTCTGTTCATCTCTTCTCCCCATTTTCTAATGGGGTTGACTGTTTTTTTTCTTATATAGCTGTACCAGTTCCTGATATATCCTGGATATTAACCCCTTATCAGACCGGGTATTGGGTGAATATTCTTTCCCATTCTGTGGACTGTCTTTCTATCTTTGTCACTGTTTCTTTCAAGGTGCAGAAGCTCTTCAGTTTCATGTAGTCCCATATGTTTATATTTTCTTCAAGTTGCTTTGTTAATGGTGTTTCACCTTTGAAGATGTCTTTAGCTTCAATGTTGTGGAGGGTTTTTCCTGTATTTTCTTCAACATACTTTATGGAATCAGGTCTGATATTGAGATCTTTAATCCATTTTGATCTGATTTTTGTGCAAGGTGTTAGACACAGGTCCAAATTCATTTTTTACATGTAGCTGTCCAGTTTTCCCAGCACCACTTGTTGAAGAGGCTTTCCCTTACTCCAGTTTGGACTCTTTGCACCTTTATCAAAGATTAACTGGTCATGTCTTTGAGGGTGGGTGTCAGGATACTCAACTTTATTCCATAGGTCCACAGGTCTGTTTTTATTCCAGTACCACGCTGTTTTTTTTTTTTTTTTTTTTTTTGCTTTTTGGGTCACACCCGCCGCGCTCAGGGGTTACTCCTGGCTCTGCACTCAGGAATTACTCCTGGCGGTGCTCGGGGGACCATATGGGATGCCAGGATTCGAACCCGGGCCGGCACAGGCTGGCCAGCGTGCAAGGCAAACGCCCTACCCGCTGGGCTATCGCTCCGGCCCCTACCACGCTGTTTTAATTACTGCTGCTTTGTAGTACAGTTTGAGGTTGGGAAAGGTGATGCCTCCCATCTTCTTCTTCCCAAGAATTGCTTTAGCTATCCGTGGGGATTTATTATTCCTTACGAATTTCAGGAGTGTTTGGTCAATTTCTTTATAGAATGTCATGGGAATCCTTATAGGATTGAATCTGTACAAAGCTCTAGAGAGTATTACCATCTTGACAATGTTAATTCTCCCCATCCATGAGCAGGGAATGTATTTCCATTTCCTCGTGTCCTCTTTTATTTCTTGAAGCAGTGTCATGTAGTTCTCTTTGTATAGGTCCTTTACACACTTGGTTAAGCTGATTCCTAGGTATTTGATTTTCTGTGGCACAATTGTGAATGGAATCGATTTCTTAATATCCCTTTCTTCTCTTTCGTTATTTGTGTATAGGAAAGCAACCGACTTTTGGGTATTGATTTTGTACCCTGCCACTCTGCTATATATATATCTATTGTTTCTAAGAGTTTTTGGGTCGAGAGTTTAGGGTTCTCTAGGTATAATATCATGTCATCTGCAAATAATGATAGCTTGATTTCTTCCTTGCCTATCTGGATGCTCTTAATGTCCTTTTCTTCTCTGATTGCTATGGCGAGTACTTCCAGTACTATATTGAATAAAAGAGGTGAGAGAGGGCAACCTTGTCGTGTTCCTGATCTTAAGGGGAAGGCTTTCAATTTTCCCCCATTGAGAATGATACTCGCTGTGGGCTTTTGGTAGATGGCTTTGACTATCTTGAAGAAGCTTCCTTCAATTCCTATTTTCTGGAGGGTTTTAATCATGAATGGGTGTTGGATCTTGTCAAATGCTTTTTCTGCATCTATCGATAGGACCATATGGTTTTTTATTTTTTCTCTTATTGATACGATGTATTATGTTGATTGATTTGCGAATGTTGAACCATCCTTGCATTCCCGGGATGAATCCTACTTGGTCATGATGCATGATATTTTTGATGAGTCTTTGGATTCTGTTTGCTAGTATTTTGTTGAAGATCTTAGCATCTGTGTTCATCAAGGAGATTGGTCTGTAATTTTCCTTCTTTGTATTGTCTCTCCCTGCTTTGGGTATCAGGGTGATATGCGCCTCGTAAAAGCTGTTTGGGAGTGTTTCTGTTTTTTCTATTTCCTGGAAGAGCTTGAACAGGACTGGCAGTAGGTCCTCCTTAAAGGTTTGGTAGAATTCGCCAGTGAACCCATCTGCACCTGGGCTTTTGTTTTTGGGCAGACTTTTAATTACTGTTTCAATTTCCCCCGATGGTGATAGGCTTATTTAGGTATTGGAGGTCTTCTTGTTTCAATTGTGGGAGGTTATAGGACTTCAGGAATTTATCCATTTCTTCTAGATTCTCGTGTTTCATGGTATACAGGCTCTCAAAGTAATCTCTGATGATCTTTTGAATTTCTGTGGTTTCTGTTGTGATGTCACCATTTTCATTTCTGATTCTGTTTATTTGGGTTCTCTCTTTCCCTGTCCTTACAAGTCTTGCCAGTGGCTTGTCGATCTTGTTTAATTTTTCAAAAAACCAGCTCTTGGTTTCATTAATCTTTCGGATTGTTTTTTTTGGTTTCCAGCTCGTTGATTTCCTCCCTAAGTTTCACTATTTCCTTCCTTCTGCCTGGGTTGGGCTTCCCTTGTTGGTTTTTTTTCTAATATTTTCAGCTGTGAGGTCAGGTTATTTATATGGGCCCTTTCTTCTTTCCTGATGAATGCTTGCAGAGCTATGAACTTTCCTCTTAACACAGCTTTTGCTGTGTCCCACAAGTTCTGATAGTTGGTATCTTCATTGTCATTTGTTTCTAGGAATCTTTGGATTTCCTGTTTGATTTCTTCTATGACCCATTTGTTGTTCAGCAGAGAGCTGTTTAGTTTCCAGGTGTTTGGTTTAGCTCCCTGCTTCCGTGTATGGTTCACTACTATTTTCAGTGCATCGTGATCTGAAAAGATAGTCGACACAATTTCAATCTTTTTTATTTTGTTGAGGTATGCTTTGTGGCTCAGTATATGGTCTATCTTGGAGTATGTTCCATGTGCACTGGGGAAAAAAATGTGTATTCAGCTTTTTTGGGATGAAAAGCCCTGTATATATCAACCAGCTCTCTTTCTTTCATTTCTTCCTTCAGGCCCAGTATTTCCCTGGTGAGTTTCAGCCTCGTCGATCTATCCATAGTCGATAAGGCAGTGTTGAAGTCTCCGACTATTATTGTGCTACTGTTAATGTCTTCTTTGAGGTCTATTAATAGTCGTTTTATGTATTTTGCTGGCCCCTCGTTTGGCGCATATATGTTTAGTAGTGTGATTTCTTCCTGGTATACATACCCCTTAATTATTAAGAAATGGCCTTCATTGTCCCTTTTGACCTCTTTCAGCCTGAAATCTATATTGTCAGATATGAGTATGGCCACACCCGCCTTTTGGAGGTGTTATTTGCGTGGAGAATGGTCTTCCCTGTCTTTGTGTTTTCTTTTTTTTTTTTTTTGTCACACCCGGTGATGCTCAGGGGTTACTCCTTTCTCTGCACTCAGGAATTACTCCTGGCAGTGCTCAGGGGGCCATATGGGATGCCGGAGATCAAACCAGGGTCTGTAGCATGCAAGGCAAACGCCCTCCCCACCATGCTGTCGCTCCGGCCCCTGCCTTTGTATTTCCTTGTGATCTCTCTCACTTTGGTCTCTATTTCCTTCCTCCTGTTAACTTTGGGCTATTTGTTCACTTCTGGTTCCTCAAGGTGTAAAACTATGTAGTTTGTATGAGTATTTCCTTGTGTTTCTCCCTGTGGGTTTTCAGGTTTCCTTTGGCGCCTGTGCTGGGGGCTTACACCTGGCTCTGCACTAGAGATCTTTCCTGGAGGGCCTGGGGCAACGTCTGGGGTGCCAGGGACTAACCCAGGTCAGCTGTGTGCGAGGCAAGTGTCCTCCCGGCTCTACCATCGCCTCCCTGTTTGCTGATCTAGGGATTTACCACTGTGAATTTCCTTCTTGGGATGACATTGGTTGCTTCCTCTAAGTTTATTGTCTTTTCTTTTTTTTAAGAGGTTTTTCTATGTTAGAGCCACAAAGCAAACTGTCATGGCCCCTCTGGGTACTTTTATACATTTCCGGGGATGTTGGGTTTTTGGGAGGAGGTTCTGTTTTTTTTATTTTGCTTTTTAACTCCGGTGATGCTCAGGGGTTGCTCCTGGCTCTGCAGTTGGTGCTCAGGAGACCATATGGGATGCCAAGGATGGAACCCGAGGCAGCCAAGCGCCCTCCCTCCTGCACTCTCATTCTGGCGCCGCATTTTCTGTCTTTATTCCTTCTTGGACCCAGTGGTGCTTCTGTAGCCTATTATTTAATTACACATATTTGGGGCGGAGCGATAGCCCAGCAGGTAGGGCATTTGCCTTGCACACGGCCAGCCTATGCCAGCCCGGGTTCGATCCCGGCATCCCATATGGTCCCCTGAGCACCGCCAGGAGTAATTCCTGAGTGCAGAGCCAGGAGAAACCCCTGAGCACCGCCGGGTGTGACCCAAAAAGCAAAATAATAATAATAATAATAATAATAATAATAATAATAATAACACATATTTGTGTTTTCCAGCCTCTTGTTATAGATTTTCAGCTTAACATTATCATTATTTGGGGGCTGACAAACAGCGGTTGCTCAGGTTTGCTCCTGACTCTGCACTCAGGGATCACTCCTGCCAGTGCTGAAGCCTGGGTCAGCTGCCAGCAAAGCCCTCCCCAATGTGCTCTCTCTCTCTCTCTCTGGCCCCATAGTTTGACATTATCGTGGCCAGAAGATGCTTGTAAGAAAAGAAAACAGATGCTTGTTACCGTTCCATCTCCTTGTTTCAGACTTGGCCCCGACCCGTCCCAAAGAATGTCCGTGTGGTCAGAATGTCTGTGTGGTCAGAATGTCCATGTGGTCAGAATGTCCGTGTGGTCAGAATGTCTGTGTGGTCAGAATGTCCGTGTGAAGACTGTCCGTGTGAAGAATGTCCGTGTGAAGAATGTCCGTGTGAAGAATGTCCATGTGATCAGAATGTCTGTGTGAAGAATGTCCGTGTGAAGAATGTCCGTGTGAAGAATGTCCGTGTGAAGAATGTCCGTGTGAAGAATGTCCGTGTGGTCAGAATGTCCGTGTGGTCAGAATGTCCGTGTGGTCAGAATGTCTGTGTGAAGAATGTCCGTGTGAAGAATGTCAGTGTGAAGAATGTCCGTGTGAAGAATGTCCATGTGAAGAATGTCCGTGTGAAGAATGTCCGTGTGAAGAATGTCCGTGTGGTCAGAATGTCCTTGTGGTCAGAATGCCCGTGTGGTCAGAATGTCCGTGTGAAGAATGTCCGTGTGGTCAGAATGTCCGTGTGGTCAGAATGTCCATGTGGTCAGAATGTCCGTGTGAAGAATGTCCGTGTGATCAGAATGTCCGTGTGGTCAGAATGTCCATGTGGTCAGAATGTCCGTGTGAAGAATGTCTGTGTGAAGAATGTCCGTGTGAAGAATGTCCGTGTGGTCAGAATGTCCGTGTGGTCAGAATGTCCGTGTGGTCAGAATGTCTGTGTGAAGAATGTCCGTGTGAAGAATGTCCGTGTGAAGACTGTCCGTGTGAAGACTGTCCGTGTGAAGAATGTCCGTGTGAAGAATGTCCGTGTGAAGAATGTCCGTGTGAAGACTGTCCGTGTGAAGAATGTCCGTGTGAAGAATGTCCGTGTGAAGAATGTCCGTGTGAAGAATGTCCGTGTGAAGAATGTCCGTGTGAAGAATGTCCGTGTGAAGACTGTCCGTGTGAAGACTGTCCGTGTGAAGAATATCCGTGTGAAGAATGTCCGTGTGAAGAATGTCCGTGTGAAGACTGTCCGTGTGAAGAATGTCCGTGTGAAGAATGTCCGTGTGAAGAATGTCCGTGTGAAGAATGTCCGTGTGAAGAATGTCCGTGTGAAGAATGTCCGTGTGAAGAATGTCCGTGTGATCAGAATGTCTGTGTGAAGAATGTCCGTGTGAAGAATGTCCGTGTGAAGAATGTCCGTGTGATCAGAATGTCTGTGTGAAGAATGTCCGTGTGAAGAATGTCCGTGTGAAGAATGTCCGTGTGAAGAATGTCCGTGTGAAGAATGTCCGTGTGGTCAGAATGTCCGTGTGGTCAGAATGTCCATGTGGTCAGAATGTCTGTGTGAAGAATGTCCGTGTGAAGAATGTCCGTGTGAAGAATGTCCGTGTGAAGAATGTCCGTGTGAAGAATGTCCGTGTGAAGACTGTCCGTGTGAAGAATGTCCGTGTGAAGAATGTCCGTGTGAAGAATGTCCGTGTGAAGAATGTCCGTGTGAAGAATGTCCGTGTGGTCAGAAGGTCCGTGTGGTCAGAATGTCCGTGTGATCAGAATGTCTGTGTGAAGAATGTCCGTGTGAAGAATGTCCGTGTGAAGAATGTCCGTGTGAAGACTGTCCGTGTGAAGACTGTCCGTGTGAAGAATGTCCGTGTGAAGAATGTCCGTGTGAAGAATGTCCGTGTGAAGACTGTCCGTGTGAAGACTGTCCGTGTGAAGAATGTCCGTGTGAAGAATGTCCGTGTGAAGAATGTCCGTGTGGTCAGAATGTCCGTGTGGTCAGAATGTCTGTGTGAAGAATGTCCGTGTGAAGAATGTCCGTGTGAAGACTGTCCGTGTGAAGACTGTCCGTGTGAAGAATGTCCGTGTGAAGAATGTCCGTGTGAAGAATGTCCGTGTGAAGACTGTCCGTGTGAAGACTGTCCGTGTGAAGAATGTCCGTGTGAAGAATGTCTGTGTGGTCAGAATGTCCGTGTGAAGACTGTCCGTGTGAAGAATGTCCGTGTGAAGAATGTCCGTGTGAAGACTGTCCATGTGAAGAATGTCCGTGTGAAGACTGTCCGTGTGAAGAATGTCCGTGTGAAGACTGTCCGTGTGAAGACTGTCCGTGTGAAGAATGTCCATGTGAAGAATGTCCGTGTGAAGAATGTCCGTGTGAAGAATGTCCGTGTGGTCAGAATGTCCGTGTGGTCAGAATGTCCGTGTGGTCAGGATGTCTGTGTGAAGAATGTCCGTGTGAAGAATGTCAGTGTGAAGAATGTCCGTGTGAAGAATGTCCATGTGAAGAATGTCCGTGTGAAGAATGTCCGTGTGAAGAATGTCCGTGTGGTCAGAATGTCCTTGTGGTCAGAATGTCCGTGTGGTCAGAATGTCCGTGTGAAGAATGTCCGTGTGGTCAGAATGTCCGTGTGGTCAGAATGTCCATGTGGTCAGAATGTCCGTGTGAAGAATGTCCGTGTGATCAGAATGTCCGTGTGGTCAGAATGTCCATGTGGTCAGAATGTCCGTGTGAAGAATGTCTGTGTGAAGAATGTCCTTGTGAAGAATGTCCGTGAGGTCAGAATGTCCGTGTGGTCAGAATGTCCGTGTGGTCAGAATGTCTGTGTGAAGAATGTCCGTGTGAAGAATGTCCGTGTGAAGACTGTCCGTGTGAAGACTGTCCGTGTGAAGAATGTCCGTGTGAAGAATGTCCGTGTGAAGAATGTCCGTGTGAAGACTGTCCGTGTGAAGAATGTCCGTGTGAAGAATGTCCGTGTGAAGAATGTCCGTGTGAAGAATGTCCGTGTGAAGAATGTCCGTGTGAAGACTGTCCGTGTGAAGACTGTCCGTGTGAAGAATGTCCGTGTGAAGAATGTCCGTGTGAAGAATGTCCGTGTGAAGAATGTCCGTGTGAAGAATGTCCGTGTGATCAGAATGTCTGTGTGAAGAATGTCCGTGTGAAGAATGTCCGTGTGAAGAATGTCCGTGTGATCAGAATGTCTGTGTGAAGAATGTCCGTGTGAAGAATGTCCGTGTGAAGAATGTCCGTGTGAAGAATGTCCGTGTGAAGAATGTCCGTGTGGTCAGAATGTCCATGTGGTCAGAATGTCTGTGTGAAGAATGTCCGTGTGAAGAATGTCCGTGTGAAGAATGTCCGTGTGAAGAATGTCCGTGTGAAGAATGTCCGTGTGAAGACTGTCCGTGTGAAGAATGTCCGTGTGAAGAATGTCCGTGTGAAGAATGTCCGTGTGAAGAATGTCCGTGTGAAGAATGTCCGTGTGGTCAGAAGGTCCGTGTGTTCAGAATGTCCGTGTGGTCAGAATGTCTGTGTGAAGAATGTCCGTGTGAAGAATGTCCGTGTGAAGAATGTCCGTGTGAAGAATGTCCGTGTGAAGAATGTCCGTGTGAAGACTGTCCGTGTGAAGAATGTCCGTGTGAAGACTGTCCGTGTGAAGAATGTCCGTGTGAAGACTGTCCGTGTGAAGACTGTCCGTGTGAAGAATGTCCGTGTGAAGAATGTCCGTGTGAAGAATGTCCGTGTGGTCAGAATGTCCGTGTGGTCAGAATGTCTGTGTGAAGAATGTCCGTGTGAAGAATGTCCGTGTGAAGAATGTCCGTGTGAAGAATGTCCATGTGAAGAATGTCCGTGTGAAGAATGTCCGTGTGAAGAATGTCCGTGTGGTCAGAATGTCCGTGTGGTCAGAATGTCCGTGTGGTCAGAATGTCCGTGTGAAGAATGTCCGTGTGGTCAGAATGTCCATGTGGTCAGAATATCCATGTGGTCAGAATGTCCGTGTGAAGAATGTCCGTGTGGTCAGAATGTCCGTGTGGTCAGAATGTCCATGTGGTCAGAATGTCCGTGTGAAGAATGTCCGTGTGGTCAGAATGTCCGTGTGAAGAATGTCCGTGTGGTCAGAATGTCCGTGTGGTCAGAATGTCCGTGTGGTCAGAATGTCTGTGTGAAGAATGTCCGTGTGAAGAATGTCCGTGTGAAGACTGTCCGTGTGAAGACTGTCCGTGTGAAGAATGTCCGTGTGAAGAATGTCCGTGTGAAGAATGTCCGTGTGAAGACTGTCCGTGTGAAGACTGTCCGTGTGAAGAATGTCCGTGTGAAGAATGTCTGTGTGGTCAGAATGTCCGTGTGAAGACTGTCCGTGTGAAGAATGTCCGTGTGAAGAATGTCCGTGTGAAGACTGTCCATGTGAAGAATGTCCGTGTGAAGACTGTCCGTGTGAAGAATGTCCGTGTGAAGACTGTCCGTGTGAAGACTGTCCGTGTGAAGAATGTCCATGTGAAGAATGTCCGTGTGAAGAATGTCCATGTGAAGAATGTCCGTGTGAAGAATGTCCGTGTGAAGAATGTCCGTGTGAAGAATGTCCGTGTGAAGAATGTCCGTGTGATCAGAATGTCTGTGTGAAGAATGTCCTTGTGAAGAATGTCCGTGTGAAGAATGTCCGTGTGAAGAATGTCCGTGTGGTCATAATGTCCGTGTGGTCAGAATGTCCGTGTGGTCAGAATGTCCTTGTGGTCAGAATGTCCGTGTGGTCAGAATGTCCGTGTGAAGAATGTCCGTGTGGTCAGAATGTCCGTGTGGTCAGAATGTCCATGTGGTCAGAATGTCCGTGTGAAGAATGTCCGTGTGATCAGAATGTCCGTGTGGTCAGAATGTCCATGTGGTCAGAATGTCCGTGTGAAGAATGTCTGTGTGAAGAATGTCCGTGTGAAGAATGTCCGTGTGAAGAATGTCCGTGTGAAGAATGTCCGTGTGAAGAATGTCCGTGAAGAATGTCCGTGTGGTCAGAATGTCCGTGTGGTCAGAATGTCCGTGTGGTCAGGATGTCTGTGTGAAGAATGTCCGTGTGAAGAATGTCAGTGTGAAGAATGTCCGTGTGAAGAATGTCCATGTGAAGAATGTCCGTGTGAAGAATGTCCGTGTGAAGAATGTCCGTGTGGTCAGAATGTCCTTGTGGTCAGAATGTCCGTGTGGTCAGAATGTCCGTGTGAAGAATGTCCGTGTGGTCAGAATGTCCGTGTGGTCAGAATGTCCATGTGGTCAGAATGTCCGTGTGAAGAATGTCCGTGTGATCAGAATGTCCGTGTGGTCAGAATGTCCATGTGGTCAGAATGTCCGTGTGAAGAATGTCTGTGTGAAGAATGTCCTTGTGAAGAATGTCCGTGAGGTCAGAATGTCCGTGTGGTCAGAATGTCCGTGTGGTCAGAATGTCTGTGTGAAGAATGTCCGTGTGAAGAATGTCCGTGTGAAGACTGTCCGTGTGAAGACTGTCCGTGTGAAGAATGTCCGTGTGAAGAATGTCCGTGAAGAATGTCCGTGTGAAGACTGTCCGTGTGAAGAATGTCCGTGTGAAGAATGTCCGTGTGAAGAATGTCCGTGTGAAGAATGTCCGTGTGAAGAATGTCCGTGTGAAGACTGTCCGTGTGAAGACTGTCCGTGTGAAGAATGTCCGTGTGAAGAATGTCCGTGTGAAGAATGTCCGTGTGAAGAATGTCCGTGTGAAGAATGTCCGTGTGATCAGAATGTCTGTGTGAAGAATGTCCGTGTGAAGAATGTCCGTGTGAAGAATGTCCGTGTGATCAGAATGTCTGTGTGAAGAATGTCCGTGTGAAGAATGTCCGTGTGAAGAATGTCCGTGTGAAGAATGTCCGTGTGAAGAATGTCCGTGTGGTCAGAATGTCCATGTGGTCAGAATGTCTGTGTGAAGAATGTCCGTGTGAAGAATGTCCGTGTGAAGAATGTCCGTGTGAAGAATGTCCGTGTGAAGAATGTCCGTGTGAAGACTGTCCGTGTGAAGAATGTCCGTGTGAAGAATGTCCGTGTGAAGAATGTCCGTGTGAAGAATGTCCGTGTGAAGAATGTCCGTGTGGTCAGAAGGTCCGTGTGTTCAGAATGTCCGTGTGGTCAGAATGTCTGTGTGAAGAATGTCCGTGTGAAGAATGTCCGTGTGAAGAATGTCCGTGTGAAGAATGTCCGTGTGAAGAATGTCCGTGTGAAGACTGTCCGTGTGAAGAATGTCCGTGTGAAGACTGTCCGTGTGAAGAATGTCCGTGTGAAGACTGTCCGTGTGAAGACTGTCCGTGTGAAGAATGTCCGTGTGAAGAATGTCCGTGTGAAGAATGTCCGTGTGGTCAGAATGTCCGTGTGGTCAGAATGTCTGTGTGAAGAATGTCCGTGTGAAGAATGTCCGTGTGAAGAATGTCCGTGTGAAGAATGTCCATGAAGAATGTCCGTGTGAAGAATGTCCGTGTGAAGAATGTCCGTGTGGTCAGAATGTCCGTGTGGTCAGAATGTCCGTGTGGTCAGAATGTCCGTGTGAAGAATGTCCGTGTGGTCAGAATGTCCATGTGGTCAGAATATCCATGTGGTCAGAATGTCCGTGTGAAGAATGTCCGTGTGGTCAGAATGTCCGTGTGGTCAGAATGTCCATGTGGTCAGAATGTCCGTGTGAAGAATGTCCGTGTGGTCAGAATGTCCGTGTGAAGAATGTCCGTGTGGTCAGAATGTCCGTGTGGTCAGAATGTCCGTGTGGTCAGAATGTCTGTGTGAAGAATGTCCGTGTGAAGAATGTCCGTGTGAAGACTGTCCGTGTGAAGACTGTCCGTGTGAAGAATGTCCGTGTGAAGAATGTCCGTGTGAAGAATGTCCGTGTGAAGACTGTCCGTGTGAAGACTGTCCGTGTGAAGAATGTCCGTGTGAAGAATGTCTGTGTGGTCAGAATGTCCGTGTGAAGACTGTCCGTGTGAAGAATGTCCGTGTGAAGAATGTCCGTGTGAAGACTGTCCATGTGAAGAATGTCCGTGTGAAGACTGTCCGTGTGAAGAATGTCCGTGTGAAGACTGTCCGTGTGAAGACTGTCCGTGTGAAGAATGTCCATGTGAAGAATGTCCGTGTGAAGAATGTCCATGTGAAGAATGTCCGTGTGAAGAATGTCCGTGTGAAGAATGTCCGTGTGAAGAATGTCCGTGTGAAGAATGTCCGTGTGATCAGAATGTCTGTGTGAAGAATGTCCTTGTGAAGAATGTCCGTGTGAAGAATGTCCGTGTGAAGAATGTCCGTGTGGTCATAATGTCCGTGTGGTCAGAATGTCCGTGTGGTCAGAATGTCCTTGTGGTCAGAATGTCCGTGTGGTCAGAATGTCCGTGTGAAGAATGTCCGTGTGGTCAGAATGTCCGTGTGGTCAGAATGTCCATGTGGTCAGAATGTCCGTGTGAAGAATGTCCGTGTGATCAGAATGTCCGTGTGGTCAGAATGTCCATGTGGTCAGAATGTCCGTGTGAAGAATGTCTGTGTGAAGAATGTCCGTGTGAAGAATGTCCATGTGAAGAATGTCCGTGTGAAGAATGTCCATGTGAAGAATGTCCGTGTGAAGAATGTCCGTGTGAAGAATGTCCGTGTGAAGAATGTCCGTGTGAAGAATGTCCGTGTGATCAGAATGTCTGTGTGAAGAATGTCCGTGTGAAGAATGTCCGTGTGAAGAATGTCCGTGTGAAGAATGTCCGTGTGGTCATAATGTCCGTGTGGTCATAATGTCCGTGTGGTCAGAATGTCCGTGTGGTCAGAATGTCCATGTGGTCAGAATGTCTGTGTGAAGAATGTCCGTGTGAAGAATGTCCGTGTGAAGAATGTTCGTGTGAAGAATGTCCGTGTGAAGAATGTCCGTGTGAACTGTCCGTGTGAAGAATGTCCGTGTGAAGAATGTCCGTGTGAAGAATGTCCGTGTGAAGAATGTCCGTGTGGTCAGAATGTCCGTGTGGTCAGAATGTCTGTGTGGTCAGAATGTCTGTGTGAAGAATGTCCGTGTGAAGAATGTCCGTGTGAAGAATGTCCGTGTGAAGAATGTCCGTGTGAAGACTGTCCGTGTGAAGACTGTCCGTGTGAAGAATGTCCGTGTGAAGACTGTCCGTGTGAAGACTGTCCGTGTGAAGAATGTCCGTGTGAAGAATGTCCGTGTGAAGAATGTCCGTGTGAAGACTGTCCGTGTGAAGAATGTCCGTGTGAAGAATGTCCGTGTGAAGAATGTCCATGTGAAGAATGTCCGTGTGAAGACTGTCCATGTGAAGAATGTCCGTGTGAAGAATGTCCGTGTGAAGAATGTCCATGTGAAGAATGTCCGTGTGAAGAATGTCCGTGTGAAGACTGTCCATGTGAAGAATGTCCGTGTGAAGAATGTCCGTGTGAAGAATGTCCGTGTGAAGAATGTCCATGTGAAGAATGTCCGTGTGAAGAATGTCCGTGTGAAGAATGTCCATGTGGTCAGGAGTGTCTGGCCCAGTGTCGGGCCCCAGTGCACCTGGCCAACAATCTCAGCATCATCCTGTTTTCATCATTGCTCTTGTTTCCGGTGACTCGCCACTGTGTCCATCAGGTTGCTGTGTCATTTGCTTTACACACACTCTTGCACGCATACACACCCCTGTGCATGCATTCTCTAGTGGGTGCTCATGAATGTCTCTGCGTATGGTCGGGATCCCTTCCGTGTCCATGTCCCTCTTTGCCTCTCAGAGTCCCTTTTGCTGCCACAGGTGTAACGCTCCCTGCTTTTGTTTTCTCTGAGTATAAGATGTTTGTCCATGGGCACCGGAGCAATAGTCCAGGGGGAGGGCATTTGCCTTGCACCCGGCCCCGGGGTTTGATCCCCGGCATCCCATATGGTCCTCCGAGCAGCAACAGGAGTAATTACTGAGTGCAGAGGATGTGAGCACTCCTGAGCACTTGCCGGAGGTGACCCAAAAAGCAATTAAAAATATTAAAAGATGGTTGTCCATTCTAGGGTATGAGCAAGAAGGCAGCAGGTAGAGCCTTGGCCTTGCATGTGACAGACCCAGGTTTGATCTCTGGTACCCGATAGAGCCCCCTGAGCCCCACCATAAGTGATCCCTGGGCGTTGCTGGCAGTGGCCCCCAAACGAGAAGTAGCAGCTATTTTTCTACAGCTTCATGTTCAACTAAGTCTCAGCAGGAGTGGCCTGATGGGTGTTTCCCAGATTGGGCTGTGCTGGGATCCAGACCCTGAGCTCCGCCCTCGGCTCTGATGGCTCCATCTTCATTCACTCCCAAGGAACTGAGGACCCGACAGGATCGATGAATCATTCCAAACGGGCGTGAAAGAGGAGGAAGATGCCCATGAAAGACAGGCGGAGCTTAGGAGAGAAATTTAAGAGTTCCCAAATGGATTTGGTTTAGGCATCAGTCCGCCTGAGGCCCCTAGAAATCTGCTTCCTGGAGTGTGCACACAGGAAGGGCCCTCGCCTTCCATCCCAGTGCAGCTCAGGAGTCACCTGCTCTGGGGATGCTGGTGTCGGCTAAGCGTTGTTTCAGTTGTGCTCATTGGATTCAAACCTATGTCCCTACTGCTGCTGTGATGTGGCGCAGGTGCCCAGGCTAGCCCCTGGCTCCTGGTGTTTGAATGCCCCCACAATGATACTGCTGGCCAGCATGCGGAGAGGCCGTACAAGCAGCGCTTGCTGTGCCCGGAAGAGCAGTCGCCTGACCTCCTCGGAACTGTTTGCAGGAGCCTTAGACCCCACCAGGGGACACAGAGAGTGGTCTCAGCCCGGAACTGGAGAGCAGGAAGGAGCAGAGCTCACACCCAGGGGATGGAGCTGCCAGGGTGGGCAGGGCTGCGGTGCGCAGGGTCTCTGCTCTGGTGCACGGGGTGGCAGGGTGGGCACAGATTTTTTGGAGCCCGCCCTTTTTGTGGGCATGCAGAGCTCAGAGCAGCTGGCAGAAAGGGGAGAGCATGTTTGGTTCCAGCTCAGGTGGCACCGCCAAGTGGACCACACCAGGCAGGAAGCTGTGCCTCTGGGCCTGCTCGCTCGGGACCGGGCTCCCCAGTGGACTCCTCTGACCCTCATCATCCACATTTATGCTTGCGCCTACTTTGAGCCACACTGTGATGCTCAGGGCTCACCCCTGCCGGTGATGCTCAGGGCTCACCCCTGCCGGTGATGCTCAGGGCTCACCCCTGCCGGTGATGCTCAGGGCTCACCCCTGCCGGTGATGCTCAGGGCTCACCCCTGCCGGTGCACCCAGGAATCGCTCCTGGCGGTGCCCAAGGTAACGTGTGCTGTGTGGATCGATCTGAGATGGAAGGTGTGCAAGACAAGCACCCTGCCCACACTGCTGCCTCTCTGGCCCCTGATTGCTCCACACTTGCGTTTATTTATTAAGTTATCTATTCCATATCCGAACTTCCCTCTCCTCAGAACTCCACCCAGCAGACCAGCCTATCACAGCCCGGCTCGCGTGGCTGCACGGTTCATCAATAAATGCTGTATTTAGAGGTGACTACAAGAGTATGCTACCCGCACGGCAGAGCCTGGCAAGCTCCCGTGTCATATTTGATATGCCAAATACCAGTAACAATTGCAGACTCATTCCCATGACCTGATGGAATGGTTTGAGGCTCTTTATGTTCCTGGAGCAACAGGTGCCCTTGGGCTCTACTAGCATGAGACAGGTCATATGGAGATGTTACTGGTGCCCGCTCGAGCAAATC
This sequence comes from Cryptotis parvus, assembly GCA_021461705.1. Taxonomy (NCBI): domain Eukaryota; kingdom Metazoa; phylum Chordata; class Mammalia; order Eulipotyphla; family Soricidae; genus Cryptotis; species Cryptotis parvus. The sequence goes on from JAJIBD010002027.1 coordinate 156,084, forward strand.
GATGATGAACGGGAAGACAGTGATACAGTGATCTATTTTATTTGTTTGTTTATTTATTTAGGCTTTTTGAGTCACATCCTGTGCTCCTGGGGGGACCATATGGGATGCTGAGGATTGAACCTGGGCTGGCCGTAGGCAAGGCAAACGCCCTCCTCTGCACTGTCTCTCGGGCCCTTTTAAAATCCTTTAGAAATCCTTTTAAAATGTGACTTTTAGGGGCCGGGCGATAGCCCAGCGGGTAGGAGTTTGCCTTGCACACGGTCAGCCCATGCCGGCCTGGGTTCGATCCCGGCATCCCATATGGTCCCCTGAGCACTTCCAGGGAGTAATTCCTGAGTGCAGAGCCAGGAGTAACCCCTGAGTGTCGCCGGGTGTGACCCAAAAAAGCAAAAAATAATAATAATAATAATAAATAAAATCCTTGAAGCCGGAAGGCAGCTCAGGAAGACAGAGGCTGAATGGTGAGACGCTGTGGCAATTGGAGGAATTAGCTCGGCACCCTCCTCGCAGGACCGCTGGGGGCAGCGCTCAGACTGCTCTGGTCACTGTCTCCCGCCCGCCATCACCACCACCTTGACCATCTCACTCCCAGTCAGCTTCACCATCACCTTCTTCACTCACCACCAGCATTATCACTCACCGTCACCTCCTCCACCAGCACCAGCTTCCTCCCAGACTGGGCGCCGTGATTGTCTCCTCCCCATTTCCGCGCAGGCTCTGAGGGAGAAACACTTCACACGCCCTCACCCACTACTTGTGTAGAGACAAGGGACCAAGTGGCCATCGTGGACTGGTGGGACCAACCGATCTTTTTTCTCTCTTTTTGGGTCACACCGGCGATGCTCAGGAATTACTCCTGGCGGTGCTTAGGGGATCCTATGGCATGCCAGGGATCGAACCTGGGTCAACCATGTGCAAGGCAAACGCCCTCCCTGCTGTGCTATCGCTCTGGCCCCCACTGATCTCTTTTCTTCTTGGCATTAGCTTGCTTTCTTGAGTTTGGGGGAGACTAGCTTGGCGGTGGAGCAGAAAGCCAGTGTGGGTTAGTGTGCGGCGGCCGCAGTGGCTGCCTGGCCACCTACAGCCCAACCCGTATTTCTTTATTTCAAGGCTTTGCAGCCAGCTGACGCTCAACCTCCCAGCAGTCCACAGCAGGATCACTCCAGGGGCTCTGACAGGATCTGCCTAGCCTAGGACATGGGCACATGGGAGGGGCAATGTGGCCACTGGGGACCCACACAATGAGCCCTGAGGAGGCTGTGTGGGCTGGGCTGGGCCCTTCCTCTGCAGACTCCCCTGAGGAGGCTGTGGGCTGGGCCCCTCCTGGGCCCCATGGGTAGGGGTCCAGAGTGGGGAGCTGGGGAGCAGCCGTGAAGAGTTGCTGCGTCACCTTCCAGTCCAGCCTGCACTGGGAAGCCCGCCTACACGCCAGGCTACCACTGAAGGTGCAGGCCAGGGGCCCCAGCCCCAGCCCAGCCAGGCAGCAATAAGGGGCTGCAGAGGGTTGCTGGACAGAGTCAGGTCAAGTTTCCTTGCCCTCACCCAGGGCCTGTCCACAGGAGCTGCCCGTGGAGCCAGTCCAGGCAGCGAGGGGCCAGCTCTGGCCCTCCTAGCGGAGGTCACAAGACGAGCCTTTTGGCTGTGACTCCACACTTCCCTTGGCCACGCCAGACAGCTGAGCCTCTCACCGGTGGGCTGCTGACCCAGGACGTCCTCTGGGCGTGGGGACCTGAGACCAGCCTAGAGCCTTCCCCTGCTTCTCCCAAGGCCCCTTGGCAGAGGCATGTGGCACCTCAGGAACACCCCACTAGCAGCCCACGTGGGGTCCCCCACAGCGATGTGGCCTGGTCCCAGCTGTGCTTGCTAGAGCCACTTCCTGCTGTGCCTCAAGCTGGGGCAACTGCTTCCCACCACGCCCTCTTCCCTCCCCGCCCAGTCATTTCCTGGTGGGGCCCAGGTGGGGGATGGGTGTCAGGGTCCAGAGTCCAGACTCTGGGGGGCCAGGAAGCTTAGGACATGTGTGCCCTAGAGCCAGTGGGGCAGGCAAGATGCAGAGGAATCACTGCCAGGGTCCCCAGCTTTTCACTCACCCACTCACAGCTCCATTCACGCCTCAAAAGCCAGACTCCACCCACAGGCTGCCCCCTGAACCAGCCCAAACCCCGAGTCCCCGAGTCCCCAGTAAAGATCCAGACTACAAGGTTCGGGTTTTCCTTTGCAGGTATTTTTTTTTTAAACAGACAACCTTCTCCGCTCTGTCTGACAGCAAATACTGCAAATATAGAAATATTTCTGTACAGTCGAACAGTGCTGGCAGGGACGCACAGCCCAGCTGCCCGCCCTCCCACCTCAGCCGCCACCCCTCGCTCGTCCTCATGGTGGGGGCCCCAAGTGGCCGCAGAGAGGAGCCAACAGAGGGGCCAGGGGCCGGGCCCTTACCAGGACTTGGGGTCTGTTAAAGAGAACTTTGTGTTTTTTTTTGTTTTATTTTGTTTTTTTTATATAAAGGAAGAATATAGAGAAAGGGCCAGGACGGCAGAATCCAGAGTAAAGAGAATGAAAAAGATTCCCCGCCCCTCCCCTTCCCGAAGACACAGTTTTCTGAAGTCCCTATGTGTGTGTGTCATGTGTGCAAATACGCCTACGTGTGTGCACGTCTGTATGTTTGCATGTGTGCACGTGTTTGTGTGCCTGTGTGCACGCATGTCTGCTTATGTGTATGTGTGCATGTGTCTGTGTGTGTGTGTGTGTGTGTGTGTGTGTGTGTGTGCGGCGCAACAGTGTTTCAGGCACCCACAGCGCGGGGCCAGCTTTTTGTTCCCATTGGCGCCCCCTCCCGTATAGTGGTGTCTGCGTCCCCGGGCGAGCAGGTCTCTGCGGGCACTGCTGTCCCATGGCCCGTGCACCCCGGTCGCACAGCTCAGGCCTTGTGCTGGGCCGAGACCCCCTTCCAGTAGTCCAGGATGTCGTGCAGGTCCTCGTCCTTGGCGAACTGCACCTTCTTGCGCAGGGCATGGCCGGCCGCCATGACCTCATCCCTCGTCCTTGTGCCGCCGCGGCTCAGTCTGAGGCGCTCCCAGATGCTCTGGGGGCTCGGCAGGGGTACTCAGGGCTGGAGGAGTAGCCCAGATGGTGGTACTGCGGAGACAGCTGCGAGTAGGCCAGGTCACGGGGCCGGGTCAGGGGCTCCAGGATAGACGCCTTGCGGCCGCCTCCCAGGCCATCATGGGGAGGGGGGCACAGGCGGCTCGGCAGGGCGGGAGCCGGGGTACGAAGTGTCGGTGCTCCCCACACTGGCGGCCCTTGTCAGCCTCGGCACGCAGCACGGCGGCCGCAGACGTCACAGTGAGGATGGGGTCGGTGGCAGGGGAGCTCTTCTCAATGTACTTGGCCTCGGGGGCCACGGCGCCTGCCCGGAAGGCCCGGGGGCTGCGCATGGAGCCCCCAGCTGGGGTGGCGGCACGTGGCGGGCGGCCGCCTCCATGCTGTGGTGCCGTGGCAGCCCGTGGCTGAAGGTGTCCTTGTAGCTGGGAGCCAGGAAGCTGTGCTTGGCGGCCAGGGGCTCGGACAGCAGCACCAGCGGCTCCGCCGCGGTGCCCCCTTGCCGCCCTGGAAGGAGCTGGATTCGGCCTTGAGTGCGTCGATGCAGTTGTTGATGATCTGGTTGACCTTGTCCACCTCCTTGGCGATGGTGGAGATCTCGGCCACCGAGCCCTGGGTGTCGGGCGTGGCCGGCCCAGCTCGCAATCCCGCCGCTCCGGCTGCTCCCCGGCCCGCACCTCCATGTAGTCGCCCTTGCTGGCCTTGGGGGTCCCACCGCCCTCCACCAGCTTGTAGGGCTCAACTTCACTGGGGGCCATAGGCAGGTAGGGGGATGCGAGTCACGGCCTCGGGGCCCAGCAGCGGACCCTGGGACAGCGGCGCCAAGCCGGGCGCCCCAGCTCGGGCCCGTACTTGAGCTCGATGATGGTCTTCTTGAGGCTTCCGGCAGCTGCCACTGCCGCTGCCGCCGCCTTGTGCTTCTCCTCCTGGCGCCGGCGCCGCCGCAGGCAGTAGTAGACGGCGCCCAGCACCAGCACCATCCCGAAGAGGCAGCCCAGGATGGTCATAATGTAGTGGGTGGCGCTGGACGGGCTGGGTGCGGTCCCGGCGGGCTGGGCGGCTTGGCCAGGTAGAGCGTGAGGCAGGTGTGGTTGTGGCGCAGGCCCAGCACTGGTGGACACCACACAGTAGGTGTAGTTGGTAAGGGCGTGCAGGTCGGTCAGCCGGATGTCCTCCTGCTCGCGGTCAGCCGGGATACAGTGGACGAGCGGCTGTGGTTGAGGTGCTCCAGGGTGTACATGCGGGTGAAGGGGCTGGGCAGCTGCACGGTCAGCGTGGCCGAGTTTGGGCCCAGATGCTTCACCTTGATAAGGGGCCGTGCCTCGGCCTGGGGGCAGTGTGGGCAGGACCACCAGCGGTGTGGTGCCGTCACCCGAGAAGCAGTCCTCGTCCGCACAGGGGGCTTCACTGGGCTCGGGTGGGGCGGGGGGCGGGGCGGTGAGCGGCCCGCAGGTGGTCGGGCGGGTCCGGCACGGCCATGAAGGCCCCGTCTGTGCACACAGACTGCAGCTTGGGCAGGATGCTGCGGTGGCCGTGGCGGCCCTGCCCCACAAGGAAGTAGCCGGGCGTGAGCGGTGGGGATTCGCATTGCATGCGGTCATAGGCATGTGTGGCGTTGGTGAAGGCTGCCAGCCAGCGCAGGAAGCCCAGCAGCTCGCAGGAGCAGTAGAAGGGGTTACTGTACAGCTCGCACCACGGACAGCCGCGCCAGGCCGGCGAAGGTGGCGCTGTGCAGCCGCTGGATGCGGTTCATGGACAGGTCCACGTTGACGATGCTCGGGCACTCCCAGAAGGCGCTGGGCGTGACCACCTCGATGAGATTGGCCTGCAGGTACAGGTACTCCAGCTTGCCCAGCCCCGCGCAGCGCTCCTCCGTCAGGTTGCGCAGCCGGTTGTAGCCCAGCTGCAGCACCTGCAGGTTGAACTGGCCGAGAGAAGGCGCCGCCCTCCCGATGTAGCCGATCTCGTTCTTGGTGAGGTTGAGGTACGTGAGGTTGCCGAAGCGGCTCAGTGAGGCATACTGCACACTGCGGATGCGGTTCTCGTTGAGCCGCAGGTCCACGATGGTGCTGTTGATCTGCTGTGGGATGGCCTCGTAGGGCGGCTGGTTCTGGCTGCAGATGGCCAGCCACACAAAGCCCTTGTCCCCCTCAATGAGCCAACAGTCGGCATGGGCCAGCCCGGCCGCGTGCAGCAGGGCAGCCGCCACGCAGGCCCACAGCGCCCCACCGGCACCTGGCCATCGGGACACCCCCGCTCCACCAGCTCTGGGCAGCGGGAAGGTGGGGAGCCGCCGCAGGCTCAGCCGCGTCCTGTCCCAGACCACATGGCTCACAGCCAGCTTGCCTCCCGCCCGCGTCTCACTGTGCTGGTCTCGGTCTGCATGGGCCGGGTGCCCCAACAGCTGCCCGTGGCTCCGTTGGTCCTGCCAGAGACAAGAGAAGGGTCCAGGTCAGGAGAGGCCAGAGTCCAGCTCAGAGATGGGGGAAGGTGGGACGTGCAGGGCTGGACCAGGACAACCCTTGAGGTGGGCGGCCCCGGGCTGCCTGTCTCCACTACTGCAAGGGCACAGAATTCTGGGGGTGACCCAAGCCCCCAGGCTAGGACCCAGCACTGCCCTAACCTGCTGGTGCCAACAGCAAAACAAAGACAACGTAGGGGGACAGCATCCAAGTGCTCAGCTGGCACAAGCTGAAACTGAGGCCCAGATCAGATGCAGGTTGCAGGGGCTGTGGGAAAGCCGGGCTCTCTGCACCACGAGCTGCGTGTCAGCCACAGCGCCCAGCGGGGAGGGGGCCTAAATGCTTGTGGTGCCACCCAGGACAGCTCAGGACCTTGTGGCTTTCCTGGACCAGGTTCCTGGTGATGCCCCTTGGCCACACCCCACCAAACTGCTGCCCTGGGGGCAGGGCCCCTGGGCAGTGGCGGCAGCTGCCAGGCTCAGCTCCCACAGGGCTCAGGGCTCCCCTTGGCCTGTATTTCTCCCACAGGACAGCCATGGGGGAGAGTGTGCCTTGTTAGTGTGGCGATTTACTGCGGTCTCTGTGCCACTGGGGCTGGCCGCTGGCCAGCAAGTGCGGCTCATCCACACTGGCGCAGCCGCAGTGAGGCTGCAGGAACTGGGAGGGGGCTGGACACTCGTGGGCACCTCTGAGTCGGCCTGGGCAGAGATGAGGCAGGAACATGTGGGGTCCATGACAGCAGGACCCCCAGCTAGCCCTGCGTGCACAGCCCCCGCCTGTCAGGGCTGCCCGCAGCAGACGGACTCCTTGGCTGCTGGTGCTAATCACCTTTAATCTCTTCTCAGAATAGCCCAAAGTCAAGTTAAGGAGGATTACGGGAGCCACAGACAGCTCGGAGTGCCTCAACACGCTCACACACATACATGTGCGTGCACAGGCTCCCACATACACACCTGTACACGCATGTACACACGGCTGTGTAGGGAGGGGCAGGTAACCCTGTTGGCCTTTTGTGGCCCCTCCCTTCATGGAAATCCATGGATCTGCTCGTGTCCTCCGTGGCATCCCCGTTCCTGCCCCTCTGGGCCCTGGCTGAGCCCGACCAGCTGGGTCCCTTCCTCTTCGTAGGTGGCAACTGGGGCCCCCAGGAGAGCTGTGTCCAGGTTCGTCTTGGGATGGGCAGAATCACCCCAACAGGTTCTGATGGCACTAGGCTGCCCGCGGAGCTGCCCCCACTCAGCACCCCTCATCCCACACCTGGCCCAAGATCCCCCTCCCCACACACAGTGCCATGGAACTTTGCAGATGACCAAACAGCTCCTGTGGCCGCCATCGCACTGTGGCTGGCATCCACTGTGCAGCATGGTTCTAGAAGGCTCCAGAAAACCCTTGGTGGCAGGTTCTCACCAAGGGGCTGTTGCCCAACTCCAACCCTGGCTGTGCAAGATCGGGGCGACGTCCTGTTCTCCCACACAGACGGGTTCTTCCCCTCTGCTCCCGAGAATTTCCCTACAGTGCCCCAGACGAAACAGGTTCCCCCAGTCTCTCCATTCCAGCTCCCTGCAGGGCCCACCCAGAGCAGGCCTCTCCCCAGGAGCCCCTCACCACACAGAATCAGGCAACAGATGTCTCCAAGCTCGGCTCCTTCCTGCTCCAGCTGGATTGTGCCAGGCACATGGCAAGCCCCCAGGACCCACAGGGACCCCCAGACTCTGCTGCTTCAAGGTCTTGGGGTCCCAGTGGTGACCGGGGTGGTCTGCGCCCAGGTGTCTGGTGGCCACTGTATGCTCACTGTCCAGTGTGAGTCTGAGTGACCCCATCCCACCTGTGCACCCCACCCATGCAGCGGTCTCAGAGGTGACCTGCCCTGAGCCCCTGGACACATGGGGGGGCAGGACTGCACGCCCAGGCCCAAGAGAAGCACAGGGGAAATGCAGGAGCCCAGAGAAGAGAGTGAGGTTTGGCCACTGCACACAGAGCCCAAAGGTGCCTGGACCCTCGCTCGAGCTCCACAGCTGGACAGCCAGGCACCCACGTGCATGGCAGGACACCCCCTCACACACACACACACACACACACGCACACACGAAGAGGACCTAGTCCAGGGAGCAGGAGCGCTGGCCAGGGTGGGATCTAGCAGAGAGGCCCCCGCTCCACGCTGGAGGCACCAGAGCAGGGAGGAGACACGGCCCAGTGGGTGGGGTCAGCACAGGCCACTGGTCCTTCCCTCTCCCACAGGACAGGCATTTCAGGAGGGATTTGCATGATGGCCTCAGGGGAACCTCAGAGAACACCCGGGCGGGCACTGCTGCCAGGGACGGAGGCCCAGGATTTGCGCCATGGTACTTGGGACGGAGGCCCAGGCGGCATGGCAGTCGGGCTGGGGAGCTAGGCTGCACCCCCCTGCTCCAGCTGTGTCCGGGGCAAGTCTCTAAGCCTCTGCCATGTGCGGGCTCCCTGGGAGGGGTACGGGAGACAACCAAGCAGAGCTGGAGCAGGGGAGGGGGCCCAAGCAAGACATGGGTGGTACGACACGACCAGGCCCCCTCCGGCAAAGGCCGCAGCACAAGCCTGCACAGGGACACCTGCTGCGGGCTGCCCCTCCGGTCTAGGGTCTTGGGGCCTGAACGGGAGAGCCCCGTGAGACCCAAAGTGAGGGCAGCACCCCAGACGCTGCCCACCAGCGCGGGGCAGAGCCCGCCTACCCCTGCTAAGGCCGCCTGGGTCCTGCTGCTCCGGAGTTAATTAGGGACCCAAACATTTAATGGTCTGTTACGCTTCCACTGGGCATCTTTTAAATTAAAAAACATGATGTACGGCATCGCTGGAGGGAGAAATCACTTTGCAACGTTTCCGCCCGGTGCTGGCTGGCCTCCGGGAATGGCCACGTGACCCTCTCCAGGAGCAGGGTCCTGCCAGGCGCAGCACTGCAGTGAGGGTGAGAGGGGCCCCACCCCCCTCCTCTCCAGGCACCTGATGGGGCATTTGAGGCAGGACGCCCACCGCTAGGGAGCCCTCTAACGCTCCTGACGCAGGCACGGGCAGGCTGTGGGCCTGCGCTTACTCCACTCCACCCCTGCCTCCCCACCAACGCCGCCCAGAGCACCAGGTCATTGGAGCACTTCCGGCCGCTCCTAATTGTGCCAGGGATTTGCGCCATGGTACTTGGGTGGGGCTGAAGCCCAGCAGGCAGCCGCTGACAAGGAACAGAAGTAAATGACCAGGCCAGGCCGAGTGACTCAGTCTCCCCCACTGGACACGGGCTGTAGAACCAGGCCGGGCCGAGTGACTCAGTCTCCCCACCGGACACAGAGCTGGGCTGGGCTGAGTGACTCAGTCTCCCCACAATGGACACAGGGGGCTCCCCAAGCCAAGTGCTGGTCTGTGCACAGCCCAGGGGGGACCTCAAGTGCATCTCACGGAAAGATTCTTCTAGAAGGGGAGGAAAACCAGCAGGCAGTCCAGGGCCCAGTCTGTCCCTGAGGTCCTGTCCTGGTCATTCCCACACTGCCCTAAGGGACAGCCCCCGTAACATGGATCCTGATTCCTGGAGGTGGGGCTCCTGTGTGCTCCCCACCCCTGAATCACATGGACCCTCGCTTCCTCCAGCTGGGGCCAGTCGCTGCAAGAAGGTGGCACAGCTGAGGGGGCCGAGATCTGTGTCCAGGCCCTCCGGGGCACAGATCGGGGATAGTCAGACAAGATCACAGAGAATCACATCCCGTCCTGACGTGAATCGGGGCCCCCAGCATCACTGGCCTGACTGCCGTACCCGCCCCACCCGAGCTCCCGGTTTTCATGTTCATCTGGTGCCCAGGTGGCCACAGAGGAGGTGGAGCCACATGCTGGAGCCAGGTGCTGACTGACTCGGCTCCAGCCACGAAACGGGGGCAGGTCCATTCCCGGGGCCGTCCCTTATCTCCGGCGGTCAGCGGAGCACTGCCGGTGTGGGCGAAGCCCTCGGCCCATGAGTGCGGCTGGCATCAGCTGCTGGAGCCAACTATGTTCTCGGGCCTCTGGGTCTCCAATCACACTGTCTGCAAATGATTCCTTTCTTCCCCATAGACATCCGTAATTCTGTTTCATGTCTTATTGCGATGTCCAGGGTTCCTGGCAAGGGCAGAGGCCAGTGTTGTTTCTCTTAATGCGCCGTTTCTGAGCAGGGTCTGTGGAATGTGGAAGGCTTGTTGCCTGCAGCAGACCCGCGGCTGCGTGGGGGAGTGGCTGGTGTCCACGGCAGCGGTCAGCTGGGTGCTGAGGTCTGCCACTCCACTCTGCATCCCCAGGCTCCTCGTTAGAAGTTGGGGTCTCACAGGGACCCTCTCCCTCAGGCAAGGGCCACAAGGTGGGCCTCTCAAAAGGGCACTGAGCCAGCCGGATCCCCACTGCCCACAGTGGCCCCAGAGAGGCTCCGCAGCACATTCCAGGAGGTTGGTGCACTTTCCACGTCTCCAAGGGGGCTGTGCACACTCCCTGAGGTGGACCAACGTTGCTGGGCACTGCTCTTGTGGGCTCTGCGCCCATCTGCAGCTTCTGGAGGCAACAGCAGGTTGAAGGGCGTCCTGACACCATGTGGGGGTCACCCTGGCCTGGGGCATGCTCTCACATGCTCTCGGGGCTGGTGGCAGGCAGGAGCATCTTGGTTAAGTCCACCAGGCCGAGGCCCTCAGCAGCCCCGAGAAGGCCGAGGACGGACGTGCCCAGTGTCCTCGGGCACCCCCCATGCTCAGGCATCGCACACGTGTGACGGAGTGTAGTTTCCAGGGTAACAGCCAGCACAACCGCGCCTCTCCCGTCGCGGAGGCTGGAAGCTGCCAAATGGGGTGTGAGGACTCGCTCCCCTTCATGCTGCACTGCCAGAGGAGAAGGACAACTGGGGGCCCTGTGCCGCTCAGGGCAGGGCTAGGCCAGGAGCCCACCTGCTCCCTGAAGTCCCCTCACACCCGACACCCCACGGTCCTCACTAGGCCCCTGCACCCAGGTCTGATGGTCTGTGGACTTGGTGCAGCTGGCCAGGCCCACCGAAGGGCACGGAACAGGGGCTGGCAGAGGAGCCCAGGCTGACACCCACATTCTCCACACACCACCCAGCACCCAGGCACCACAGACAGACATCTGGAAAAGGCCAGCACATGTTCTGCCCAGACACACAGGTTCCACGTGGGGGGGTCCCCTGTGTCCCCCATTCAGGAAGTTTCACAGGGGTCCTGCATTGAGGGAGGGTCTCTGCATTCCAGGCAGGGACTCACTTTCAGCAGGAAGGGGAGCGGGAAGGTTTCGGATATTAATCTTCATACCTTTGGCAGCGTTAAATATTTCATAATGAGTGAAATATTTATTAGCCATTTCTTAAATATTTGAGTCATCTTAAATATTTGATACTAAGTGTTTAAGTGTTGTGAAAAGAAGTGGGCTGGGCTGCGTGTCTCAGACTGGGCCTGTGTCCTGGAGGGTAGGAGAGAGGCCACGTGCCAGCATGCAAGCGAGGGCCAGACATCTGGCCTCTGTGCTGTGTGGTGGCACCTGGCGTGCCCAGGGGAGGGGCTGGGCACAGCTCCAGCCAGCATGGCTGCGGGCTCAGAGGGACAAAGGGGACACGCAGGAACCACCAGGGCCTGGCCATCCGCAGAGCCCCCAGAGAGCAGCGCACACAGGGCTCATGGAGCCCCCAGCCCGTGGTGTGGGGGCCTGGGAGGTGCAGGCCTGCTGATGGGCTCCTCCTGGGGCAGAAGGTAGCAAAGGTTTGGGGAAAGGGAGGCCCCCTGTGCTCTGGCACTGGAAGCAGACATGAAGAGGGCAGAAAGGGCACAAACACTCAGGCAGAGGGCCCAAGTCAACAGCCGAGTACTTCCAAGAAAGACACGGGCCAGTCATGTCCGAGAGGGATACGAAAAATAGCCCCTGGGCTTGGGATAGGGTGACTGAGAGGGTCTCCGCAGGAGACAGAGGGGGTTAAAAGGGCTGCTACCCCAAAGAAGGAGACAGCTATGGCAGTGCCACGGGCCGAGCAGGTCAGGGCTGTTGATGCAGCCACGGCAAGGACAGCCACGGCAAGGACAGCCACAGCAAGGACAGCTACGGCAAGGACAGCCACGGCAAGGACAGCCACGGCAAGGACAGCCACGGCAAGGACAGCCACGGCAAGGACAGTCTAACCTGCAGGGGAAACGCTGAGAAGCGGCCGGGGGCAAGGGGAGCCCACCCAGGGGGACACAAAAAGGCCACGGCCAGTGAGAGGATACAGCCACCCTCCTGACCACAGTCACCCCGCTCCCACCCGGCTGCAAGGACAGAGCTGACACCATGTGGAGCGGGGCTCACCGGTAGCTGGGCGCCGAGGGCATCCACCCCCGCCGCTGCCCGCTTCGGGGAACCCTGGTGGGACCCACACACCAACCAAACCCTGATGCAGCGCACATCAGCGCCAAATAACTGCACTAGGACGCTCCTGTGCTCATCCTCTGGGGCCCGAGCAGCTGAGCGGGGCCGGAGTCTGGATGCCCGCACTGCCCATGCTCCCTGCGAATAAGCAACGTGGCCTCGGCCCGGGCCCGCCCCAAGCTGCAGCTTCCAGTTAGAATTTAATAATGTTGCTTTGTTTCCAGCGAATTTATTTTTATGATTATGAATTCTATTTATGGCAAGGCAGGCTTGCTTCCATTTGTAATAGTGCTATAAAACTTCCCTTTTAAATAAATGTATTTAAGGTTGGTTTTTTTTCCCCCTAAGTGAATTCACTTAGAGGAAAACAGCAGGAGATCAGAGGGGTCTGGGGGAGGACCAGGGCGAGAATCCACAGGAGCCACGAAGCCCTGAAGGAGGGCTCGTAGGGAGGGGGCAGAGGTCGGCGCGTGCTGCTAACCAGCCCGCTGAGTTGAGGCCCTGCAGCCACCCGCGAGGCTCCGGCCAGTGGTGACCTTTTGCTAATGAGCTCGGGCTGTTTGCGGGAGCCCCAAGCAGATCTGGGCAGAGCTGGGCTGTCACACGCGGCAGAGAACCCAGCTCCTGGAGTCGGGGGTGGGGAGCTGCAGCCGTTTCCTAGGGAAGGAAACCGAGGCTGGGCCCTCCCCACGCTGCCTCCCTGGCACAGCAGAGTCTGTCCGGGTGTGATGTGCTCGGCCGGAGGAGGAGACACAGACCCAGCCGCAGCTGCTGTGTTGCCAATTGACAAAGCTCACACCCACGGACACGCATGTGTGACCAACAAACGCTCACGCAGGTCTGCTCAAAGGTCACGAGTCTCAATGCTGCCCAGCGCCTGGAGGAGAGAGCAAGCTCCAGGAGCCAGGCAAGCCTCAGCGCCCCCAAGGCTCACCCCTGATGAGGTCACTGTCCCCTGGGGGTTGGTGGGGTGGCATCCATTGTCCCCCAAACATGTGTCTGGCCAAAAGAGGTGGCCCACTGCCTCAGCCAGGCTTGATCACCCCCAACCCTTGCCTCGGGAAATCTTCCAAGAGGTTCTGGGAGAGCCCAGTGCGTATTCCAGGTGAAGCTGAGCTGGGCACCATGGGTCTGCCCCTCTGAGCTGATGGCAGTGTTAGGGACTTGCTTAGCTCCCAGACCGCACCCCCATTCTCACGGGCAGGTCTTAGGGGCAGCTCAGCTCCCGAGCCGCACCCCGTTCTTCCCAAGACTCTCCAGTGAGCCAGCAGCACCCGCCCTTCCCTAGAAGGTGGGATTGCTCCCCACGGCTGCCATCACAGTTTGTGCCCGCAGCGCCTCCTGCTGGCCAGAAGGGGGACATAGTGCCCACTGGGACAAGGGCTCTGGGGGTGAAGCCAGGTGGGTGCCCCTGGAGAGCCCAGCCTGACGTGCCTCCCGGCCACTCACCTAACAGTGCCACTGCGGCACATCACGCCCCACAATTCCCAGAAACCTGGGGAAGAAAAACATCGATGCCCCTTGAGGCCTTGGCCCCACACCAAGAGCTCCTGTGTCCTGCATCCCTAGATGGGCCTCTCTGCCGGGTGGGCCCCTCTATGTCTAGGTGGTCTCTCTGCCCAGGTGGGCCCCTCTATGTCTAGGTGGTCTCTCTGCCCGGGTGAGCCCCTCTATGTCTAGGTGGTCTCTCTGCCGGGTGGGCCCCCTCTATGTCTAGGTGGTCTCTCTGCCGGGTGGGCCCCCTCTATGTCTAGGTGGTCTCTCTGCCCGGGTGGGCCCCTCTATGTCTAGGTGGTCTCTCTGCCCGGGTGGGCCCCTCTATGTCTAGGTGGTCTCTCTGCCGGGTGGGCCCTCTATGTCTAGGTGGTCTCTCTGCCGGGTGGGCCCCTCTATGTCTAGGTGGTCTCTCTGCCGGGTGGGCCCCTCTATGTCTAGGTGGTCTCTCTGCCGGGTGGGCCCCTCTATGTCTAGGTGGTCTCTCTGCCGGGTGGGCCCCTCTATGTCTAGGTGGTCTCTCTGCCCGGGTGGGCCCCTCTATGTCTAGGTGGTCTCTCTATCCCGGGTGGGCCCCCTCTATGTCTAGGTCCACCTCTCTATGCCTGGGTGGGCCCCTCTATGTCTAGGTCCACCTCTCTATGCCTGGGTGGCCCCAAAGGGACACTCGGTTCTGCAGGATGGCGCCTCACCAGGTTTCTTCAGGCCCCACCGACACTCCGCACTCCCACCTCCAGCTGCTAGGGGGTGATGCCGCCTCTCCAGGGGTCCCACAGCAAGCTCACCTTTTCCTGGCGCCAGAGCCCTCAGTACTGTGCATGAGGGGCACCGGATAGTGCTGGCACTCACCTCAGGACAGAGGGAAGGCTCAGGCTGGTGAGGGTCACGCAGGGGATCCCCAGCATGGGGAAAGGGAAGCAGGGATGGCGTCATGGGTGCCAACGGGTGATCCCAGGCCTCCAGTGTTCTTCTATTGAAGCATCAGTGACCAGGGCCTGCACCACATCACAGACCAGTGAAGGCCCCTCAGAGCCACTGGCCCTCACTGTGCAGAGAGAAACTGAGGCCGAGTAGGGGCGCCCCTTCCCAGTACTCGGCAGAGCCACGATCACACTTATGGGCTGAGGCAGAAACAGCTCTGGCACACGGGGGCTCAGGAAGACAGCAGGGCCCCCAGGCATGTCTGCCTGTAACTCCCCAGGCTGTTGTAGCAGAGGTGAGGGACAGTGTGACAGTGTGTGTGCTGGTGTGTATGACACTGAGCTAGTGTGACGGTGTGTGTTTTTGTGCGTCTGTGTGCATGCACGTGTGTGTGCAGAGAGATGAGTGAGTGGCACTCAATTACCTAAAATTGTTGGTTAGAAACGGATGTAAATAACCCAAACCGTGTGTGTGGGGGGGTGCTCATCAATTAGAGCTAATTACTCAACAGCTAATTGGAAGAATAATGGGCTGCATCTGAATACACGGACGAGGCCAGACCTGGGGGTGATGGGAAGGAACGTGGGCCCCGTCCGTCCACTGCATCTCTCCCTCCCACCGTCCAGGGCTGCTGACCCTGACCCCCTGCCCATGTACGGGGACGTCCCTGCTCAGTAGAGCGCCCGGGGCACTGGTCACTCCCCAGGCGCTCCAGCTGGGCCGGAGGCACTAGTGTAGAGCTCAACATTCTAGAAAGTTCTTCAGAGGCAGCCCCATAGAGGCCCGGCCAGCCATGGCAATCAGGGTCCCGCCTGCCAGGTTCCGTCTTCCCACACCAGAGACGTGGTGCCAGCTCAGAGCAGGCATGCGGCTGGGCACACACAGAGCACCTACACATTCGGACATGTGGATGTTCACATGTGCCAATGTGACCCATTTTATCATGCGTGTGTACACGAGTATACCCACGCGCTCTGGCCCCCCAACATCTGAGGAGGCCCAGAACCTCTGTTGGGCCATTTCTGTTCAGACACTCCTTCCCTGGGGCCTCAGCACCCTGGGGACCCCCAAGTCTACCAATCACAAACCCCATTTCCAGATGAGAAAGGAGCAGACGAGGGAGGACCCCTGCCCAGGAGGGTGAAGGCCACCTTCTGGTGCATGACAGGCTCAGCCCCCACACTGACCCCAGCACAGAGACAGCCGGTCCCTGTAGGCGATGCCACCCCTTCCCAGGAGGCACCCATTCAGGGCAACCTACAGAAACCAGAAAAGAACTGAGTGGAGCAGGGAGCAGGAACGGGAAGGACAGGGGTTCACCTCAGCTCCAGACCGAGGGGTCCCCATGGCAGACAAGTGGGGGCAAGTCCGGGCTGAGGGCGGAGCAGTGGGAAGAGGTTCACGCACACAAAGACCTGGCATTCCTTCCCACGCTGTCCCTGCACCGGGCCACAGCGCCCAAGCATCGCCAATTATCAGTTACCCAGATTAGCCCCAGGGCCAATGACTGGACAGCAGGTAGGCCACTTGTCTTGCACACAACTGTCCTGGGTTCCATCCCGGCACCCCATACAGTCCTTCGCACGCCACTGAAAGTGATCCCTGAGCACAGAGCCGGAGTCAGCCCTGAGCACAGAGCCGAGAATAACCCCTTAGCTCAGAGTCTGGGGTGAGCCCCGAGCACAGAGCCGGGAGTCAGCCCTGAGCACAGAGACAGGAGCGAGCCTGAGCACCAAAGAGCAGTGCAAATACAAACACCTGCTGTGGGGTGACCGACAAGAGCAGGTCAGCCATGCCGGCTGCCCCTCATCTCCCTCCACGTTCAAGGTCTCCACACTGCCCAGGACAATCAGACGCCCTGAGGCCAAGAATAAGATGTGACACATGCGAGGTGGCCCAGCAGAAAGTCACCCAGTCGCCGGCCCAGGAGGCTGAAGTGGGGAGCCCCAGGGCACCCGTGAGAGGCCCCCTGGTTCCCCTGCAGGCAGAGTCCTCCAGGGACACCCAAACTCACACCAGGGAGGGACACCTCCTGGCCAGGAAGGGTAGTTGGACAGCAGGAAAACAGACCAGCAAGTCCGGGAGACACAGAGAAGCCACCTGCAAATCACAGGAGCCTGGGGACGCGCAGGAGCACAGGTGGGGGAGCACTCCAGCAGGAGGGATGGGAGGACAGAGATCAGCAGAAAGGAGGGTGCATGGCCCTAGGAGAGCATCCAGACCAGCGTCCACTGTGACCTTGCCAGCCACTTTGGACACCACAGAGAAAGACAGATGGACAGACGGACAAGGAAATGGACAGACATGGGGCCGGGCGATAGCCCAGTGGGTCGGGCGTTTGCCTTGCGGCCGGCCCATGCCGGCCCGGGTTCGATCCCGGCATCCCATATGGTCCCCGAGCACCGCCAGGAGTGATTCCTGAGTGCAGAGCCAGGAGAAACCCCTGAGCATTGCCGGGTGTAACCCAAAAAGCAAAAGTAAAAAAAAGAAAAAGGACAGACAGACAAGACCAGGGTCAGGGCTGCGGTCAGTGACACTGCTCAGAGCCACCACCTGGGGAGGCCTAAATGTGCCAGTAGGGGAGGGAGGGCAGTGTGTTTGTCTGTTAGCAGACTGCGGGGCCCTCTCTGTCCCCCAGCAAGAAGCCCTTCATGTCCAGCCAGCAGAGCCCTGCCCAGAACTCTCCCAGCCAAGCCTGGGCAGGGAGTTCAGAGGGCTGAGCGCAGGGTCCCCGGGAGACGTGCGCAGAGATGGGTCCCCTGAAGAAGCATAAGCCCACCGTGCGGCAGCCTGGGCTCCCTGTGTGGTGGGGTGGGGGGGGTTGAGACCCGAGACCCCTCCCAGAATGGGATGGTCGGGCCTGCAGTGGAGGCCATCAGCCGCAGGGGCCTCAGACACTGTAGCAGCAAGGCCCCGGGTGACTCGCGACTGCCCACTGGGTCCTGCACGGTGATGCCTCCCTGGTGTGAGTTTGGGTGTCCCTGGAGGACTCTGCCTGCAAGGGAACCAGGGGGCCTCTCACGGGTGCCCTGGGGCTCCCCACTTCAGCCTCCTGGGCCGGCGACTGGGTGACTTTCCTGGTGTGGAGTTTGCAGGCTGCTGGGCCCCCTCGCATATGCCAGCAGCAACGACCCTCCCCTTGGACCAAGGGTGCTCCCAGCTTCCTAGCTCAGCTGTGCTCCTCACCCTCTCCCCAGTCCTACACACCAACAGGCTCGTCACGCCGCCACCACACTGACGAGGCCAGCGGCGGTGCCTATGAGCCGTCCTGGAGGCAGTGCCAAGACAGCTCTGGGGCCCCAACCCAGGGAGCCGAGGCAGGCAGGGCAGGAAAGGGCAGAGATGGGGGAACAGCTGAACCTCAGCGGTGCCTGCCAGGAGATGGTGATGAGACCCAGTGCTGGCTGAGTCCCACACACTCTGGTGGATAGTGAGACATGACCAGGGGGCAGCACAGGGGGCAGCGTCCAGCCTAGCTGTGTGGACACGAGGCGACCCTGCACCCCACACCTGGGTCCAGCGCTCCCTCAGGGGCTGTGGGTCAACTTGTCAGGAAGGCTGGAGTCCAGTCAACGTCCAAGCAGGGGCCTGGCCCTAGCCCTTCCCACTGCTGCTAGTGCTGCTGGGCGTAGGCTGCCGGGGGCTTAGGAGGAAGCCAGGAGGATGGTGGGGTTAACGGCAGGGGGTGGTGGCGAGGAAGGGTGGTGGGGATGAGGGAGAGGTAGGTGGGGGTGGTGGGGAGGATGATGGGGAGGACAAAGAAGATGGTGATGGTGGCAATGAATGTGTGTAGGCGGCCACTGATTCCAAGCCTTTCGCTCGTCTTTCCTGTCCATCTCCCACCCGGAGATGCACCCCGTGCTCGGCCTTGTCCTGGTGGAGAAAGGGTGCGATGGTCTTGCACTGAGAGCAGGGGTCAAAGGACAGACATGCTGCTCCCAGGAGGCAGCCTGGAAAGACACGGGAAGTGCACACAGGAAAGAGACGTGCCCGCGTGTCCACCGTGGCCCCGCAGCCCTCAGCAGACTCTACAGGGGTAGGCACCGGGACCCCCAGTGGCTCCAAGGTAGGCAGGGCTGACCTGGGCACCCACGTGTGGCCAGAGCAGCAGCTCCATCCCGTACACACCCCAGGTAGCCCAAGGCCACTGGCAGGTGCTGACGCCTGATACCCTGCCCAAGGCCTGGTACACACGTGGGCAGGACCCAGTCTTGCCCCTCACAGGCTCTGAGTGAGTAGCGGGCACCGAGCCTGGACCCCAGCCGGGCGAGGCAGGTCAGTACCACTGCCTCCTCCAAGAAGCCCCCAGCCCCGGTCCAACAGACCCACTCATGCTGGCCACCCCAGACAGGCAGGGACAGCCCACCATACCTTCAGGCTGCAGAGTTGCTGGACACAC
Organism: Cryptotis parvus; assembly: GCA_021461705.1. Classification (NCBI taxonomy): domain Eukaryota; kingdom Metazoa; phylum Chordata; class Mammalia; order Eulipotyphla; family Soricidae; genus Cryptotis; species Cryptotis parvus. The sequence goes on from JAJIBD010002027.1 coordinate 174,843, forward strand.
ACTGCCCAAGGGCAAGGGCCTGGGCCTGTACAAGGGGCTCAGGGGACACAGGCTTGGGGGGCTCAGGAGCTGAGCAAAGGCTGAGGTACGCTGAGGGCTGGCACCAGGAGACTCAGACAGTGTGCCCACCCTGACCCCGGAGTGCCCAGGAGTGAACACACTGCCACGGGGGGGGGGGTGGGGGAGCACGGAGAGGAGAGTCTCCTCCCACAGACGGACAGTGCAGCCGAGATGGACGCAGGGCAGCTACACAACCCCATTCTCTGGGAGCTGGAGCAGGAACCCAGCACCCGGGGTTCATACAGGGGCACAGATGAACCCCAGTTTTCAGCAGCTGGGTTGGGAGTTGAGGATCTGAGCCCCTCGATTTCATGAGCCTGGTTTGTGCAGTGAACCACCACCTCTGCTGAGCCCAGAAACAGTAAGGGGGCCCGGGGCATCGACAGCTCAGACAGGCTGTGGCCACGCGGTACCCTCTGTGACTGGGCACCCATCCGAAAGCCCACATGACCATGAGTCCGTGAGTCCAGCAGTCTGTCCGTTCATGTCTGTCCATGTCTGGGAGTCCATGTCTGGGAGTCCCTCTCTATACATGTTTGTGTCTGTCTGCGTGTCTGTCCATGCGCCTGTGTGTCTGTCCATGTGTCTGTGGGTTCATCTGTCTGTCCGTGTGTCTGTTCGTGTCCGCATCCTCACACCCACAGGTGAGAGTGGACAGGGGCACCTCGAGGAACTGGCTTTGTCAGAGTTGCTGGGGTGACTGTGCTGAGGCCACCAGGAAGCCCCTCCTGCAGCCAGCCTGCCGCTCTGTCACCGCGTTGCCATGGAGACACGGCCAGCAGCGGGACTTCAGGATGCGGAGGAGGCACCCGGCTTCACGGACTCCAGCGTCCCTGAGGGCAAGAGCAGTCTCGGGTGACCCACGGACTGCCTACCAGAGAAGCCGAGCCAAGGGCCCTGCTTGGAGGGACCCAGGCCTGGCTGGGAGAGTGTAGCCTCAGTTTCCCTTCCTACAACACTCACCCTTCCAAAGACGACCCACCCATCATAGCTGAGGGGGCCTCCTTGGGGCCCCTGTGTCTGCTGGGGGAGGGTACTCCCCGTCTTCCGGAAGTCTCCCCAGTGCCAACTGACCCACCTCTGGAGAACCCCCCACATTCTAGCACCACAAGTGGCCCTGGCCTCCATGGCAGCTACTGTGAGCCTGGGGTGGCCACAGGGACAAGAGGGCACGCAGGGCAGCTACACAACCCCATTCTCTGGGGTTGGAGACAAGAGAGGGACAGGGAGCGAAGGCCCCCCCATCTGCCCGACACCCACAGTACACACACGTGTGGCAGGGGCCGGGGCTGTAACACGCACACATGTGTACATGCAGGCGGGGGCACCACAGGCCTGACCCACCTGAGGGAGGGAGGGGCATGTGTGACGGGCCCCTCCCTCTCTCTCCCTCCCTCCCTTCCTTTCTTCCGTCTGTCCCTGTGAGCAAGTCTGGTAGCTTCCTGCACCCAGGGACAAAGGCCTGGAGAAGAAAACAGACTAAGTTCAGGCACCAGGGAAGGTTCTGGAGCAGTGGGCGAGAGCCAGGGGCCTCCAGAGCCCGGCCCCTATAGCCCAGGGCTTGGCCAGGCCCCCACTGCTGACACCAGGGCCAGCCTGCAAGAACTGGAGAAACAGCAGAGGCCCCAAAGCCCCTGAGAGCAAGGAGCAGCAGACACAGCACCTCACACGTTCCCCAGTGCAAGGACAGGGAATGGACCCTGTTTGCCAAAATCTCCACACTGCACACGCAGGGCTGCCCAGGGGATGAGTGACCCAAAGAACTGTCCTCAGGAGCAGGGGCCATGGACAGGGCCCGCCTGTGACCCCAACTATGCCTGCCCTGAACTCAGCCAGTTCAGAAACAGCCACAGGGCAAAGGTGAGTCCTGCCCTCCCCACACCTATGTCCACCGGCGCTGTCAGCGCCCACTGTGCGTCCTGGAGTGACCCCCGGGACCTTGCTCATGCAAGGGCAAGGGCGTGGCCCTGAGGCAGGGAGCCCCCACCCAGCACCTCCACAGTGGACACCCACATAGGTTCTTTGAAATCCAGAGGCCAGAAAGAGCACACAGGGCCAAGGGCCAGAGCAGCTTCAGCTCTTCCTCGTCCCATTCAGCAGCTGGGAGGGTCCCGAGCCCAGCGTTAGGACAATCCCTGAGCACAGAGCAGAAGTGACACCTCCAGGACTGTCCCAACCCCGACCCCCCCCCCGAAGAAAGAAAAACTAGAGAATCCAGTGATAGAGCGAAGCCTCGTGCTCCATCCCGGCCCCCGGCCCCCACCGAGACCTGCTGAGTCACCAGGAGGGGCTCAAAGGAGGCAGGCAGACCCTTTAGAGTAAGGACTAGAGCCAAGGGGGGGCAGAGCAGCCCCACGCACTCGCCACAGCATACAGCTGACGAGGTCCCTGCTCCGGGCTTCCCCACGGGAACAGTGCTGGAGTGTCGGCCTAGAATGGCGGGCAGAGCCATTTGTTCACTTGAAGAAACACATGTCAGGGGCGGGACACAGAGTGATTTTTTTTTTTTTTTTTTTTTTGCTTTTTTGGGTCACACCCGGCGATGCTCAGGGGTTTCTCCTGGCTCTGCACTCAGGAATCACTCCTGGCGGTGCTCGGGGGAACATACGGGACGCCGGGGATCGAACCCGGGCCGGCACAGGCCAACCGCGTGCAAGGCAAACGTCCTACCCGCTGGGCTACAGAGTGATTTTTTAAAGTTTTTTTTTAAGTTTTTTTTTTTTTTTTTTTTTTTTTTTGCTTTTTTGGGTCACATCCGGCAATGCTCAGAGGTTTCTCCTGGCTCTGCACTCAGGAATCACTCCTGGCAGTGCTGGGGGGACCATATGGGATGCCGGGAATCGAACCCGGGCTGGCATGGGCCCACTGCGTGCAAGGCAAACGCCCTACCCACTGGGCTATCGCTCCGGCCCCTACAGAGTGATTTTTTAAATTTGCTTTTTTATTCATTCATTCATTTATTTTGCTTTTTGGGATCACACCCAGCAATGCTCAGGGTTTACTCCTGGCTCTGCACTCAGAAATTGCTCCTGGCAGTGCTGGGAGACCATATGGGTCACCAGGGATCGAACCCGGGTTGGCCGTGTGCAAGGCAAACGCCCTCCCTGCTGCACTATCGCTCCAGCCCCACAGAGTGATTATTTTTTCAGATGGGGGTGGGGGAAGAGGCATGAGCCAGAAAGTTTGGGAAGCTCTGAGCTACTGAGAGACAGAGAGAAGCATTGCATGAGCAGAAACAGCAGGACGGGGCCTGCAAAGGCCAGCAGGTGTCCAGGGACAGAGACCCCCCCCATGGAACAATGTACAGGAGCACCGCTCAATGCAATGAATCAGAAAGAGCCTTGTGTGACCTGAACCCCAAACGACAAGGCACTGGCCAGTCCACACATGCAAGGGAAGCTTACGCTGCCCACAGCAGCATGTCACTGGGAAACTCACACCAGAGCCCAATGGCAGCCCTGACCTCTGAGGATGCCTTGTGCTCCCCACAGCCAAGCAGGTGCTCAACGCCTGAGGTGCTCCCCTAAACCTGAGTACACCCAGACGTTTCCTGACACGTTCTGCACTCCTCAGTCCAGAGAATATAGGTGCTCTGAGGCCAGAGGCGCCTCCCCAACACCCAAGCAGGTGCTCCCCAGGCCCCAAGCACACCAAGTGCTCCTGGGAACCAGGGACAGAGAGTCCAAGACCATAGAAACTCCATAAGAAAGAGCCAGGACTCCAGAGACCCTCCAGTGGGTCTTCTGACCTGTCCCCTGCCCTGTGAGGAGACTCCCCAGAGGGTTCCCAGGACCCACCTTCTTTGTCCAAGAACCAGGTCTGTACATCTGGACTCCCCACGACTCTCCAAGAGTACAATAAAGTCCCATTCTGGACTCAGGCCCGGGGACAGAGCGACAGCATGAGGGTGCCTGCGCTCCGCCAACCCAGGTTCCATCCCCGGCTTTCCATGTGGGCCCCCGGCAGCACCAGGAGTGAATTCCTGAGCAGAGCAAGAAGTCAGCCCTGAGCACCTCCAGGTGTGGTCCCAGAACAACACCAAGAGCCAGACCCCTTGGGCTGGAGCGATAGACAGCGGGGGAGGGCATTTGCCTTGCAAGCGGCTGACCCAAGTTTGATCCTCGGCATCCCATATGGTCTCCTGAGTACCGCCAAGAGTAATTCCTGAGTGCAGAGCCAGGAGTAACCCCTTGAGCATGACCAGGTGTGACCTAAAAAGGAAAGGAAAGTGAAAGAACCAGACCCCAGGTCCATACGCCAGGACTGACATGAGCAGTCCCTTCCCCAGGATTACGCACGTGTGCACCCACGGGGAGAGGTGCATAAGTGGACATGTAGACACTTCCACAGCAGGAATGCATGTATGCACATGAATGTACACATGTGTACCCATGGGACAGGCATACGTACATGTGTACATTTCCATGAGGACAGGCACGCATGTGTGCACATATCTACACCCAATAAGGGCAGGCAGGTACATTTCCATGAGGAGGGGCATGTGCGTGCACACATACCGATACACACATGTGCCCATGGGGCAGGCATGCACACACGTGTGCATTTCCATGAGGATAGAAAATGTACACATGTACATTATGTGTGCCCTTGGGGCAGGTATACATGCATGCATACATTTCCATGAGGACAGGCACGCTTGTATGCATACATACATGTACACATGTGCATGTCTGTGAGGAAGGTGGTCACTATAAACCACATGAGCATGTACAAACACGCGTGCCCATATGTGCAATCCACAGACTAGACCATGAGCACATGCTGAGGTGCACGTACACATGTATGAACACCATGCTCAGGTGCAGTGCCCTGGGGGTGGACGCTGCCAGAAGCCCACCCTGGCTCCGCTCACCCAGGACACAGGTCTGTCCCCAACTGTCTGTGCTCTGGATCCGGGCCAGGCCTGCTCCCCCCTCAGGAGGCACAGCTGATGGGAAATGGGGAACGGGGCTCCCCAGACAATGCCACGGAGCCCCCAGCCGAGGACAAGTACCCACTCAGCCCAGTGGCTCCTGCCTGCTCCTGGCCCCTAAGCCCCCTTCGAGCTGGAGGGAGTGCAAGGTCTACACCCCGTGGTCCTCTCTCTCAGAGACCTGGGCACTCAGGGTCCAGCGCTGCCCAAGAACTGATACAGGCAACCTGAGAACCTCTCCCCTGCCCCCCACAGCGCAAGCCTACCCCTGCATCTCCGCCACTGACCTCTGTGCCAGGGGTCTATGCGCATACAGTACTTACACTGTCCTGCTGCTGTAATGGGGTGCCCCAGGCTGACCTGGGTGCCCTGAGCGCAGAGACGCCCCCTCGCCCGCACAGGCAGAGCAGTGGGCTGCAGAGCTACAGCAGCTGCCGAGACTGGGCGAGCCCCTGGGGTCTCCGCTGTGCCACAGGGGGCTGTGCAGGCCTGGGTCCTCTCCCACAGGCTGTGCTCTGAGAGCCCCCACTTCTCCATGGAGACCCCCACGTGGCGGTCAGGGTCTTCTGTTCCTCAACAAGAGGAAGCTGATGGCAGCAGCTGCCTCGGTCGGGTTTCAGATGAGCCCCGCTCATCACCTCAGCAAGGACCGGCATCTGCTTCTCGGGAACCCATGAACAGCACCCTGCTCCCCCAAACCCTTATCTCTGGGGCTGTGCCAGCTCCTGCTCTGAGGCCTGCTGGCTCCTCTGGAGAGCTGGGGAACAGAGAGGGCCCGGGAAGTGGGGGGATGCTGGTGTCCTCGCAGGGGAAGGGCAGGTGCTGCAAAGAACCTCTCATCTCCCGAGGGGGCATGAAGAGGACAGTCCCCATTGCCTTCCTCCCCAGGGCACGCCCCCAGCCTGGCCAGGCTGCGGTGGGGAAGCAGGTGCAGGGAGAGGCCCAGATTCAGATGGCGAGGGGGTCCCCCCAGGCTTCCCCTGCAGCCCAGACCCCCTTCCCAAGCCCCCAAACTGTCCCACCCCTGCGGGAGCCTTAAGGCAGTCAGACCCTCACTGCTGGACCCCAGGGGCTCCCTGGTAGGACATGGCCTGGGCACTCTGATGCCACAGAACGGCCCCTGCCCAGACCCGAGACACAGCTTCTCCTCCCCATCCGAGTCCTGGATCTCCCACCCCACCCCGAGTTCACCAGGTGACCTTGGGCCTAGGGCTGCTCCCAGGAAGGGTGGACATGACCCCAGGGAGCTGCCTGCTCCTACCACGCCCTCCTGGCTCCTGCCCCCAGTAGTGTCCCAGGGTGGGCTGAGACCCCGAACCCCACTTTGTGAGCACTGCCAGGCCACCAGCTAACGAAGGAGTGATGGGGGTGTGCGGGGAGGCTCCAGCCTTCCCCCAAACCTGGGGAACTGGGCACAGTTTCTCCCCCACATCCTCCGTCTCAGGGTTCCAGCCCCAGCAGACGCCCTGCAAGCCAGAGTGGACCCAGAGTTTCTGCCTTGAGACACTGGATCCAGGACATAAAGGATGGGGTGGGGAGCACAGGGAGACGGCCAGCAGAAACATGACCAGTGTCCACGATTGCGCCCTGGTTGGGGCCAGGGACACGGGCCCAGCATCTGTCTTTCACGGCAGCCTCCTGGGTTCGGCTGTCCCGCAGACAGGCACCACCCGACTGACCAGCACACTCTGCCTCCTCCCCTCTGTCAAGGCCAGCAGGACAGGCCCGAGGGGCAGCAATGGTTTGCCTCAGGACATCCCAGTATCCCCAAGAACTCAGACAATTCCCAAGACCCAGAGCTGCATGTGGGCTCATGAACACAGTGCTCGGGGCTTGGCCCTGCAGCATGAGTGTGGGAGGGAGGAAGCCTGGGGCCGCCTGGGTCACAGACTCACCCTGGCACATGCAGGGTTCCGCTGCCCCCGGGCGCCTGACAGGCTCAGGCATCCTGGGGCCAGGAGAAGAACACAGCCTCCCACTCAGGCTCGGGGCTCAAGCCTGCCACATCATCCTGGTACATAGGAGCTGGCCTCAGGGGCGCAGGCACGGAGAGGGGTAGGGGTGTGGACATCCACCTCTCACCATGCTTTTTCCTAGGGACATGAGGGTCCCAGGACTGGGTCCTGGTGCAGTGCCCGCACCTTCCCCCCTTCTGAAAGCCTCCCCTCCGTTCCCTGCTGTTTAATTCCAAGTTGAAAGTCTGGGGGAGACTGACAAAGGGGTCAGCTGGGAAAAGACGAATGTTGGTATATCAAGGGAAGCCCCACACTGAGCAAAGGCAGAGCTCGCTCTGGGGAAGGCCTCACACGCTTCACCTGGTTCCCAGCCCCGCACCTGGACGGACTCGGCCAGCACTCCTGGGGGGGCTGCGGGACCCTTGCTCGGCAAGCCCCGCCTCCCCACGTGGAGCTCGGGACCAACGTGGACAGACACGCAAGGCAGGTAGGAGCCAGGGCCTCGTTCCTGAGGCCCATGGACAGGCCCTCCAAGAAACACCCCATTTCACAGGCTCAGAGAGTGAGGCTTTTCCAGCTGCCGCCCCAAGGTCGCGGGAGTTCCCGCATCAGCCGCCTTGCAGGACTCCCGCCAGGGCCGCAAGGAAGAGACCTACAGGCTACGAGGGTCTTCGGAGGGCAAAGGTCGGGCTCTCGGCTGACCCCGGCGCCGGGAAGACCGGCAGCCAAGAGCACCCACCAAGTCGGAGCCAGACTCTCACGCCGGCCCCCGCATTCGGTGCACAGCGGCCTATGGCAGAGCCTGGCGGACAACAGCGCTCGGGCCGCACAGACGGGGCGCGCCCCGGGGAGAGCTAGGCGGTTGTCTAGGCGAGGGTGCCGGCTGCCACTGTCGAGGAGCTGTCGAAGAGACCGAAGGGCTCGGGCCGCGGGAGCAGGGGCCCACGACGGCGCAGCCGAAAGGGTGCAGCGGCGAGACCCCCGGCCCAGCCCCTCGCGCGCCCCCGGTCCGCAGCCGCCGCGGCCAAGTTGGAGGATCCAACTTTGCCCGATGCGCTCGGCTGCGCGCGGGGCCCGGAGCGCGCGAATCGGGGCAGGGGCAAGGGGCGCGCCCTCAGGCTGGGCACCGGCCATGACCAGCACTGGGGCCCGGGGCCGCGCGCTTACCTGCCACCAGGCCGCCTCCCGGCCCGGCCGCCGCCACCGTCCTTCCAGCTCCAACTTCGCCGGCAGATTGAGATTCCGCCCCAGCTGAGCCCATCGATCGGCCCCGCCCCTCGCTCGCGGGCGGGGGGCAGTGCCCGCGCCTCCCCCTCGCCGCCCGCCCGCCGCTCCCTCCCCTTGCGAGCCCGGCGGCCCGCGCCTGCCCGCGCTGCCCGCGCCCCTCCGCCTCGCGCTTCCCTCCACGGCCGCGCAGCTGCCGGGGGCGCAAGCGCGCCCAGGTCCTCGAAAGCGCGGGGTTGGGGAGCGGGGGTCCACATTGAGTCTGGGGGCGCTGGGTGCGGGCGCGCGCCGTAACTTGCCACACTCGACCCCCCACGCAGGGAGCAAAGCCAAAGCACAGGGTCTCGGGCCGGGGGAGGGGCGCCAAGGGAAGGCGGGGTCCCGGGCCGGGGGAACGCCTCCTAGGCGCACCGCGGCACCGGGGCTGAAGAGAAGGGTCGGGACTTTTCCTTCCACTTCTGGAACCCTCCCGCCTGCCGGCCCGAGCCCCCGGCCCCGACCCGCCCGAAACGGAGTCAGATAGAGCCCCAGGGTCGGTCCAGCAGTCTTTCAAGAGGACCCTGGGGGCAGCCGCTGCGGGAATCCCCATCTGGGTTCCGGACCGACTGACCTCCGATACTGTCGGGGTCCCGGGCCCCGGGCCCCGCGCCCCTCCCCACTTCCTGTCTCTCCCACGGGCGCCTTGCGGCTTCAGTACCCCCCGCACGCTCTGCGCCCGGGCTCGCCGGCAGCTGGGCTCTCCACCCCGCATACAAAAGAGCCGCCTCCATTCACAGGCCGCCGAGCTGAGCAGAACCGACAGAGTGGTGGGACCGGGTACTCCGTGGCCAGTGGCCAGTGGCCAGCGGCCAGCAGCCCCACCCCAGCAGCCCCCACAATGCCTCCGGGCCAGAACTCGGGGGCCCTGGGCTTTGCACTCGCCTCCTGTTCATACCAGAAATGGGATGCATGCTGTCACAAGTGGGGTGCCCTACACTGCTCCACTGGCCCAGACCTCCGCACCAGGCAGGGGCATCCGGGGAAGGAACCTCAGGCCCTGCGCGGACCCTTCTGCTGACCCTGCAAAGCGGTTCAAGGGCAGGACGGACCTATGCCCCCAATCAGGCAGGAAGGGGGCCTGCTCAGTGTTGGAAGGTCCCAGAAAACCGCTTGCGGGACTCTCCTGGAGCCCAGTCCCGGCTGTGGGGCGACGCTTTCCCTTAAGCGCCCTGACAGAAGCGGGGCGTCCACTTCTGGCTAGAGCGTTGAGGCCCCCACAAGCGGGGGGGGCGACTCAGGCTCCTAGGGGAAGGGAGCAGAGGTCAGCGGAGAGGGAGAGGCCTGGGCAGGGAGGCGGGGAGTGCCGGGTGCTGCGCTGGGGCGCAGGGGGCTGGGGAGCGCAGAGCGGCGGGGGCGCGGGGTCCTCGCGGCGACGACCGCGTCCGAGCCCCGCGGGGCTCGCCTCCCAGGTGGCCGCGCCACCCGGTGGCCTGGTGTAGCCATTGACTCGACGAGGGGAACCGCGCCACCCCGCGGACATGTCCGGGACCCTGGGCCGCTCCACGCCCCTAACCCCCGCGCAGCGGGAGTACTTAGCCCAGAGTTCACAGGCAGGACGGGGTCCGACTCTCAGCCCCGGGGTCAAAGGCCTCCAAAGTGCTCGGGAGTAGTGCTCTGCCGCCGTGCGGGGAAGAAAAAGCGCTCCCAAAGGCCCCTCTCCCAAACTCTCTGAAGCGGGGGAACGCGTATCAGTAGGGCGCACGGGTACGCGGCTGGAGGGGGCGAATGGGGACGCGAGGAATGAGCTACTCCTCAGGCCCCATGTGGGGTGCGAGGCGGGGCGGGGAGGGATGCGCGGGGCTGGAAGCCGGGGAATCGGCCAGGCCAGCCGCGGGATCCCGAAGCGCGGAAGCGGGACTGGGCAGGGCGCCTGAACTGGCCGCCAGCCGGCCCTAGCTGGTGGAGTGGCCACAGGCTCACCCGGCAGTTTGGGGAGAGGAAAAGTTGGGGGACGCATACGCCGACACTGTAGAGGAAGGCGTGGGAGGAGGGCGGGGTGGGGATGCTGAAGAGAGAGTGGGGGCTGTGAGGACTGGAGGGGTCCGCTCTGGGACCGAGTCCGGCCACCCGCGCCAAGCCCACTGTCGACTTTCCCGCCCGCTGCAGGCTGAAACGCAGACGCCTAAATATAGCCCAGGCGATTCTCCCTAACCGATGCTCCCCAGGAGCTCCTCCCCATTCAGTGCTCCCCAGCCGGCAGCCGGAGGGGGTGCGGGCTCCGGCGGGAGGTGCGCTGCGCCCCACTCACTCTCGCCCGCCGCGTGATGGCTGGAGACCCGAGTCCCGCCCTGTCCGCCCTCAGCCCGGGTCAGGGGTCTAGAGTCGGGGAGGCGAGGTGCCTCGGGTTCCACTCGCCCGTAGCTCCCCATACCGCAAGCTCAGACAACACGGCCCCTTCCCCGCTCGCGTTCGCTTTCTGAACGCTCTGGAAAGTTTCGGGGTCCCCGGGACGCCTCCAAGGCTGAAGGGTCCGTTTCTTGCAGCCAAGGCATCAGGGAGGGAAGTTTGTCCTGCTTGGGGCTCGGCGACAACGAACTTCGGGCACCCGGACCCCAAGACCCCCCGGCTCCCTCGCACCCAAACCCTGAGGCTTAAGACAGGCGCTCGAGTCAAGACGCGGGGGCTGGGGCGGCCGGGCCGGGTCTGTGCGAACCGCTAGGGACCCCGCGCCCGCCCCACGCTGCACCCCCAGCACCTTCCCTGCCTCCCGCACCACCGCCCGGGCCAGGGGCGGGACCCGCGGCCCGCGCCGCTGCGGCACCAGGGACCCCGCCCCCAGCAGCCCCCGCGCCATCCCGCGCCGCGAGCCCCTCTACCTGCACGGGGTGCGGGCCGGGGCTGGACACGGCCGCTGGCGGGCGGAGCGCGCGCCCAGGTCCCCGAGCGCGGCGGCGCGGCGTGGCTCGCGCCTTCCTCCTCCTGCTCCTCCTGCTCCCCGGGGCTCGCCGACTCCAGACCGCCCCGCCCCCCGCCCCCCGCCCCCTAGAGCCGCCGCCGGCGCCCGGCCTGCGCCCCGGAGCCGCGCCGAGTCGGCCCTAACCGGGATGCGGCGCTCACTGCGTCAAGCGTGGGGCGAGCTCGGGGCCTGCCGGGCAGGCGGGGCGGCGACGGCAAGGGGCCAGGCGGCTCGGACTCGGGCTCGGGCCTCGGCTCGGGCTCCGGGCTCAGGCGCTGGCTCCGGCTCCGGCTCCAGCTCGGGAGCGGGCGCAGTAGCGGCGGCGGTGGCTGCAGCCGCGCCGGGCTCGTGGCACATTCTGGAGAGCCGGGCGGGGGAGGGCTGGAGGGGCGGGGACACCTGGCGAGGCCTGGCCGGCCGGAGCTTGACCCGGGACCGACGCCGACACGTGCTAGGGGTGGCTGCGCCCCTCCAGCGGGCGCGCCCCGTGCCCACGCGCCCACGCGCCGACCCTGGACGCCCGGGATCCGGGCTGGGCAGCGAGGCTCGAGTGCGGGTCGGGGACGTGCCGCGTCCGACACAGACCCCCGAGAAAGTTGACCCGAAGTTGGACCCCGAGGGGACGCGAGCGTGCACCCACAGGGAGCGCCCTCCGGGACCCGAGCACTGCGCACGTGAGGGGTCAGGGCGGGCTGGGGCCGTCCCCACCCATCGCGCGGGGCGCGTCCCCTTAGCCCTGGGGGCGTGGGGGAGCCGGAGGGACTCGCGGGGGTGCGAATTCTCTCCAGAAGAGCCGGAATTTCTCGGGGTCACCCCGCCCAGGTCTCTGCCGCGGCCTCTGCTGTATCAGCGGGCTGCCAGCGGCCACACCCGCTCGGAGGGAAGCTTCCTGCACGCGCCCCCGGCCCAGCCTGCGGTTCCCGTGGCCCGGAAAACCCCAAAGCGACGCGCCAGCGCCCCTCCCTGGTCGCGGCCTGTGCACACCCAGGAGCAGCCAGAGCATCTCGAGCGGGCCCCGCGCTGCCCAGCCTAGAAGGCAGCCTGGTTGCAGAGGAGAGGGGAGGCCCTAGGGACCTCCAAAAACCATCGCGGGAGCGGCGCGGAATCCGAGGGCGGGTCCGCAACCGTGAAGCCCACGCAGCCAGGCAGCCCACGCTGCTCCTGACTCCTGTTGCTGCAGCTGCGCCAAGACCCCCAGGGCACTGCCAGAGGTTCCGGGGCCTTGAGGCCTGTAGAATGCAGTCAAGGACGGGCCCTGAAACCCTGAGTTCTGGACAGGAGCGCAGGCTGCCGTGTGCTGACCTGCCACTGTCGCTAATAAGGGTGCATAAGGCCCCTTCCTCGCTCCATGGCCCAGATGCACCTGGCTCCCCCTGGACACACTGCGGCGCAACGAGGCACCCCTGCCCTGCGCTCTGCGCCTCACCCCATTCCTGTAGCGCCTGGAGAGCAGGCAAACAGGGACCCACCCACCAAGGCAGGTCTGGAAAGCCGCAGTGGGACCTCAGAGGCCCGTAAGACAATAAGACAATAACCCACCTCCATCCGCTGAGCACCTCCACACCGCGGACCCCAATCGGCACTGCATGGGGACTCACATTTCTGGACTGGGGTGTCCCAACAGGGTGTACCTACTGGCACTGAGGCTAAGCTCTTCCCTGGCCCAGGTCCTGGGAACCTCTGCACAGACGCTCTCCGCCCCTCGCCCCTGCCAGAATTAATTACCCTTTAGCATTACTCATCTTTCCACTGAGTTGGGGAGTCTCTAGTGCCCAGACAAGCCCCTCTCTGGAGCCCCAATGCCCACATGTCCTCCCTCTCCATGGCCATGTCTCAGCTGTGGGGGTGCTCAAATGGGCCTAATGTCATGATGATGGTGAAGACCCCTGTTTCTGTGACTGACACCCATCTCTCTGGGGTGACACCCTGCCTTTCTGGGGTGATGCTCATCTCTCTATGACTGACACCCATCTCTCTAGAGGTGGTACAGAGGGCAGTATTTGGGTGCCTTAAGGTCAGAGGTCCTGGCCTGCCCTGACCTCTTCATCCTCCTGTCACGGGGTCAGGCCACTCTAGGAGTGCATGGGGCTGCTTGTCTGGGAGGACACTGCCCTGGGCCAGGCCTGTCTGCTGCTGAAGGGGGTGCGAATCCGCCGTTTGCACCTGTGCTTGGTGCCCAATCTGCCCTTGCCCGCATCCATCCGCTCCCACAGCAGTTCCAGGGCTGGTGAGGGTAGTGGGGAGAGCCCCCGCCTCCATGGTGCGGCTCCATGAAGGGCCGATGGCATCTGAGGTGCGGGTGAGTTCCCCACCAGGTGCTCAGGTACATCTGTGTAGTCTGGGGCTGAGGGTCACCCAGAGGGGGAAAGGGGTGAGGCGAGTATGTCCTGGGGAGCCGGTGCCTGAGGATGAGGAGGGGGCCTCTGTGACGATGCCGAGCTCACTCCCCGGCCTGGGATATGCTCAGTGCTTGACATGAGCAGTGTGGTATAGCTGTGACCATGGGCTCTACTCTCATCTGTGGGTAGGGACAGGGCACAGGAAGCGTCCTGGTAGGACGCCCAGGGGACAGTTGGTGGGGAGGAAGGAATCGTGAGAGATGGTGTAACCAAATGATCAGACATGCTGCGTCTCCCAAGGGGTGCAGCAGCCCCATGAAGGGGGCGCAATGGACAGGTGCCGTGAAGAGGGTGCAGTGGGCAGGTGCCATTAAGTGGGTGCAATGGACAGGTGCCGTGAAGAGGGTACAGTGGGCAGGTGCCATGAAGAGGGTGCAGGGGCAGGTGCCGTGAAGAGGGTGCAGGGGCAGGTGCCATGAAGAGGGTGCAGTGGGCAGGTGCCATGAAGAGGGTGCAGGGGGCAGGTGCCATGAAGAGGGTGCAGTGGACAGGTGCCATGAAGAGGGTGCAGTGGGCAGGTGCCATGAAGAGGGTGCTGTGGACAGGTGCCGTGAAGAGGGTGCAGTGGGCAGGTGCCATGAAGAGGGGTGCAGTGGACAGGTGCCATGAAGAGGGTGCAGGGGCAGGTGCCGTGAAGAGGGTGCAGTGGGCAGGTGCCATGAAGAGGGTGCAGGGGACAGGTGCCATGAAGAGGGTGCAGGGGGCAGGTGCCGTGAAGAGGGTGCAGTGGGCAGGTGCCATGAAGAGGGTGCAGTGGACAGGTGCCATGAAGAGGGTGCAGGGACAGGTGCCATGAAGAGGGTGCAGGGGCAGGTGCCGTGAAGAGGGTGCAGTGGGCAGGTGCCATGAAGAGGGTGCAGTGGACAGGTGCCATGAAGAGGGTGCAGTGGGCAGGTGCCATGAAGAGGGTGCAGTGGACAGGTGCCATGAAGAGGGTGCAGGGGGCAGGTGCCGTGAAGAGGGTGCAGTGGGCAGGTGCCATGAAGAGGGTGCAGTGGACAGGTGCCATGAAGAGGGTGCAGGGGGCAGGTGCCGTGAAGAGGGTGCAGTGGGCAGGTGCCATGAAGAGGGTGCAGTGGACAGGTGCCATGAAGAGGGTGCAGGGACAGGTGCCATGAAGAGGGTGCAGGGGCAGGTGCCGTGAAGAGGGTGCAGTGGGCAGGTGCCATGAAGAGGGTGCAGTGGGCAGGTGCCATGAAGAGGGTGCAGTGGGCAGGTGCCATGAAGAGGGTGCAGTGGACAGGTGCCATGAAGAGGGTGCAGGGGGCAGGTGCCGTGAAGAGGGTGCAGGGGCAGGTGCCGTGAAGAGGGTGCAGTGGGCAGGTGCCATGAAGAGGGTGCAGGGGCAGGTGCCATGAAGAGGGTGCAGTGGTCAGGTGCCGTGAAGAGGGTGCAGGGGGCAGGTGCCATGAAGAGGGTACAGTGGACAGGTGCCGTGAAGAGGGTGCAGTGGGCAGGTGCCGTGAAGAGGGTGCAGTGGGCATGTGCCATGAAGAGGGGGCAGTGGACAGGTGCCATGAAGAGGTGCAGGGGCAGGTGCCATGAAGAGGTGCAGGGGCAGGTGCCATGAAGAGGGTGCAGGGGCAGGTGCCATGAAGAGGGGGCAGGGACAGGTGCCATGAAGAGGGTGCAGTGGGCATGTGCCATGAAGAGGGTACAGTGGACTGGTGCCATGAAAGGTGCTGTGGACAGGTGCCGTGAAGAGGGTGCAGTGGGCAGGTGCCATGAAGAGGGTGCAGGGGCAGGTGCCATGAAGAGGGTGCAGGGGCAGGTGCCATGAAGAGGGTACAGTGGACAGGTGCCATGAAGAGGTGCTGTGGGCAGGTGCCGTGAAGAGGGTGGAGTGGGCAGGTGCCATGAAGAGGGTACAGTGGACTGGTGCCATGAAGAGGTGCTGTGGACAGGTGCCGTGAAGAGGGTGCAGTGGGCAGGTGCCATGAAGAGGGGGCAGTGGACAGGTGCCGTGAAGAGGGTGCAGTGGGCAGGTGCCATGAAGAGGGTGCAGGGGCAGGTGCCATGAAGAGGGTGCAGGGGGCAGGTGCCATGAAGAGGGTACAGTGGACTGGTGCCATGAAGAGGGGGCAGTGGACAGGTGCCATGAAGAGGGTGCAGTGGGCAGGTGCCGTGAAGAGGGGGCAGTGGACAGGTGCCATGAAGAGGGTGTAGTGGGCAGGTGCCGTGAAGAGGGTGCAGAGGGCAGGTGCCATGAAGAAGGTGCAGGGGCAGGTGCCATGAAGAGGGGGCAGGGGGCAGGTGCCATGAAGAGGTACAGTGAACAGGTGCCATGAAGAGGTGCTGTGGGCAGGTGCCGTGAAGAGGGTGCAGTGGGCAGGTGCCATGAAGAGGGTGCAGTGGGCAGGTGCCATGAAGAGGGTGCTGTGGACAGGTGCCATGAAGAGGGTGCAGTGGACAGGTGCCGTGAAGAGGGGGCAGTGGACAGGTGCCATGAAGAGGGGGGCAGTGGGCAGGTGCCGTGAAGAGGGGGCAGTGGACAGGTGCCATGAAGAGGGTACAGTGGGCAGGTGCCGTGAAGAGGGTACAGTGGGCAGGTGCCATGAAGAGGGGGCAGTGGACAGGTGCCATGAAGAGGGTGCAGTGGGCAGGTGCCATGAAGAGGGGCAGTGGACAGGTGCCGTGAAGAGGGGGCAGTGGACAGGTGCCATGAAGAGGGTGCAGTGGGCAGGTGCCGTGAAGAGGGTGCAGTGGGCAGGTGCCATGAAGAGGGTGCAGTGGACAGGTGCCATGAAGAGGGTCCAGTGGGCAGGTGCCATGAAGAGGGGGCAGTGGACAGGTGCCATGAAGAGGGTGCAGTGGGCAGGTGCCATGAAGAGGGGGCAGTGGACAGGTGCCATGAAGAGGGTACAGGGACAGGTGCCGTGAAGGGATTGCAGCAGGTGGGTGCCAAGAATGGTTTGAGGTGGGCAGGTGCCATGAAGAGGGTGCAGGGGCAGGTGCCGTGAAGAGGGTGCAGGGGCAGGTGCCATGAAGAGGGTGCAGGGGCAGGTGCCATGAAGGGATGCAGCAGGTGGGTGCCAAGAAGGGTTTGAAGTGGGCAGGTGCCATGAAGAGGGTGCAGTGAATGGGAAGCCCAGAGACCATCCTGAGGCCCCAGGTGGGAGGCAGGGGCTGCTGGACAGATCACGTCACACCCAGGACACTGCAGAGCAGAGCCTTGGCCTAGTCGGGGATGAACAGCTAGGCAGACAGATGGAAGGATGGTGGGCAGATGGACGGACCCCTCTCTTAGACCTGGGCTGCATTGTCTCCTGCTGCAGGGACGGATTCTTGTGGCCCCTGTGGGCAGCCTGGGCTCCCCTGGGGAGAGACTTCTCAGGGGTCCTGCCCACTCGACTGTCCAGCACAGATGGGGCAGGAGCCTTGAGTGAGGGTGGAAGCAGGATGGGGGCCAGGAGGGAATGGGAGCACCCTGTTTCCCAACCAGCTCATGGGAAAATCCAGACCCCGAGGGGCGTGAGGGATCTCCAGCAAGATTTTCCATGGGGTCTGGAGACCCCCAGCTGCAAAGAACCATCCTGTCCTGGGAGTGGTGGGGCTTAGGGTCTGCTCCAGGAGCCTGGCAAGGGGGGGGCATGAGAAGGCCCCAAGCACCCAGGGTGAGGCCTGACAGCAAGGCCCGTGCGGAAGCCCAGCATGGAGGGGGCTTCCGGGCTCAGGCTCAGCAGGGATGGCTCAAGATCAGGGCGGGGTGGGCAGGGCATCTCCTTGAGTCAGGACACCCCTGAGACGCAATATCAGGCCTCAAGGTCCCCCGGCAGGGCGCTGCCTCTATGGGAGCATTGAAGGACATCGGGGCCAAGAACCAGAGGCAGCTCCTTCTGCCAGGGGCTGCTGAGAACCTGCCCCTGCACAAACTGGCCTCCAGCGTCCACCCAGCAGGACACCCATGACCCTGCACCAGCTCCAAGCCATGGGCCCTACCCTCCTCTTCCCTGTGACCCCAGGGCCAGCCCACCCGCCCCAGCTCCGCTCTGAGAGCCAATTACAATGTCTGGAGTTGATTAGATGCTGACACTGATGAACCCGACGTAATTAGCAGAGAAAAGGCCCTTTTGATTAGTCCTGCACTTCTCTCAATGATTTAAAGTTCAAGCCCACATGGGGGGGCAGTGGGGCGCACTAGGGGGTGGAGGTGCTCCTGGAATATTTATTTAAAGTGTGAGTCTTGCTTTCATGCGTGCATCTGGTTCTTCCCCAAGCCCAGTTGCTGGTGGGCGACTGGCTGACCAGGGTTGGCCCTGGAAGTACCCTGTCATCTTGCCTCCCCCGCCATGGGGCCACCCAGGGCAGGAGGGAGAGAAAAGGGGAGCGGTATACCCCACTTGGGGTGGAGGCTGTGTGGGAGACGCCCCAGGCCCTGTCAGCCAGTGCAAACACAGCCTCTCCTGGCCAGCAGGTTGTGTGGTCTGCGGGAGGGGACAGTGCCCACAGCGGGCGCTGGTGGATGGAACATGCAGGAGCCTGGATTGTGGTGCACTAGGGGGAACCCCTCACCCCACGCCTGCTGCGCTGCCCCTGCTGTCTGCCCCCATCCCCAGCCCTGTGAACCTGCTGGGGACTGGTGAGGCGTAGCGTGGGTGGGGCGTGGGTGGGGGAGACCCCGAGCGGGCTGCTCCCCCCAGTCCCTGAGGCCCGCATCTGACCACCAAGAAGGGCACATTGAAACTGACCAGCCTCCAGGGTGGTCTCTGCGGACCCTGCCCTGCAGTGTCCCAAAGCCCAGAGGAAGAGCCCGGGTGGACAGAGAACAGATCTAGGGGGCAGCAGCCTGCCTGCAGAGTTCCAAGGGGAGGCTTGGGCTCACCCTTGGAGCTGTGTGCAATGACATGTGTGAGTGTGACTGCATGTGTATAGCTGTGTGTGCAAGTGTGTGTGACCGTGCATGTGTAAGTGACTGTGTGCATGTGTGAGTGTAATTGTGTGTACATGTGTATTACCATGAATGTGTGTGACTGTGCATAGTGCGTAACCATGCATGTGTGTGACTGCATGTGAGTGTAACTGTGTGCATGTGTGACTGTGACTAGGCATGTGAGTGAGACTTGTGTGTATGTGTGAGTATGACTAGGCATGTGAGTGTGACTGTGTGCATGTGTGAGTGTAATTGTGTGTACATGTGTATTACCATGAATGTGTGTGACTGTGCATGTGCATAACCATGCATGTGTGTGACTGTGCATGTGAGTGTAACTGTGCATGTATGAGTGTGACTAGACATGTGAGTGTGACTGTGTGTGCATGTGTGAGTATGACTAGGCATGTGAGTGTGACTGTGTGCATGTGTGTGACTGCATTTGTGTGTGCATGTGTGAGTGTAACTGTGTGTGCATATTTGAGTGTGACCATAAATGTGTGCATGTGACTGCTTTGTGAGTGTGACTGTGTGCATGTGTACATGTGACTGCTTTGTGACTGTGTGTGCTGTGTGCGCTTGACTGTGCATGTGTGTGACTATGCATGTGTGAGTGTAGCTGTGTGCACATGTATGCGACTTTGTTTGTGTGACTGCATTGTGAGTGTGCACACAGACACTGTTCACCCTGCACCCCATGTGTGCATGTGTGAGTGTAACTGTATGTGACTATGTGTGCATGTGACTGTGCTTGTGTGACTGTGGGTGTGCTGTGTGCATGTGACTGTGCATGTGTGAGTGTGCACAGACACTGTTCACCCTGCACCCCATGTGTGCATGTGTGAGTGTAACTATATGTGCATGTGTGAGTGTGACTATGTGTGCATGTGATTGTGCTTGTGTGAGTGTGCACAGACACTGTTCACCCCTGCACCCCATGTGTGCATGTGTGAGTGTAACTGTATGTGCATGTGTGAGTGTGACTATGTGTGCATGTGATTGTGCTTGTGTGACTGTGGGTGTGCTGTGTGCATGTGACTGTGCATGTGTGAGTGTGCACAGACACTGTTCTCACCCTGCATCCAAAGGATTTAATTGCATTTTAACAGGCAACACCTGAGATGAATAAGTGCATAAGTGTGTGAGTGGATGAATGTGTGAATGAATGAGTGAATGTGTGAGTGAGAGTGTGAGTGAATGTGTGAGTGGAGTGAGTGGATGTGTGAATGAATGAGTGAATGTGTGAACTTGTGAATGAGTGTGAGTAAATGTGTGAATGAATGAGTGAACGTGTGAATGAGTGTGTAAGTGAATGAGTGAAAGAATGAGTGAGTGCATGAGTGAGTGTGTGAGAGAATGAGTGAATGTGTGAATGTGAGTGGATGAATGTATGAATGAATGAGTGAACATGTAAATGAAAGTGAATGTGTGAGTGTGTGTGAATGAATGTGTGAATGAGTGAGTGGATGAGTGTGAATGAATGAGTGAACATGTGAGTGTGTGAGTGAATGAGTGTGTGAGTGAATGTGTGAGCAAACGTGTGAGTGAGTGGGAATGTGTGAGTGAACGTGTGAGTGAGTGAATGTGTGAGTGAACGTGTGAGTGAGTGAATGTGAGTGAATGAGTGCGTGAGTGAATGTGTGAGCGAACGTGTGAGTGAGTGAATGTGTGAGTGAACGTGTGAGTTAGTGAGTGAATGTGTGAGTGAACGTGTGAGTGAGTGAATGTGTGAGCGAACGTGTGAATGAGTGAATGTGAGTGAGCGTGTGAGTGAATGTGTGAGCGAACTTGTGAATGAGTGAATGTGTGAGTGAATGTGAGTGAGTGAATGTGTGAGCGAACGTGTGAGTGAGTGAATGTGTGAGTGAACGTGTGAGTGAGTGAATGTGTGAGTGAACGTGTGAATGAGTGAATGTGTGAGTGAACGTGTGAGTGAGTGAATGTGTGAGCGAACGTGTGAGTGAATGAATGTGTGGCGAACGTGTGAGTGAGTGTGTGAGTGAACGTGTGAGTGAGTGAATGTGTGAGTGAACGTGTGAGTGAGTGAATGTGTGAGTGAGTGAATGTGTGAGCGAACGTGTGAGTGAGTGAATGTGAGTGAGAACGTGTGAATGAGTGAATGTGTGAGTGAACGTGTGAATGAGTGAATGTGTGAGTGAACGTGTGAGTGAGTGAGTAGAATGTGTGGCGAACGTGTGAGTGAGTGAATGTGTGAGCGAACGTGTGAGTGAGTGAATGTGTGGCGAACGCGTGTGTGAGTGTGTGAGTGAACGTGTGAGTGAGTGAATGTGTGAGTGAACGTGTGAGTGAGTGAATGTGTGAGTGAACGTGTGAATGAGTGAATGTGTGAGTGAACGTGTGAATGAGTGAATGTGAGTGAACGTGTGAGTGAGTGAGTGAATGTGTGGAGCGTGTGGAGTGAGTGAATGTGAGCGAACGTGGTGTGTGAGTGTGTGAGTGAACGTGTGAGTGAGTGTGAATGTGTGAGTGAACGTGTGAATGAGTGAATGTGTGGTGAACGTGTGAGTGAGTGAGTGAATGTGAGTGAACGTGTGAGTGAGTGAGTGAATGTGTGAGCGAACGTGTGAGTGAGTGAATGTGTGAGCGAACGTGTGTGGAGTGTGTGGGTGAACGTGTGAGTGAGTGAATGTGAGTGAACGTGTGAGTGAGTGAATGTGAGTGAACGTGTGAGTGAGTGAATGTGAGTGAACGTGTGAGTGATTGAGTGTGTGAGTGAAGCGTGTGAGTGAGTGAATGTGTGGCGAAGCGTGTGAGTGAGTGAATGTGTGAGCGAACGTGTGAGTGAGTGAATGTGTGGCGAACGTGTAAGTGAGTGTGTGAGTGAACGTGTGTGAGTGAGTGAATGTGAGTGAACGTGTGAGTGAGTGAATGTGTGAGTGAACGTGTGAATGAGTGAATGTGGAGTGGAGCGTGAGTGATTGAGTGTGTGAGTGAGCGTGTGAGTGAGTGAATGTGTGAGTGAACGTGTGAATGAGTGAATGTGTGAGTGAATGTGTGGATGCGTGAATGTGAGTGAACGTGTGAGTGAATGTGTGAGTGAACGTGTGAATGAGTGTGTGAGTGAGCGTGTGAGTGAGTGAATGTGTGAGTGAACGTGTGAATGAGTGTGTGAGTGAAGCGTGTGAGTAGAGTGAATGTGTGAGTGAACGTGTGAGTGAGTGAATGTGTGGCGAACGTGTGAATGAGTGAATGTGTGCGCGAGCGTGTGAATGAGTGAATGTGTGAGTGAATGTGTGAATGAGTGTGTGAGTGAATGTGTGGCGAACGTGTGAATGAGTGAATGTGTGAGTGAATGTGTGAATGCGTGAATGTGAGTGAAGCGTGTGAGTGAGTGAATGTGTGGCGAACGTGTGAGTGAGTGAATGTGTGGCGAAGCGTGAGAATGAGTGAATGTGTGAGTGAACGTGTGAATGAGTGTGTGAGTGAATGTGTGAGTGAGTGAATGTGTGAGTGAACGTGTGAGTGAGTGAATGTGTGAGGTGAATGTGTGAGTGAACGTGTGAGTGAGTGAAGAATGTGTGAGTGAATGTGTGAGTGAACGTGTGAGTGAGTGAATGTGTGAGCGAACGTGTGAATGAGTGTGAGTGAATGAATGAGTCGAAAGTGAATGAATGCCGTGAAGAGCGGCCTGAGCTTATAGTGATACTGAGCTTGGCCCTCCATCCCTGCAACACCCGCCCAGGCTCTGCCCTGAGACTCCTGCGTTTAGCACCCCAGCTCTTGGCTCAGTGGCACCATGGAAAGCAGGTGTAGCCCAAGGCCGCCATGAGTTGCCCCAGACCCCCAAACCAAGAGAAGGTGGCAGGCGATGGTGCGTCCCCTCTTGCAGGGACCCGTCTCCTGGGCTTCTTCCTAACTCCAGCGTGGCATGGAGCGGGGTCCCCAGAAACTCCCCAGAGACAGCTGTCCACGTCCCCTGCCATCTGCTGAGGCCTCCAGCCCCCAGGGACAGGACATTGCCATCAGCAGCTCAGCCGTGCCTAGGCATGGACTGCAGGCCAGGCCCAGGGGGAGCTGGAGCCGGGTGTGCCGAGCTTTATGTCCCACCTGAGCTATTGTTGCTGGTGTCTGCCCGGCAGACCCCACTTACCTGCAGACAGACGAGTTCTGAGCAGGGGGGCAACAGCTCCCATGTACCTGAGGGGCCACCACCCGGCTTAGTTCTGACCCCTGGGGTCATGTGTGTGCTCCCAGGCCCCACTCCGAGGAACAAGCTTCGCCTGCTCTGTGCAAGGCCCCAGAGGCCCTGAAGAGGCGACACCGAGACAGCCCCAGCATGGAGGAAAAGCATCAGGCAGCTGCCCCAATCTCGCCTCTGCTGGGGCCAGCAGCAGGGCCAGGGGGGCTGGGGCGCCCCCAGGATGGGAAAGGCACAGGGACACAGCAGGAGGCCAGCTGCAGGCCGGTGCCCTCCCTCTGACCCAGTGACTGCTGTGTGCGTGGTGGGGAGGCCCTGGCAGCGTGGCCTCTGGAGCTCACCCCATCTCTCTGCACCCCAGTCATGTTTCTCTGTAGAAAGACGGTCACTTCACTTCACTTGTGTCACTTGTCTTCCTGTTGTTCATCGATTTGCTCGAGCAGGCACCAGTAACCTCTCCCTATGTCCAGTCACATGCTAGTGTAGCCCAAGGGCACCTGCTCGCTCAGGAACATGAAGAGTCTCAAACCATTCCTTTAAGTCATGGGAATGAGGCAGAGCGATAGCACCGTGGGGAGGGCATTTGCCTTGCGTGCGGCTGACCCAGATTCGATTCTGGCATCCCATAAGGTCCCCTGAGCACCACCATGAGTAATTCCTGAGTGAAGTGCCAGGAGTGACCCCCTGAGCATCGCTGAGTGTGACCCAAAAAAGCAAAAACAAAAGAGCCCCGAGGCCGGGTGGCCGCTCTCCCCAACTCCTGCTCGGGCGTCCCCACGGCACGCTGACACCGGCCAACTCCTGCTCGGCGTCCCCACGGCACGCTGACACCGGCCTGACTCTGCTCCTGCAGTCTCCACACTATCCCTCAGCACGGGCAGGGAAGGCGTGCTGGACCCACAGTCCCCACAGCCTGGCGACCGTGGCTTCTGACTGGCTAGCAGGGGTAGTGGCAAGAGGGGGAAATGGGGAGGGGGACAGTGGGGGCCAGCAGCTGCGGGGAGTGGCAGGGCCAGTCAGGTTGAGTGGGGACAATGGGGGCAGCGGGCCCAAGGATGGTTCGAGGCTGGAAGGATACGTGCCCGGTGGCCCTCTCGGGACATGCTGCCAGCCATCTGAGTGTCCTGGCCTGCGGGCACCAGCAGCTGTGGGCAGCCCCACATCCTGGCTTGAACTTGAGCATGGATGAGCTCCACAGACCTGGGCCGGGAAAGATGCATCCTCAGAGATCAAGCCTGGCATGGCCAAGGTCCAGGACTTGGTTTCCATGTGGAAGGGGGGCACCGCAGGGGCGCTCAAGTGGTCTCCTCCCTGGATCTGACACCAGTTGTGGGAACCCCTGTTCTTGCCCAGGGCTGGTGGGACCCCTGGGTGCACCCTGACCCCAGGGCTGGTGGGACCCCTGGGTGCACCCTGACCCCAGATCCCCAACTGTAGCCTGATAGAAGCCCCTTGAGGGGGCTTTGGTGCCACCAGGACCCAGGAAGAGACCCCAAGGCGCCTTCCCTCCCCATGCCCCAGTTAGGGTTTCCTTAGCCTGGAAACCCAAGCCTGGACCAGAGCCTCCAAATGAAATACGCCCCCATTGGGGCCAACCCTACTGTCTCCTGTGGGAGGCTGGTCCCGTCCACTAAGCTACAGCCTCCTCTCTGCCTGCCTTTGCTGTCCCCGTAGGACCCAGAAGCAGCCCCTGGCCCCCTGCACTTCTCTGCTGTGTAACTGGGACCCCCTGCAGCCTCTGTCCACTGCCATCCCTGCGTGCTGGACAGCCGTGAGCCCTGCCTCAGGTCTGAAGTCCCCAGATGCGGGAGACACATGGTTGCTGGCGCATCCGGGAAACCCCAGATGCAGCCTCTGCTCCTCTCCCCAAATACCTGAGCAGCCTGGTATTGCCAGCCTGGTAGTACCAGCCTGGTACTGCCTGGGCAGATGCGTCCATGCGGCCCCATGCTGGGCTTAAGCACAGCAGGTTGGGCGCTTGCCTTACACACAGCCAACTGAGGTTCAATCCCCAGCACCCCTTGTGGTCCCCTAAGCACTACCAGGAGTAACCCCTGAGCACTGCCTGGTGAAAGCCAAATAGTAATAATAATAATAATAATAATAATAATAATAATCACTTGATCACTTGACATCCTGTTATTCATCGATTTGCTCAAGAGGGCTCCAGTAATATTTCCATTTGGCGCTATCACGTGCCAGTGTAGCCCAGTGGCATCTGGCTGCCTCAGGAATGGAATACAAAGAGCCCAAACCGTTCGTTCAGGGTCTTGACGAAGAAGTCTGACCATCTTGTAGGTGGGCAGCCACATGACCTTTTGACAACCCGTGGGATCCAGTCGGTAACGGCTCTAGTCCAGCGGTCATCTCCAAATCGCATTACATGTCCAGCCCATCTCATTTTCGATGCCTTGGCAAACAAGACAGCGTCCCTGACTCTGGAACAGCGACAGAGGTCAGAACTCCAGATTCCTTCTTTCACTTGAGTGAGGCGGGATATTCCAAGCACAGCTCTTTCGATTCCTCTTTGGGAGACCCAAATAGCATTCTCATCCTGCTTTCACAGGGCCCAGGTCTCTGAGGCGTATGTTAATGCAGGGAGAACGGTGGAGTCAAAGAGATGTGCCCGGAGCCAGAGGTTCTTTGTCCTTTTAGCTATTTCTTCGATGCCTTTGAAGGCATTCCATGCCGCTCTCTTCCTCCTGCGCAGCTCAGGTTTTAGGTCGTTCATCATGTTGACTTCTCGACCTAGGTACACATAACTGCTGCATTCAGAGATGTTTGTTCCATTGAGAGTGAATGGGGCCTCTGGAACTAGTTCATTCCTCATGAACATAGTTTTGCTGAGATTCAGCTGTAGACCTATCTTTCCACATTCTCGGTCGAAGTCATTTGTGCCGCTTGGCTAATGTTTGGCTAATGCTTGGCTAATTAACCAAACAATAATAATAACAACAACAACAACAATAGGGAGCTCCTTGCCTGAGGAAGGCACCAGCCCACTACGCTCCTGGAAGGGTGGGACAAGTCTGTCCAGGGGTGCTCACTGCTGTGGGCCCACATCAGGTCTGAAGTGGTCTGAGTCCCACCTTGTGTGCACCCGGCCCTGCAGTTGTGGGAACGCGGCTCTTTAGGGCACTGCCACACTCACCCACGCTTGCCCGCTCCCAGGTCTGCGCCAGGCCCTTCAGATCTCAGCGCCTGCTGGCTGGAACTACCCACCCCGATAAGGCGCCACCTGTCCCCAAATGGCATCATCTGGAGGCAAAAGTGCCTGCTGCCAGGGTGCCGCCTCCTGTAGGACAGCAGAGCTGTCCCCCAAACCTACTGGCGCCCTGTTGGACAAGTGTGGCCACATACCTCAGAACAGAGCCGAACCAGGGATCCGGCTCCCTGGCCCCCAACGCAGAGGGCCACAGAGGGGCTGCAGGAGCAGCTGAGCGGACCCCTCAGGCACCTCCGCCAAACTTGGCCAGTTTGGACACAAGTAAACAACCCAAGGCCAACTGAATTTCCCTTCGGCCGGTCACTGCACCTAAACACACCAGGGGAGTAAGATGCCGTGCCCATGGCGGCTAGGCGCCAAGAGCTCTTTGGTTCTTTGAGTTTAAGCGCCATGGCGCTGCTCTTTTCGCTGGTGGCCACTCCGCTCCCCTCGTAGCTTTTCAGGGACGTCCCTGGGGTGCTGCAGAAGGAAACCAGACATGGTGGACAAAGATGTTGGGGGCTGCCTCAAGAGCCTCTCGGACAGTGGCCAAGTCCCATTCCAAGACACCCCCAACCCCACAGTACCTAAGACGTGGTGGGCAGGAGCCACTGAGGAGGGGGGTCACAGGGCACTCAGAGCTTTCTGGAGGGGCAGGGGGCACACATGAGCTTTGCCCAGTCCTCCCGGGAAACTGCGCCTCTGCCTCCAGATGAAGCAGCCTTGTGGGACAGGTGGGCAGGGCCAGCGGGAAAGGAGGGGGAAGCCTGCCGAAAGGGGACTCAGTGGCCTCTGCTGCCCCCTGAAGGCGCTCTCTGGTATCACGGGCTCTGCATTCCGCCCCTCCTTCCTCTGCCCTCCTGAGCTGCGCCCTAGGCTCCGTCATGTGGCCCCTCCACACACTGCCATGCTGCAGATGCTCCAAGGCCTTTGGTGGCCAGTGTCTGGGGGTGTTCATCAGGATAAGACCCTTCTCCAAGTCTAAATCACGTGGCACGGTTTGGAACACTCGGCCGAACCTGTGCTGTTGGTTGCTGCTTGGTTTGGCAGTGTGTCTTCTTTAGAACATGCTAGAAGGCGTCTCCGCTCTTTTCACACCAGAGCTTGAGGCCTGGGTTCCATTCCCAACATCCATAGCGTCTCCCAAGTCCCACCAGGAGCAATTCCTGAGTACAGAGCCAGAAGTAACTCCTAAGCTTTCCTGAGTGTGACCCAAAAAGAAAGAATTACTCCTGGAGGTCCTTGGGGGACCCTATGGGATGCCAGGATCAAACCCACAAACCCACGTCAGCCACATGCAAGGCAAATGCCCTGTTAACGCGAAAGTGGATTTCCTGTACTAGTGGGTTCTTGGGAATTGCATGGAAGATTAACATACAAAACTCAAAGTGGGGCCGGAGGCGATAGCCTAGCGGGTAGGGCGTTTGCCTTGCATGCAGCTGACCCAGGTTCCATCCCCGGCATCCCATATGGTCCCCAAGCAACACCAGGAGTAATTCCTGAGTGCAGAGCCAGGAGTAACCCTGAGCATTGCTGGGTGTGACCCAGAAAGAAAAAAAAATAAAGAGAAGTTAATTTATTATGCAGAAAAGACAGATGGTCCAGGTCCCTCCCCAGATGTCCCGGCTTCTCCGCCACTTGTGGACAATGTTCTGATCCTGTCTCCAATGCTGCCTGATCCAGTGTATGACACCCCTGTGCAGGTTCACCTGATCCTGGAGAGTGAGAGGGAGCTGGCAAGAAAGTGAGCAAGCCAGGGCTGGAGCGATAGCCCAGCAGGTAGGGCGTTTGCCTTGCACACGGCCGACCCATGCCGGCCCAGGTTCAATCCCGGCATCCCATATGGTCCCCGAGCACCACCAGGAGTAATTCCTGAGCAGAGTCAGGAGAAACCCCTGAGCAATGCCGGGTGTGACCCCAAAAAGCAAAAAAAAAAGTGAGCAAGCGAAGAGAGAGGAAGAGGGAGAGCCGGCAGGAGCAGGCTCCTCTCTGTCTTCTCCCTCTCAGAGAGGGAGAGCCTAGGGCCCTTTTCAGATCCTAGCCCCTTTCAGGTTGGCTAATTGGCTAAAGTGGCCTTGCGTTTTCCACCCTAGCTCCAGCTATATCAAAGTAACCTGGTGCTCTCCAACCTAGCTCCAGCTGTATCAGCCCTACTGAAATTGGTGGGCCCCCACAGGTGGCTTATGTGAGGCGGGGAGAGACGATCACTCTCTCCTGGTGTGCTCTGCGCCCGGGGCTGACTAGGAAGGTTAGGGCTAGTAAAGTGGAGGATGAGCCCCTCCCCAGCCCCACCAGGAGGCCATAAGTCACACCTGACGTCCATTTGCTCTTCTAGGCGTGGGAGTTGATCCCCGCCACCCATATCTAGGGGAGCCATGGACTCAGGCTGGAGCTGGAACCAAGACTTGGTAAGACCTTCACCCTCAATAGACCTTGAGGACGCTGGATCGACCTGTCTCTACCCAGCCCTTAATCCGTTACATTCCAGGACAGAAGATCCAGCAGGAACAGAAGTCAAGAAAAGGAGATTTTCAAAGAAGACCACTCCATAAGTCTACTCCCCTTGGCAAAGACCCTAGCAATGGACTTTATGTATGTTTGCTTTTTTGGGCCACACCGGCAATGCTCAGGGGTTACTCCTGGCTCCGCACTCAGGGATTATTCCTGGCAGCGCTCAAAAGACCATATGGGATGCCGGGATCGAACCCTGGTCAGCCGCGTGCAAGGCAAACGCCCTCCCCACTGTACTATCACTCGGCCCCTAGCAACAGACTTGAAGCCCCATATGGGAATAGCATGGGAAGAAATCTGTAAAGCCGTCCTGACCAAAGGACTGCACGCATGTGCTGCCTGAGCCCACGTGCTGAGCCCACGTGCTGCCTGAGCCCACGTGCTGCCTGAGCCCACGTGCTGCCTGAGCCCACGTGCTGAGCCCACGTGCTGCCTGAGCCCACGTGCTGAGCCCACGTGCTGCCTGACCCACGTGCTGCCTGAGTCCACGTGCTGCCTGAGCCCACGTGCTGCCTGACCCACGTGCTGCCTGAGTCCACGTGCTGCCTGACCCACGTGCTGCCTGAGCCACGTGCTGCCTGAGCCACGTGCTGCCTGAGCCCACGTGCTGCCTGAGCCCACGTGCTGAGCCCACGTGCTGCCTGAGCCCACGTGCTGCCTGAGCCCACGTGCTGAGCCCACGTGCTGCCTGAGCCCCCGTACTGAGCCCACGTGCTGCCTGACCCACGTGCTGCCTGAGCCCACGTGCTGCCTGAGCCCACGTGCTGCCTGAGCCCACGTGCTGCCTGAGCCCACGTGCTGCCTGAGCCCACGTGCTGCCTGAGCCCACGTGCTGCCTGAGCCCACGTGCTGCCTGAGCCCATGTACTGAGCCCACGTGCTGCCTGAGCCCACGTGCTGCCTGAGCCCACGTGCTGCCTGAGCCCACGTGCTGAGCCCACGTGCTGCCTGAGCCCACGTGCTGCCTGAGCCCACGTGCTGCTTGAGCCCACGTGCTGCCTGAGCCCACGTGCTGCCTGAGCCCATGTACTGAGCCCACGTGCTGCCTGAGCCCACGTGCTGCCTGAGCCCACGTGCTGCCTGAGCCCACGTGCTGAGCCCACGTGCTGCCTGAGCCCACGTGCTGCCTGAGCCCACGTGCTGCCTGAGCCCATGTGCTGCCTGAGCCCATGTACTGAGCTCACGTGCTGCCTGAGCCCACGTGCTGCCTGAGCCCACGTGCTGCCTGAGCCCACATGCTGCCTGAGCCCATGTGCTGAGCCCCACGTGCTGCCTGAGCCCACGTGCTGCCTGAGCCCACGTGCTGCCTGAGCCCACGTGCTGCCTGAGCCCACGTGCTGAGCCCACGTGCTGCCTGAGCCCACGTGCTGAGCCCACGTGGCTGCCTGAGCCCACGTGCTGAGCCCACGTGCTGCCTGAGCCCACGTGCTGCCTGAGTCCACGTGCTGCCTGAGTCCACGCGTGCTGCCTGAGTCCACGTGCTGCCTGAGCCCATGTACTGAGTCCACGTGCTGCCTGAGCCCACATGGCCGAACACGTGGCGCCTGAGCACGTGTTGCCCGCATCTCCCCTCTTGAGATGTGGACTCTCTCTTACTATCATTTGGGGCGCTCCGCCCACGGAGTAGCCCGTATTCTCCCTTGAGCGCGTTACCTTATACTTTCTTTCTCCTCCTACCCCATCCTAAAACCTCCATAATAAAATGTTTTACTTCACTGCTCGTCGAATCCTGAAAATTCTTTTTCTGATAGGAATACAAAACCCTGAGGAAACCCTGGGTAAGGCCTAGGACTGACTTTCCTTTCCTGCAAAGAGCAATTCCTCGCTCCAGCCTGAGTCCGGGGCTCCCGAGAAAGCTCGGGTGGTGGGGATCAACTCCGGTGCCTAGAGATCAAGCGGACATCAGGTGTGGCTTAACGGCCACCTCGTGGGGCTGGTGGGGCTCAGGCCCATGCCGGGCAGGGGCTCATCGAAGACTTTATCAGTCCTTGGCCTGTCCAGGCCTGTCCATGAGGAAAGTGACCATCTCTCTCTTTACTGCCTCACATAAGACACCCGTGTGGGCCCACCTACATCAGAGTTGCTCTCTGCAGGAAAGTGAGTCCTAGGCCTTACTCAAGGTGTCCAGGTTCTTCCCTTCCTCACAGAAAAGAATTTCAGGAGCAGACAGGCAGTGAAGCAAAAATTTTGGAGGCTCTGGGAATGGAAAGGAGGGAGATAAAATAAGAGAGAGTGGCGCACACAAGAGAGTTTGGGCTTATCCAAGGAGGAGAGCTCCTACACAAACATCCAGCATTAGACATGAAAGTTTCCACATGTCAAGAGGGGAGATGTGGGTGACACACGTGCTTGGGCTCATATATGTTTGGCCAAATGGGCGCAAGTAGCACATGTGCATCCTTCCTTTGTCCGAGGGGACTCCTATAGAGTTTTGCTCAGTTGCCCCACACGGGGGGCTTCTCCAAAAGCAGAGAGCCTTGAATTGCCTTGGCCTGGGGCTTCTCTGGCAAAGGTGGTGGTCACTCAGGTGTCATATATCGTTTTTTTTTGGTTTTTTTTTTTTTTTTTTTTTTTGGGTCACACCCGGCAATGCTCAGAGGTTACTCCTGGCTCTGCACTCAGGAATTACTCCTGGCAGTGCTCGGGGGACCATATGGGATGCCGGGGATCGAACCCTGGCCGGCACAGGCCGGCCGCGTGCAAGGCAAACACCCTTCCCGCTGGGCTATCGCTCCGGCCCCCTGTCGTATATCATTAACTGCAGACTCTGTCTCAGCTGAGTTTGTTTTTCCTGTGGGCTCCAGCCTCATGCCAGAAGGATCTTATCAGGTCTAGGCCTTACTTCTTGTAGGTTCAGGACAATTGGATTTATTACCTCTCAGAAATTGCACTTGTCATGGGCTATTGCCTCTTTCCCTGCCTCATTACCCTCTGTACTATCACTTCTGCCCCCAGCAAACATATTTTGATCTGCCCCTCCCCAATGTTGATGACCCTGATACGAAGACCACAAATCCTCTTCCTAGGGAGTGGCTTTGGGCCATATGGTGGGTGCTGGGCTTCCCCTGGTGCGGGCGCTATGCCTTGGGGGGTGAGGGTGTTGGCTCCAGTGCTGGGGGACCATGACCACGATGAAACTGAGTGTCCTCAGTGACTGAGGGGCTCCAGCCTGGGCCATGCCTGAGTGCTCCGACCTCCAAGTCCTGAGACCAGGCTGATGACCTACTGGCCCTGGCCTGTCTATGAGGCCTGGATTGAAAGCAAAGGACGAAGACGGGTCCCCAGGGGAAGTGCAGCCCAGTATCCGGTCCTGGAGAGACCTGTGACATGAGGACAGCCTGCTGTGCTGTCTGGGGGCAGGAGTGATAGTACAGTGGGGAGGGTGTTGGATCCCGGCATCCCATATAGTCCTCCGAGTACCACCAGGAGTGATTCCTGAGTGCAGAGCCAGGAGTAACCCCCTGAGCATGTCTCCGGATGTAGCCCAAAAAGTTTAAAATGGGAAGAGAGAAAGACCCTGTGGGACCAGAGACGGGCAGAGTGGGGAGGGGGTTTGCCTGAGTTCTAACCCAACACCACTTATGGTCTCCTGAGTCCAGCCAGTTTATTTATTGTGGGCTTTTTTGGGTCACACCCAGCGACAGTGCTAAGGGGTTACTCCTGGCAGTACCCAGGGGACCATATGGGACGCCAGAGATTTAACCTGGCTTGGCGGCATGCAAGGTGAATACCCCACATGCTATACTATCCTCAGGCCCAAGCCCAGCCAGGAGTGACCCCTGAGCACAGAGCCAGGAATAAGACCTGAGCATTGCTGGATGTGACAAACATTAATTAAATTAATTTACTAGCAGAGCTTTTTTTTTCCTCCAGGATAAACTCTGACTGGAGGGGCATGAGGCTGAGGACTAAGCCCAAGTTTATCCTGGGGCTGATTCACTCACCCACACAGCACACCTCGCGGGGGTCTGAAATGCAGAACAGAAATGAACTCAGTGGATTCCTAACTGCATTAGGAGCCACACCTGCCTTTCTCCTGGCCCCACAGACCTATGGAGGACGCCTACTTCACTGGAATGGAGAGAACAGGAGGCCTCCCAAGGGCTGTCCGCACAGGAGGGACGCCCCAGGTCTCCTCCAGGTGGAGCAGATCTGGACGAGGAGTGTTTAAGTGACCATGCACAGAGACTCTGGGACAGGGGCAGGACAGAGCTGGGGAGGCAGAGGTTCTTTAACCCGCACCTGTGCTGGGGGTCTGGGCTCGGCTGCGGAGCCTCCGTGTCCGGGCGACAGTGGAAGTATCGGCACTTGTCACCACTCGCCAGCCTGGTCCTGGGCCCCAGCCCCTGGCCTCCGCCCTCTGCACACCCCCCCACACACACACACACACACACTATTTGGGTAAGCGCGGAGTTGACGCCCTGCCGTGTCTAAGGAACCGGCTTCCAGCTCGTTCCCGACCTCTAGCGCCGGCCCACGCGGACCCCGGAGCTGCAAAGCCTCCAGGGCAACGGTCGAGGCCACCCTCTGGTCGGCGCAGAGGGCTCGAGAACCCTGCGAGGTTCCCGAGCCGGGGACAGTCGGGAGCACTCCGATGCGTCTCTGCAAGCAACCGCGGCCACGGACCGGAAGTCCCGCTGACCGCATTTCCGGCGGTGGCAATGGGCGGGGCTGTTCTGCCGTGAGGGGCGGGGCTTCTGGTGGGGCGGAGCCTTTCACTGAGGGACGGGTGGGGCCTTTCGCGGCGGGCTTTCGTCGCTCACGTTGCGTCACTTCCGAGCGCGCCGTACAGTGGGCCAGGGAGGCTTCGGGAGTTCTGGCGGGTGTCCGTCCTCCCGTTCACGGCGGCCCAGGACGACCCTGCGTCTGTCCTGCTCGGGCGTGCGTTCGGAGCCCCCGCGCCACGCCCACCGCCTCGCCCCTTTTCTCTTTCTTTGCCTTTCCTGACTGCGGAAGGGGCCATCGGGGTCCCCGCCATGGAGGACAGGCCGCCGGTGGTGTCCAAGCAGAAGAGTCAGGTGGTGTGCGGTGTCCCCACGCAGGTGGTGTGCACGGCCTTCAGCAGCCACATCCTGGTGGTAGTGACGCAGTTTGGAAAGATGGGCACGCTGGTGGCCCTGGAGCCCGGCCCGGTGACCGGCGATGTCAGCAAGCCCATGCTCACCACCAAGGTCCTCCTGGGGCAGGATGAGGTGCGCACTGGGGACAGGATCCCTGCGGGGGCTCTGCTGAGAAGGGGCCCGCCTGCCTTGGCCACGGCTTTCTCAGGGACAGGGAGGAATTGGTTGTGACATGCGCCCGGGTCTGGTACCCCTCACCCTGGGGTCCTCGCTTTGAACTTCAGGGTGGGTTGGCTGAGATCCTCTGGGAGGGGCCTCTGGGCCTCCTGAGCTTGTCTTGGGAGCCTCCCACCTCCGCCCCCTCCCCAGAAGAAAGATTCCATTTAGCTGGATCCCTGTTTCCTCCACAGCCTCTTATCCACGTCTTTGCCAAGAACCTGGTGACATTCGTGTCCCAAGAAGCTGGGAACAGAGCAGTCCTGCTGGCCATGGCCCTGAAGGACAGAAGCCTGGAGGGGCTGCAGGCGCTCGGGAGGTCATTCAGACATGCCAGGTGTGGTGACCCGGCCCAGTCGCCACCCAGCTGTGCTGGCTCCAGAACTTCTGGCTGGGCCCCAGCCCCTCCCTTTGGGCTATAGCTGCCCAGAGGGGGCCATGGAGGGGCAGGGCCTGAAGATTGAGAATACATCACCGCCAGGTCGTGGCCCTTTGTGTGCAGCGACAGTTGTTGAAGGAATTTTTTTATTAACAATAAACTTGTGGATGGGGCCGAGCGATAGTCCAGCGGGTGGAGGCGTTTGCCTTGCGTGCAGCCGACCCGTGTTTGATCTCCAGCATCCCATATGGTCCCCGAGCACCGCCAGGAGTAATTCCTGAACATCGCTGGGTGTGACCCAAAAATGAGAATAATAAATAAATTTAAAAACTGAATAAACATGTGGGACCAGAGTGATTGCACAGCGGGTAGGGTCCTTGCCTAGCATGAGGCCAACCTGGGTTCGATCCCTGGCATCCCATGAGGTCCCCCTGAGCACCGCCAGGAGTAACTCCCTGAGCATTGCCAGGCGTGGCATACACCAAAGAATCAATGTGTGTCTCAGTGCCACATAGTGCTGAGAAACTGCTCTATGTGTACGGTTTGGAAGTGGGCCTGGCACCTCCCAGTCAGGTGCCCTCCAACCTCCTGACAGCCTATTTGGCAGCTGGGTGCCCATCAGTGTCTGAACCTCGCCCCGAGTCACGCACATGCTCCCTCAGGGCGGGGCCCTGGGTCCAGCAGCAGTGGTGAAGCCCAACCCGGGGCCAGGTCCCCAGCTGAAGGAGTGATGAGGATGCAGTTCCTCTGCTGGTGGAACTCCCAGGCTCTCCCTGTGGGCCCAGTGTTGGGGGCAGATCCATGGCGAGGGATACCTGAGGCTTCCCCTGGTGACCCAGGGTCATGGGCTGATGCACCCCTGGAATCGGGGTTGATGCTGGGGTATGAGAGACCCCAAGGCCCATCGTCCTCTGCCTGCACTGCGAGCCTGGAGCCCCAGCCGCAGCTCTCCATTGCGGGATACCGGGTGATCTGACGGCCATGCCACCCTACACCAGTGGCTCTTGAGGCTGACTAAGGCTTCACATCTGAAACCTGGGGGAACAGTCCTTCCTCCCGCTTGGCAACCAGAGCTTCTGATTTGGGGCCTCAGTGCCAGCTGCAGGACAGGCTCATGCTGTCCCACTGCCAGGTGCTGAGCCAACCACGCTGCAGCTTCTCAACAGCCAGGCGGAGCCCCGCCTGTCCTCGTGATTGGCATATACGTGGAAACAGGCGTGGGGGGCCTGCAGGACAGGGGACTGAGACACTGTCCAGCAGGCGCATCTGTGAGCTCTGCTACATGTGGACTTGGGGATGAGTGCTTGAGGCCACGATCCCCAGTTTTGTTTGCTGTCCTATGCACAAGACCCAGAGAGGGGCCTCTGAGACATTTCCTGCCCAAAGGCTCCCAGGAAAAGGAGCTAAATGGCCAGACCAGAGCCAGGTTGGGGTGGGGCAGGGAGGACAACGAGCCAGTTTGTGCCCGGAACAAGGGCCCACAAGCCCACCCTGAGTGGGACTGCCCAAGTTCCAGAAGGAGGTGGAGAGGGACAGCCCTCCCCAGTGCGTCTGCCCAGTAAGCAAGGACACAAACCCGGGCGTGGCCCGAGCAAAGCAGCTGGGAGGGCGATGAGGAAAGTGGGTGGGCGCAGGAAATCAGAAATTACTCCTGGCCTGTCCCTTTGAGTCTATAGACGCCTTCCCAGAGCACAAGGAGCCTCAGCACTCAGACAACGAGATGGGAGCCCAGCACTCCCTACGGCCTTGGGGTGCTGCTGCCGGGCCCCACCCACTGCGGGCGCTGGGCTACCAGGGAGCTGGGTGGCAGCATTGTGTCCCCAGGCCTTCCAGACATTTTTTTTTCTTTTGGGTCACACCCAGCGATGTCGGGTTACTCCCTGGCTCTGCACTCAAAAGTTTATCCTGTTGGTGCTCAGGGATATGGGATGCTAGGGGATCGAACCTGGGTCGGCTGTGTGCAAGGCAAATGCCCTCCCGTTGTGCTGTCACTCCGGCCCCCATCTTTGTAGATGTAGTATCTGGCCTGTCTCCTGCCTGCGTGTCTCGGGGGGTGCAGCGTCTGGCCTGTCTCCTGCCTGCGTGTCTCTAGGGGGGCAGCGTCTGGCCTGTCTCCTGCCCGCGTGTCTCGGGGGGGGCAGCGCTCTGGCCTGTCTCCTGCCCGGTGTGTGTCTCTGGGGGGGCAGCGTCTGGCCTGTCTCCTGCCCGCATGTCTCTGGGGGGCAGCGTCTGGCCTGTCTCCTGCCGCGTGTCTCTGGGGGTGCAGCGTCTGGCCTGTCTCCTGCCCGGTGTGTCTCTGGGGGGCAGCGTCTGGCCTGTCTCCTGCCCGTGTGTCTCTGGGGGGGCAGCGTCTGGCCTGTCTCCTGCCCGCGTGTCTCTGGGGGTGCAGCGTCTGGCCTGTCTCCTGCCCGGTGTGTCTCTGGGGGGTGCAGCGTCCTGGCCTGTCTCCTGCCTGGGTGTGTCTGGGGGCAGCGTCTGGCCTGTCTCCTGCCTGCGTGTCTCTGGGGTGCAGTGTCTGGCCTGTCTCCTGCCCGGGTGTCTCTGGGGGCAGCGTCTGGCCTGTCTCCTGCCGGGTGTGTCTCTGGGGGGCAGCGTCTGGCCTGTCTCCTGCCCGGGTGTGTCTCTGGGGTGCAGCGTCTGGCCTGTCTCCTGCCTGGGTGTGTCTGGGGGGCAGCGTCTGGCCTGTCTCCTGCCCGCGTGTCTCTGGGGGCAGCATCTGGCCTGTCTCCTGCCGGGTGTGTCTCTGGGGTGCAGCGTCTGGCCTGTCTCCTGCCGCGTGTCTCTGGAGGGGCAGCGTCTGGCCTGTCTCCTGCCCGCGTGTCTCTAGGGGGCAGCGTCTGGCCTGTCTCCTGCCCGCGTGTCTCTGGGGGGGCAGCGTCTGGCCTGTCTCCTGCCCGCGTGTCTCTGGGGCAGCATCTGGCCTGTCTCCTGCCCGCGTGTCTCTGGGGGTGCAGCGTCTGGCCTGTCTCCTGCCCGGGTGTGTCTCTGGGGGGCAGCGTCTGGCCTGTCTCCTGCCCGCGTGTCTCTGGGGGGCAGTGTCTGGCCTGTCTCCTGCCCGGGTGTGTCTCTGGGGGGCAGTGTCTGGCCTGTCTCCTGCCCGCGTGTCTCCGGGGGCAGTGTCTGGCCTGTCTCCTGCCCGCGTGTCTCTGGGGGTGCAGCGTCTGGCCTGTCTCCTGCCTGGGTGTGTCTCTGGGGTGCAGCGTCTGACTGCTCCAGTAGGGCAGCAGGTAGGGCCGCCCCGGCAGGGGAGGGACTGGGCGGGGAGTTTCTGCTCTGAGGCACAGCCAGCTTCCGGGAGAGCACCAGGTTGGGCCCACCCAGCAGAGTGCAGAGTCCACCCCTGGCGACATTCTCCAATCTCTGGCCAGGTGGCTGCTGACGGAGCCCCTCAGGTGAGCTGCTGTGGGGTCCCCAGCCTGAGGGGACGGGTCAGATCAGCCTCACCCATCTCTCTTGTGCCCTGGTGACCTGCTACCAGCCAGCCTGGGCCCACACACAGGCTGGCAGCACCGGGCAGGCAGGCAGGGACAGGCCCCAGGTGTCTGGAGACAATGGGGAAGAACATGCCGGCCAAGGGAGCCAGTCTTAGACCCACAGGTGTCCCCAGAAGCAGAAGGGTCCCCTGGAGGGACCCCGAGTGAGCAGACCTCGTCTGTGGTACTCAGAAGCTGGCCTAGCCCAGACGTTCTGCAAGGAGTGGCTGCTCAGGCAGGGCCCAGCTCTCCAGAGGTTCCTCCAGAGATCCAGGGATGGCTCCTCAGGGTCCTGTGGTTGTGGCCAGGCTGAGATGTGCCCCCCACGCCCCCGACCTTCCACAACTCTCAGACTAGTTCTGAGGACCTGGAGTTCCAGACCAAACCCACAAATGCCCCTGTGCACCGCAGCTCCTGTGCTGAATTATGGGTGTGTGTGTGTGTTTGTGCGCGACATGAGTATGAGGGTGTATATATGTGAGGTTGTGAGAATGTGCAGTTTGGTATATACATGGTGTGTTGTGTACATGAGTGTGTAAGTAATGCGTGAGTGTGATATGTGTGTGAAGCTGTTTATAAGTGAGTGTGTGAGTATGAGTTGTGTGAGGATATGTGCGTATGAGCATGAGCATGGATGACTGTGTGAGGGTGTTATAAGGTATGCTGGGTGTATGTGAGTGTGTGTGAATTGTATGAGTATATGTAAGCATAAGTGTGAGTGTGTGTATGAATGTGACTGAGTGCATATCAGTATGTTTGAGTATTGTGAAATGTATGTGACAGCTTGAATATATGGGTGTTGTCAGGGTGTGTGTATGAATGTGAGGTGTGTATGCGGTGTGTGTATGCAGCGTGTGAGCTAGTAGTGTGTGAGCCTATCAGCCTAACTCCTTTTTTTTTTTTTTTTTTTGCTTTTTCGGGTCACACCGGCGGTGCTCAGGGGTTACTCCTGGCTCTGCACTCAGGAATCACTCCTTGCGGTGCTTGGGGGACCATATGGGACGCCGGGGATCGAACCCGGGCTGGCATGGGCCGGCGGCGTGCAAGGCAAACGCCCTACCCGCTGGACTTCACTCCGGCCCCCAGCCTAACTCCTTTACATCCTTCCGCACTGTGCTGCCAGGGCTAGTGGGCTTGGAGGAACAGGCCGAGAGTGTTGGCCTGGGACACTGGGTGCAGCCCCACTGGGCCCGGTGGTGACAGGTAGGTGCAGCCGGGCAGGGGCATGGGCCCATGAAGCTGCCGGGAGGCGTGTCTGCGTGGCCCAGTCCCGGGTCTAGCCAGCCGCCCTGATCACCTGCCCCAGGTGTGGGCAGTGTCCGCCCACGGGCAGCACCAGCAGTCCTCCATCCCGTCCCCCAGCCCTGCCACCCTCCATAGGGCCCGGCCTGCCACAGCCGGGGAGCTCCAGGGCTGGCTGCAGTGGAGGTTGTGCCCTGCTGGTTCCCTTTGCTGCCACACAGCTGGCTCCTTCCTGCTCGGGGTCCCGGTCCTGGGAGGCCATGGCAGGAAAGGGAGATACTGGCCCCCAAAAATTCCCTGCAGCTACAGCATCCTATATGGCCCCCCAAGCACTGCCAGGAGTAAGTCCTGAGCGCAAAGCTAGGAGTAACCCAGGAGCATTGCTGTGTGTGACCCACAAGACAAAAAAAATTCCCTATAGCAGGACCAGAGTGATAATACAGTGGGGAGGGCGGTTGCCTTGCATGGCCGACCCAGGTTCAATCCCTGGCATCCCATATGGCCCCCTGAGCACCACCAGGAGTAATTACTCCTGCATGCAGAGCCAGCAGTAACCCCTGAGCATTGCCAGGTATAACCCCCAAATAAAAAGAATGTCCTGCAGCCCCCTTGTGGGACCAGGGACCCCGATTCCCAGACTTAGCTTCATAGAGGAGAATGAAAGCAAGAGTCGGATGGGTCTGCCACGGGGCGGAGACGTTGGCCCAACAGAGGCCTGAGGCTATCCCGTAGTTACTGTCTAGAAGCCAGAGAAAAGGCGTGGGGGAGGACATTGGGACCACCTCATCCATCTTCAGGAGCTTCACGTTGGAGAATGCACAGCAGGTGCTGGTAGGAAGCGTAGGGTCACCTGGGATGGAGATGTCATCTTGCAGCGGAGAGGAGTGGCCAGTGTTTCCAGAGCTTTCTGGAAAAACTTCCTGGAGGCGGTGGCTGGCCGAGCAGGACCAAGCCAGGGAGCAGGAGAATGAGAACACCCCAAAGAGGCCAGGCCAGGCATTGCACTGGGCAGGACGCCTACCCAGGCCCCCGGATGCTAGGGACCCCTGCCCTGCCTCAGCAGCTGTGTGTGTTTGGGGGGCCCAGCCCTGCCCAGCTGCCTGCTTCAGATGGTGGGCAGAGCTTTGGGGCTCGCAGTCTGCACACAGGATTCAGTGCTCCCTGCCCTGAAGCCAAAGTCTGTGGCCTTTGCCGCTTGCCCACTTGTTCCACCTCAGTTTCCCACCTGTAGCCTCACCCCTTTCAGTGTGAGCCCCTTCTTGAATGTCCCTCAGGAGGGCAACGACCATTGACAGCATACAGAGCCCGACCACTGCCTCCAACTTCCCACTCCTGCATCCAGTCTTCCCTGCCTCAGACCTCCACCCTGCTCCAGACCTGTGTCCAGCACCTGCTTCTAAGCTCCCACATTAGACCTCTTGTGTCCTGCTGCAGAGGGTCTGTGGGTGCAGGCAGCGGGCGCGGAGAGCATCTGGGACACCTGTCTCATCCAGCCAGCACGGGCCCAGAGACCGCAGTCCCTGCTGGCTGCTTGCCTGGGTCTCCAAGGGCTGCAGTGGGAACACAGAGCAAACTCTCTCCCAAGCCCAGGGATATTTCCAAGATGCCTCTTGGGGGCTCATAACTGGGTGAAATCTGAAAACAAAAACAAGACCAAAAACGCAGCCATGCTATGAAAGCATTCCTGGGAGCCAGACAGGGCTCCAGCACAAAGCATGTGCTGAGCCGGCTCCGGGCCGGGGAGTGGACACGGCACCCTGCACAGGACCAGCTGTCCACCCGACTCTCTGTCACCTCAGCAGGAGAACCACCTCACGGGCAGGCTCCGCCCCTGCCTAGTGCTTGGGCATGGCTGCCAGCCACCTGGCACGGGTGGCGGAGCGTGCCTGGTAGCCAGCAGGTGCTATGCGTGGTTCGGGGAGGGGCCAAGCGTCCTGGGAGCTCAGGTGGCCGTGGATGCGCCTCCCAGCCTGCACCGCCCCTGTGTGGTTTCCAGGGCAGCCACGTGGCCACACCAATGACCAGCCCGGAGGCCGGGCCTGGCTGGGACAGGAGCTTCCTGACTGAGAGGTAGGCGCGGGCCTGGGCGACAAGGGCAGCCCTGTGGCTGCGGGTGGGCTGGGGAGGGGCACCAGGATGGTGGCCTGGTGCTGGGGCCCCACGCTGGGCTGCCGTCACCCCAACCTGCTGCTGAAGGCAGTGCCTGCCTGGGGGTCCCAGACTTTACCACCTGACAGTCATAGGCCCCCACCCAGGCTTCTGTCCCCTTCAGTCCAGAGCCCTGAGTGGGCGCGGCCTTATTGGGGTGCGGGCAGTTTGCAGAGGCCAGAGGAGCAGGGGGCTGTGTCCCTGCATAAGGGACAGAGAGGGCCACATTACTCAAGCTGCAGGTTGCCCTGCCCCAGCTGGCACTGGGCACTGTCTGCATGGTGCCACCTGCTGACACACCTGCCCTCATCCCTGCCGCGGCTCCCTGTCCCCACAGATGACCACTGCCTCGGGGATCCTGGGGATGGCCAGTGCCCCCTGCAGTTGGGGCTGCAGATGGCCCCCGAGGAAACAGCTCGCAGGACACGCCCCAGCTCTTCCTCACCTCACCACTGGCCCGCAGCATCTCAGGCGTCCTCGTGTGGGCAGCGCTGATCCTCACCTGCCACCAGGTAACCTGCTCTGGGCACAGGCACCGTGGGAGGTGCCGTGCTCACGGGGTTGAGCCCCCCCGCAGCTGTGAGCCTGCACTCAGCTCTAAGGGGGCGTCTGGCAGGACTGGGAGCAGGCCTGGGCAGCGGGACATCACTTCTGATTGGGGAGAGCCGGGGGGAGGCCATGCTCCCCACAGCAAGCTGAGAGGGGCTTCCCTGGCCCAGCCACAGGGGCAGCAGGGCCCAAGGCAGCTGCTGGGTTTGTTGTTGGGGTGGGGCCGTCAGGAATGGGGGGACAGAGCTGCTTGTCAGGTCATTCAGCTAGTGTTGGTGTCACCCTGGAATGAGTCAGGAGAGGGCCAGAAAGAAACAGGCAAGGAGAGAGTAGCCAGAGGCCCTGGGACAGGGAAGGTCTGCAGCCACGTCTTCTTCCCTGAGGCACCTGGAAAATGAGGTTCTCAGGAGTCCAGGAGTGGCCAGGCATAGCAGGGAGCAGTGGAGAGCACAGGAAAGAGACTGTCTCTTGGGGCTGGAGCAATAGTCCAGTGGGGAGGGCATTTGCCTTGCATGCAGTCAACCCAGGTTCGATCCCTGGTATCCCATGTGGTCCCCTGAGCGCTTCCAGGAGTAATTCCTGAGTGCAGAGCCAGGAGTAACCCCTGAGCATTGCCGGGTGTGACCCAAAAAGCAGGGGAGGGAGGGAGGGAGAGACAGAAAGAGAGAAGAGAAAGAGAGTGAGAGAGAGAGAAGAGAGAAGAGGAGAGAGGAGAGAGAGGGAGAGAGAGAAGAGAGATGAGGAGAGAGGAGAGAGGGAGAGAAGAGAGAGGAGAGAGAGAGGAGAGAGAGGGAGAGAGAGGAGAGAGAGGGAGAGAGAGAAGGGAGAGAGAGGAGAGAGGGAGAGAGAGAAGAGAGAAGAGAGAGGAGGAGAGGGGGAGAAAGAAGAGAGAGGAGGAGAGAGAGGAGAGGAGAGAGAGAGAGAGAGAGGAGAGAGAGGGAGAGAGAGAAGAGAGAGAAGAGAGAGGGAGAGAGAGAGGGAGAGAAGAGAGAGAGAGAGAGAGGGAGAGAGAGAGGAGAGAGAGAAGAGAGAGAGGAGAGAGAGGAGAGGAGAGGGAGAGAGAGAGAGAGAGAGAGGAGAGAGAGAGGAGAGAGAGGGAGAGAGAGAGGAGACTGTCTCCACCAAGAAGTAGTGCCCACTCTTACCACTCAGGCACAGAGGGGGCTGTAGGATTTTTTTTTTGCTTTTTGGGTCACAACTAGGAATGTTTAGGGCTTACTTGGCTCTGCACTCAGTAATTACTCCCAGTGGTACTTGGGGACCATATGGGATGCCAGGGATCAAACCCGGGTTGGCTGCATGCAAGGCAAACACCCTCCCTGCTGTACTATTGCTCCAGGCCCAGGAATTCTTGTTCATGCATGGAAGACTATGGATAAACAAACGAGTGAGTGACTGAGTGAATAAGTGAATTAGTGAGTTAAAGAATGAGTGAATGGGGGCCGGAGCGATAGCCCAGCGGGTAGGGCGTTTGCCTTGCACGCGACCGGCCCATGCCGGCCTGGGTTCTATCCCCGGCATCCCATATGGTCCCCGAGCAATGCCAGGAGTAATTCCTGAGTGCAGAGCCATGAGAAACTCCCTGAGCGTTGCGGGTGTGGCCAAAACAAAAAAAAAAAAAAAAAAAGAATGAGTGGGGCCAGAGCTATAGTCCAGTGGGTAGGGCGTTTGCCTTGCACGCGGCCGACACGGGTTCAATCCCAAGCATCCCACATGGTCCCCTGAGCACCACCAGGAGTAATTGCTGAGTGCAGAGCCATGAGTAACCCCTGAGCATTGCCGGGTGTGACAAAAAAAAAAAAAAAAGAGTGAATGAATTAATAAATGAGTGGATGAGGGAATAAATGAATGAGTGAATGGTTGAGTGAGTGAATGAGTGAGTTAGGGAGTGAGTGAATGAATGAATGAGTGAATGAGTGGTTGAGTGAGTGAGTGAGTGAGTGAGGAACTTAGTAATGAGTGAGTTAGGAGTGAGTGAGTGAACTAGGAAGTGAGTGAGTGACTTAGGGAAAGAGGGAGGGAGGGGAGTGAATGAGTGAACGAAGTGAATGGATAAGTGAATGAATGAGTGAGTTAGTGAGGGAGTGACTGGCCCTCGTGAAGGATGAGGCTGGTGGTTGCAGAACGCTGCTGGCTGTGTGGTGGCAGCCCCCGCTGTGCCCTCGCCCCTAGATCTACCTGCACCTGCGCTCCTACACGGTTCCACACGAGCAGCGCTACATCATCCGCCTGCTCTTCATCGTGCCTGTCTACGCCTTTGACTCCTGGCTCAGCCTCCTCCTCCTGGGCAGCCACCAGCCCTATGTCTACTTGGATTCTGTGCGGGACTGCTATGAGGGTGAGGCAACCAAACAGGGGCTCCTAGAGGCCACGCCCACTCTTTGGGGGCTGCCTGACCACAGACCCTGTGGTGACGTCCTTGCACACCACAGATGGACTCAGCTCCCAGGTGGGCGCTGCCTCTGGGCTGCCTGGAGCCAGGTTCCTGGTGGGCATCGGTGAGCACCTGTCTCAGTGCAGGGCCAGGCTGGGCCTGCGGGAGGCATCCTGCTGTGTGCTTGCGCCTCCTCCTGCAGAGGTGGGTGCAGAGAGGGGCAGGTCTTCCTGGGGCTCACTTTTGCGGGCTGCAGCCTTTGTCATTTACAGCTTCCTGAGTCTTTGCTTCCAGTATCTGGGCGGCGAGAGTGCCATCATGGCCGAGATCCGGGAAAACCCATCCGGTAGGGGGTCCCCGAGAACCGCCAGCCCCTCCACACTGCCAGCTGGACGGGGTGTGGCCTCAGGGACTGTGCTCGCTCTGCAGGCCCAGCTGCGTCTACGGCACCTGCTGCCTGGGGGCCTGTCCTACTCCATCGGGTTCCTGCGTTTCTGCAAACAGGTGAGGGCCGGGCTCGGGCCCCACTGCGGCAGAGGGCGGGTCCTGTGGATACTCCACGCACCCTTCCTGCCACTATGCCCTCTCGTGCCCCAGGCCACGCTGCAGTTCTGTGTGGTGAAGCCCATCATGGCTGTCGTCACCATAGTCCTGCAGGCCTTGGGCAAATATCATGATGGGGACTTCAGGTAAGGCTCCCGAGGGGGTTGTGGGAGGGCGAGACCTGGCCCCACACCCGGCCCAGCCTCCCCTGCTCACCTCTGGGTGCAGTTGGATTCATCCAACTGCTCCGTGCTGGCACAGCCATGGGGAGAGAAGTAAAGGAAGTGGGTGGGCACACACACACACACACACACACACACACACACACACACCCCCTCTTGTGCAGACATCTTCACATGCATGTGCACATGTGCACTACGACCATGCACACACGCTACACACGGTCAACTGCACAGGCTTGTGGAGGCGTGGGGCTGTGAGCGGCTAAGGGAGGCCTCCCTGGTGTGGCTGTACTGGCCTCTGTCTGAGGGGCTGTGAGCCTGGATGGAGTCATGGCCACGTCTGAGGGCAGCTGTGGGTGAGGGAGGTCAGAGGGGTCAGTGCCTCCCTGAGCCCTGGCCCCTGCTCTGGCCCCAGCATCCACAGTGGCTACCTGTACGTCACCCTCACCTACAACGCATCGGCCAGCCTGGCCCCTGTATGCCCTGCTGCTCTTCTACTTCACCACCGGGAGCTCCTGCAGCCCTTCCGGCCGGTCCTCAAGTTCCTCACCATCAAGGCCATC
Organism: Cryptotis parvus; assembly: GCA_021461705.1. NCBI lineage: Eukaryota > Metazoa > Chordata > Mammalia > Eulipotyphla > Soricidae > Cryptotis > Cryptotis parvus. The sequence goes on from JAJIBD010002027.1 coordinate 219,822, forward strand.
ATCTTCCTGTCCTTCTGGCAGGGTGGGTCGGGCTGCCAGGCAGGCTTCAGACCCCCCACTGGCCCACACTGGGGGCAGGGCAGAGCTGGGCCCACCTATAGTCAGAGCCCCTAAGGGACACAGTGGAGCAGCCAGGGGCCCTCTCTGTGAAGCACTGATGTCCCACATCCCAATGAGGGCGTGGCTGATGGCCGCTCTCTCCAGGGATGCTGCTGGCCATCCTGGAGCGGTGCGGGGTCATCCCTGAGGTGCAGATGGGCGGTAGCCATGTGGACGCCGGCACACTGGCAGCCGGATACCAGAACTTCCTCATCTGCACCGAGATGGTATTTGCGCCGTGGCGCTACGCTGCGCCTTCCCGTCCCAGGTGTACTCAGAGAAGAAGGACTCACCAGGTGAGCATGCCCAGCCCACAGGAGTAGAGGGCGGGGAGGTGGTGGGAAGGGGACCCAGGCGCAGGTGCCACTCACACATCTCCGCGGGTGCCCAGCACCCATGCAGAGCATCTCCAGTGGCCTTAAGGAGACGGTGAGCCCACGCGACATCGTCGCGCGATGTCATCCACTTCTCCCCGCCTACCAGCGCTACACACAGCAGGCCACACGTGAGGCCCCAGCACCCGGCCAGAGTTCACGCTCTGGGTCCCGCACCCACCCTGGCCCAGCTGGAGGCCCTGGTGGGGCAGCACAGAAAAAGAAGGAGCTGATCCCCTCTGAGGAGCCCTAGGGGTCGTGGGGCCTGTGGACGGGACTGGTCAGCATGAGGCCCAGTGGTCCAACTGCCAAAGATGCCCAGCCTGCAGTCTGCTCTGCCCCTGGAAGCTGAGGACTTGGGAGGCGGGGCCCTGCCATGGACCCCACCCACACCACTTATTTATACATAAACGCCGCTTTACTACTGGCTGCCTGCTCAGCGTCCCCACTGCTCTGCACTGCACCCGTGAACAAGCTGGGTGTATGGGTGGAGGGAGCAAGTGTCAGACCAAGTCTGTTTTTCCCGAGACTGGACACCCTGTCCCTCTTAAGAGAGTGGCACTGTTGGGGGCTGCCCCCCAATCCTCTCTATAACCCAGCCACACCTGGTGATGGCTGATGGGCTGCTGCGTGAGTCAGTGATCTCAAGGGGGACACTTGCTAGGCTCAAGTGCAGGGTAGTGGGCAGGGGCTGGGCCTCTGGAGCCCTGCAGACAGGAGGCTCGTGGTCCTTCAGGTCCCAGTGGAGGGGGAGACGCAGGAGACTGGGCAGGTGGCCTACTCTGGGCCAGTGGAGCCGCCTCCTGCTCTGCTTATCATGCCCAGTGCTGGCACACATGCTGCCCCACCCAAGGCTGCCGGTGCCAGGCGCTGGTATAGGTCACTCAGCAGGCTTGGAGGAAGGCACACCCTAGGAAGCAGCCTTCTGGGGTTTCGGGGACTGTAGGAGAGGCGGAGGCCAGGGTCTGATGGATAGAAGCTGGCCTGGAGGGGCTACCCTGGTGTGTGTGCCCAGGCAGCCCTGCTGCTGCTGCTGCCACCAGCAGATTCCAGGAGTGGACCCAGGAACTGGCTCCTAGGGGTCAGAGGGCACATCCAGGAATCAGAGGGAAATGCGGGGCTCCCAGCTTGCTGGTTTCCTGTGCAGGTTCAGCAGGTAGGGACAGCCCTCAGTCACCCAGCACCCCAACAGCATGTCATGGAACTTGGGGAGCAGAGACCAGGACAGCAGAAGCGGCAAGTTGGGATCAGTGGGTCCAGTCCCCGGAAGTGGCATGAGGCAGTGCTGGGGCCAGGGGAAGTCCCAGTCCAGAGCTCTTGGCACCTTGGCCCTGTGGGAGGCAACCGGTAGCTATCGACTGCCACATGCCAGCTCCCTGCGTGTGGGTCAGACCAGGCCCTGGCTTTAAGCCTCCTCCAGCCCCAAAACAGCAAAGGCCTGACTGGTGGCTATTGTATTTGGTGTCAGAGATCTTACTTCCTGCTGCTGCCTGAGCTCCGTGTGTGTGCCTGTGTGTTGGGGGGGTTACTGACTAGGGAGAGCGGCAGTGGCCAGCAGACCCAACACTCCGACCCAAAGCACTGAGCTGCTCTGCAGGGCCTAGAAAACTTTATTAAAGGTACGAAGGCTGCGGTAGAATAAATTAGGGGCTGAGGGGCTCACACTGGGCTGCTTAGCAAGCTGAGGGGCTCACACTGGACCACTCAGTAACTTAGGGGGCCAATGGGCATGGGCTGCTCAGTAACTTAGGGGCTGAGGGCTCACATGGGGCTGTTCAGTTAACTTACACAGCACGGACTAAACGTGGGGGACAGCTTGTGGGGGCACGGAGGTGGGTTGCCCTGGCTGTTTCTTAAATAAAACATCCAGATTCACACCGTGACGGTGGATGTGCCACAGCAGAGGGAAGCTGGGGGCCCCGCAGTGTGGCTCTGCGGCGTCCAGCTTTACAGTATCAAACAGGAGAAAAATGTACGAAAACGCTGTATGATAAAATGTGATATAATTTTATATATATAGACATCTATCTCTTAAATATTTCCCCATGGCCCAACGACATCCAATGTGGATTACCTACCGTGCTACGGCATCGACTGCTGGCACCACCGCCCACCAGCCCTCTGCCCCAGCAGGGCCAGGAACCCGGACTCTCTGCGGTTCCTGGTGCCGGCTATCCCCACCTCTTCCTGGGGTATGGTGGGAGGGGTCTAGCTGGGCGGGGGCCGAGGGAGAGTCCAGCCTTACCCAGAAGGAAGCACTGGAACCCAGTGCCCGGGAGAAGGCCTCGATGTCATCAGCAGCCCCGAGCTCCAGGAAGCAGGAGCAGAAAGTGCGGCCTGGGTGGCACTAAAGCACCAGGCAGCAGCGCCCTGTCCCGAGGCCCCACTCGCGCTGCCCCTCCCTGTCCAGTCAGGCCATTGTCGGCCGCACCATCCCCGTGCCAGTACCCCTGTCCCAGCCCCCTCCTCGGGATTCTCTGACTCAGTCTACCCGGGCGCAAAGGGAACTTCTCCCCACTGCACCCATCTCCCCTTCTGCTGGGCTCCCTCCCCACACTGAGAAGGGCTCAGGCAAAGGGGACGCAGGCTCAATTACTGCCATGCATGGCCAGGCTCCATCAGAGTCTGGGGGGTCAGCGCAGGTACCTGACCGCTGGCCGAAGTGCTGAAAGGCTCTCAGTGGGGACATGGGCCCAACAGGCCAGGAGCGGCAGAAACTCTGAGGCTCCCAGCATGCCCATGTAGTCATGGGACTGGGGCATGTGTGGCCCCCTGCCTGGTGGGGAGGTCCATGGGTCCATCCCCACGGGGCACCCTGCCCCACACTAGGACGCGGCCGAGAAGGGCACGGAGCTGGTGAGCTCCGCTGACTTGACGATGGTGATGACACTGGTGGTGGCCACCTTGGTGGGCGCCACGGGCCGCGGGGCCACGGTGCGCGAAGGTCTGCAGGGCCTCATACTTGGAGCGCAGTGCGTCCAGCTCCAGCCGCATGCTGGCATTCTCCGAGGCCAGCTTCTCCACCTCCTGCTGCAGCTCCACCCGCTGCCGCTCCAGCTCCTCCTTCTGCGTCACGCGCTTGATGCGGCAGCTGGCGGCGTAGCCACGGTTCTTGAGTGTGCGGCGTCGCTGCTTCAGCCGCACCACCTCCTCCTTGGTCAGGCCGCGCAGGTGCTGGTTCAGCTCCCGCACCGACATGGACACCAGCTCATCGTCACTCAGCACCGGGCGTTCGCCCGCCTCCTTCTTTACCTGTAGGGCACAAGGCTAAGCTCGGAGCTCCCCGAGCACTGGCACCACCTGCCCCCCCACCCCTACCCCACTGTGCCACCAGGGCATGGCAGTAGGTGGCAGAGAAGGGCACCTCCTGGCACCTCTACCTGACCCGATGTGGAGGGCTGGGGGGGGGGGTGGCACCTCCATGCACAAAAACCCAAGCCCACATGGAGGGAGACCCCAGCCTTGGCAGGCCCAGCCAGGCTGCACCTAGCCCACACAGGTCCTGCTCACCTTTAGTGCCTTGTTCGGTCTGGGAGTCGTCGTCATAACCTGGCACCGGCACCCCGACAAGTGCTGGGAGTCGTCACTACGGAGTTAGAGAGCAGACCCAGTTGGCGGGCCCGGGCCAGCAGCCGGCACAAGTCACCGCTTCCCGGAGAGAGGCCTCACTGCCCCCAGTGTCCACTGTTCCTGAGTGTCCTCCCGTGGGGACAGCCCATAGTGCCCCCAGGTCATCCCTGGCGCCTCTCCGCGGCAGCATCTCCATACGAGCAGCTCAGGTACCCCTGTGCTGGCTACCTCCAACACCCTCTGGGTAGTGCAGGGAGCTGCCAGCACTGAGCTGATGCAGGTGCCCACAGTGGCTGCTCCTGGCCTGAGCTCCTGAATTCAGACATCAGGCGGGGACCCAGAGCCTGTTTGGGTTCCAGCAGGCAGCTCCTTGGGAGGACCCAGTGCTTGGACATGCCCCAGGCTACCCATCATGCTCAGGCTCCACCCGCCTCAGCAGACCTACCTCTGAAGGGCACTGCAGTGGTGACATCACCTGCCACCTGGGCTGCCTTGCCAGACCCCAAGCCCCTGGTGGGTGAGTGGTGCAGGGGCTGAAGGAAGGCGCCTCTGAGGAGGGGGCACGTGCACCAGCGTCTACGCTGCCCACTCAAGCTCCCCTGGTATTGGGTCACACATTCTAATCATTCATGAAAAAGCAGCCAACCCATCCCGCAAACGATTCTCCTCTGATAGTTGCCATGGCGACCTTGGGAAGTAGCCAACCCTGATGGTTGCCATGGCAACAGGGAAGCCCACAGCAGCCATGGGCTTGGGCCTTGCTCAGCCATCAGGGGTGTCTCCAGAGGCCAGAGTGCAAATGGGCAGCCCACATCAGAGATACCCAAACAGACCCTGTGGGGTCCCCGGTACCCTCCAGTGGCACCTTGAGGCCCCAAATTTTCTCTCCCAGGGGTTCAGCACCCAGTACCCCAAACCTGGCTGTCCTCTGGCCCAGAGTGGTGATGAGGATGGGGGCACCCTCCGAGGAGGATGGAGAAGTCCCCCACTGCCGCCATCCCCAGGTCAAGGCCACGCGCCAGGCCCTGAGAAACTTTTCCACGCTGGGAGGGGGCGGTGCCAGTGCACAGGCCGGAACGCGGGCATAGCTGGGCGGTGAGTCACCCTGTTTACAGGAGCAAGTCGCATTCCGGACGCCAGGCCTGCTGCTCCCGCGGGAAGGCAGTGGAGGCGGCGAGGGGCCCGTTGGCCCAGACACCGCCCTCTGCACGAGGGTCGCAAGGTAGTCGGGCACAGCCCCACTCAAGGCTAGTAACACCCCCTGGACTTCTGTGGACACTGCACAGAGCCGGACAATGAGTGGCTGCCGAGCTGCGGGGGTCCAACCAGGGGCACTGTGGGAACTCCTTAAGTCTAGAACCTTCTGTGGGTTCTAGCTTGAGGGAGACCAAAAGCAGCTCATGAAGATGTGGAGGTGGATCCGACAGGCATGAGAGGCAGGGACTCTCTGCTCTGGCCGAATGCGGGTGCCAGGACAGCAGAGACCCCGACCGACCCCTCTGCCTCAGGCACTCACGCCTGCCCTTTCGTGGCCTAGGACCCGCTGCCCACCACATAGGCCCCACAACTCCGTGAAAGGGGCTCTGGTAGGAGAGGAGCTTAGAGAGCTGAGTGTCAGCAGCCCTCAGGGCCTGGACACCACCCCTCCCGCAGCAGCCCCGGGCCCTTTCCCACCACTCCAGGGGACTCAGTCACTGCCCACACAGTGGTCAGCACAACTGAGCAAGGCCACAAGCAGTTTCTGAACTTGGCGAAGTCACTGAGAACTTGCATCCCGTGCTAGAGGGGCTGGTGAGCAGTTGCCCACCCTCCCCAGTGAGAGGTGCACAACCCCGCACCTTCTAGGCGCAGGGAGACCCAGAGTGGCTAGCACAGGCCAACAGGAAAGAGAGAGAACTTCCTCGGCAGAGAGGGAGGGGTCCAAGACGCCACGTCCGTGCACCACTTCCCGAAGGGTATCAGGCCCCACTCCCTTGGACAAGGCATGCTCAGGGCACAGACAGCCGGGGCCACCCTCCAGAGGCCTCTCCCCACACACTCCAACTAGCCAGCAGGAAGCTGGGCACCTGTTTCAACTCTCCAGGTCCCTGAGGTAGCCCCTGAACAGGGCTGACTCACCCAGAGGGTGCAGGTCTCAGAGCGAAAATCTGCTGCTGTGAGGGACCTGGGGGGGAATGACAGGGTTTTCTCCAGTGACCCCAGACCAAGAGTTCCTGCCTAGCCAGCGGCAGGACCAGTCACAAGCACAGGGGGCCAAACATCCCTGACCAGGCTCAGTCCCAACGACCTCTGCACACTAGGCCCCCCAAGTTGGGGGTACGCCCTTCTGCAGTCCCCACTAAATACCCCAAGCCCGGCCCCCACCCAGCAAGCAGGCTGGCGCTGGCAGGCCGCCTTCTAGCAGGACGTGACTGTCTGCGGCTGGAGGACATGTGTCACCTCGCCTTTGCAGTGGCAGGAAGCTGTGTCACCCTGGCTCCATCAGAGGTGACCCAGGGCTGGCAGCAAACAGGCGTCACACCCCCACTGGTCAGCCCCACACCCTCCACCAACTCCCTGGGTGGTTCTGGGCTCCTGAAGGTCCTGCTATCCAGGTGTTCACCTTCCACGTCTGTGCCCCTGCCCCCTGCGCCTTGCCCTCCCACACCCACCACAGTCTGAGGCTCCCTTTGGGTGCTCCAGGCCTGCTTCTCCTTGCACTCCTCAAATGCAGCCACAGGCTCCGGCTCCACCTGCCCCCTATTTCCCTAGTCACTGTGGGACACTCCTGACACCCCAGGCCTGGCCTTGGTCCCTGGAACCACTGGAACTAACTGGAGGAGGGGCCTGGGGATCCCAAGCACTAACAGGAAGGGAGGTTTTGACAGCAGGCTGCAGCAGGCTTCTGGTTTGTTTTCTGGAAAGTGAAGTTTGGGGACACCCTCCAGCATGGCCTTGCCTGCTAAAACGGGGGTGCCTGCTCTTTGACATAAAAAGAAAATACTTTCTGTTTCCGGCACCCGTGAGAAAGAGGAACCTAGCAGTGTGTGACTTATGAAAAGCAAAAGTAAACTCTGGGACGGAGCATCTGCAGGGCCGGGAGGCGGGGCGGAGGTGAGTCACTGTTTACAGCTGCCCGCCCGCTGGCCTGGCCGGCCCACTTCCCGTGTGGACAGCCCGGGTCCTCCATCCCCGAGTCCAGCCCAGAAACCTTTAGACTCAGAACGGCTGCCCCAAGCATAAACACAGGCGCAGAGCCTGACGCGCACGTGGAGGCGGGCAGAACAATCTAGAAACCCCCCACCGCCCAAGTGCACACTCCGCTCCCATTTTGGGCAGTCACCTTGTAGGGGGCTCAGCTGCGCCTGGACTCAACTGCCATCTCCTCAGGGACCCTCGGGGTCAGAGGCAGACCTCTCTCCCGCAGTCTGGGATCCCCAGGAGGGCTACCCACAATGCAACAGGTGGCAGGTGCGCCGCCTCCAGCGGCTGTCACTCAGGGGTTCCCGCCCGGTTGCGATGGGCACGCGCGGGAACCCACGCCGCGGGGCAGCCACGTGCTCTTCTCGGGCCGACGGAGGTTTCCCAACGGGCCCCGAGGGACGCGAGATCCGCTGGCCTTGGGGAGGCACGGAGTGTCCCGTTTAGAGTCGAAGTCCCCCTACTTCACTGCAAGTGCAACCACGGGGCGCTGGGAGGGGACACCTTCCCGTCCCCAGCCCAGCCTGTCTTTCCCTGGGGCACTGGCAGGTGGCAGCGACCGCGGTGCAGGGGCAGGGCAGGCGCGGCCCCCGGCACCCGCACGCGGCGCAGCTTTCGCCCCCGCCTCCCCCCTCCCGCCTCTGGCGACACGGCGGCGGCCACCGGGGCTCGGGGCGGGGCAGCGCGCAGGGACCCCCTCACGGCCGAGCGCCGGGTGGGCGCGGCGGCCAGGCGGCCCGGGCTTGCCGACACCGGGCGGCAGATGCACGGGTCGCCACCGTGGGCCTGGGGCCACGCCCGAGACTCCGAGGCCAGGAGCGCCCCGGGAACTTCGCGCCCAAAGCCGGGCGGCCCAGCTCACCTGGCGTCGCGCAGGGGGCGCGGGGGCGCGGCGGCTCCTCGCGGGTACGCGCTCTCCTCGAGCTCTCTCTCTCTTTCTCTTTCTCTCTCTCTCTCTCTCACACACTGTCGCTCGCTCGCTCCCGCTCCCCGCCGGCCGCCGCCTCCACCGCGCGCTCGGGCTCCGACTTCGCGAAGAACAACAAGTCCGCCCGCCCGCCCGGCTCCCAGGCCTCTGACACCGCTTCCGGGATCGGCGTCGGCACGCGTCATGCGGCCCCGCCCACAACCCCGCCCACCTAGCCTCGCCCCACCCCGCGCCCGGCTCCAATCGCCGCCCCGCCCACCGGGCCTCCGTCCCGCCTCCGCGAGCACTGCGCAGGTCTCGGGCCGACGCCCCGCCCAGGCCCCGTCCACCCCGCCTCGCCCGTGCGCCGGGACCCGCCTCGCTGCCCTCGGCCCCGGGGCCCCGCCCGCTTCAAGCTCCTCGCGATCCTGGCTGAGCCTGCTGGGTCAGGCCTGCTGGTTCCGTCTCTGTGCTTTTTTTTTTTTTTTTGCTTTTTGGGTCACACCCGGCGACGCTCAGGGGTTTCTCCTGGCTCTGCACTCAGGAATTACTCCTGGCGGTGCTCGGGGGACCATATGGGATGCCGGGGATCGAACCCTGGCCGGCACAGGCCGGCGTGCAAGACAAACGCCCTACCCGCTGGGCCATCGCCCGGCCCCTGGTCTCTGTACTTCTGCGGGTGTGGCCCTCTCGCCCGCCGCCACACTGGCGCCCAGCTTTGAGAGGGACGTAGGAAAAGAGCATGAGAGGGGCTTTGTAACTGCCGTTGTGGCAACTCGGGTCAGCACTGGGGAAAGACAGAGAAGTTGGGGCCACTCCACAACCCTGAGGATGGAGGGTTCTGCCGTTACAAGCCCGTTAAACAAGGAGAAAGAGTTGGAGACGGCTGGTGATGGTGGCACGACCCAGTGAACCTGAGTAATGCCACGAACTGTTCGTTCGATGTGGTTAATGTGGCAAATGTCACCTCACACTTTCTACCACAATAAAAGTCAAAAAGACACTAAGGGGCCGGAGCGATAGCCCAGCGGGTAGGGTGTTTGTCTTGCACGGCCGGCCTGTGTCGGCCCCGTTCCATCCCCAGCATCCCATATGGTCCCCCCGAGCACCGCCAGGAGTAACCTCTGAGCATCGCGGGTGTGACCCAAAAAAGCAAAAATAAAATAAAAATAAAATAAAAAAAAAGACACTAATAGGAACCGAGCCATAGTCCAGCAGGTAGTGCATTTGCCTTGCACTTTGCTGACCCAGGTTCAATCCCCACATCCCATACGGTCCCCGAGCACCGCCTGGAGTAATCCCTGAGTGCAGAGCCAGGAGTAACCCCTGGGCATCAGCAGGTGTGACCCAAAAAGAAAAAAAAAGACTAATAAAGGGCCGGAAGTAAAGTACAGCCAGGAGAGCAATTACCTTGCTCATGGCCAAGCAGGTTCAATCCCAGCATACCATAAGGTCCCCTGAATACCACCAGGAGCAATATCCTGAGTGCAGAGCCAGGAGTAACCCCTGAGCACCACCGGGTGTGTCCCCAACCCCCTAAAAACACACTAAATAGGGAAGGAAATATGAGAGACTTCCTCTGACTTGGCATGAGGAAATGCTTTTCTAGTACAGAGCCAGGAATAAGTCGTGAGCACTGCCAGGTGTGACCAAAAGCAAAACAAAAAAGGAAATTAACCATGAATAACTATTCAGATACCATAGGAAGGATTTCAGGCACAACTCACACAGCAAAGTCACAGGTAGGAGCAGAGCGCATGTACATCCCCATGGACCCAGGGAGTGCAGGGTAGGGGGCAGGAAAGAACATGAGGCCAGAGCCGACCCGGGTTTGATCCCTGGCATCCCATATGGTCCCCCACGCACCGCCGGAAATGCAGGGCCCATATAGATGGGTGATACTCCTAGCACCCCAATAGCATCCTATATCCAGTCACTTTCTATATCCAGCTGTGAGCCCCCTACACAGGCCCAGGACACCACTGTTTACAGGGGTAAGACTCTGTACTTAGGGGAAGTGTGCTCCATTCACTGGTGGGCGATACCACTATGGCACACCAAAGATGAAAAGCATCTGGGGCCATGGAGAGGACTAGGATGTGCATGTCTCTGTCAGCAGGACAAGGAGCCCAGCAGCTGCCCCACTCAGCCATTAGGGGGTAAGGGGACAGGAAGGAGATGGCCCATGCCCCTTGCACACCTGTCTGAGGAGCCTTCTAGGGGCCTGGTCCCTGAGGGTCCCAGAGCAAGCCCAGTCCCACCACAGCCCTTCCAGGGCTTTTTTCTTTTGGGTCACACCCAGCAATGCTCAGGGGTTACTCCTGGCTCTGCACTCAGGAATCACACCTGGTGGTGTTCAGGGGACCCTGTGGGATGCCAGGGATTGAACCCAGGTTGGCTGTATCACTGTATCACTGTCTCACTGTCTTCCCGTTAATCATCGATTTGCTCGAGCGGGCACCAGTAACATCTCCATATGACCTGTCTCATGCTAGTAGAGCCCAAGGGCACCTACTTGCTCCAGGAACATAAAGAGCCTCAAACCATTCCATCAGGTCATGGGAATGAGGTCTAAAATTGTTACTGGTATTTGGCATATCAAATATGACACGGGTAGCTTGCCAGGCTCTGCCATGTGGGTAGTATAATCATCTCTAAATCCAGCATTTATTGATGAACCGCGGCTGCAAGCAGCCACGCAAGCCAGGCTGTAATAGGCTGGTCTGCTGCCTATTCCTTATAACCATATATCCAAAGATATGATATATGAATATATGAATAGTCAGTGCACATGTATACATCTTGCACATGTATATGTATTTTGTATGATTATAACACAGGTTGGCTGTGTGCAAGGCAAATGCCATCTCCTCTGGACTATCACTTCAGCCCCTCTAGAGGCGTCCGTACATTGCTGATGTGCTAATGGTGTGCACCACTGGCACTACTTCCCCAATTGTGTTCTCCAGAGCCCTGGGGCTCCAGGAGGCAGCTGGGTGGTGTGGGGGAGGGGCTTCAGGCTCCCCAACTGGCCCCTGAGTTGTCTGCCTGCTGTTTTCAGAAACATGTCTGACCCCCAGCCTTCAAAGGCACGGAAGCCATGGTGGCACAGTGGAAGGCATTTCTCTGAGCTATAGGTGTGCTGAGGGGGAGGTCTTTGAGGGGGATGAACAGTCCTTCACACCTGCCTGGCCCTGGCCTCAGGTAGGCAGGAATGGTCCCCAAAAGCATATCCAAGGGTCCTTCTGCTGGACTAGAGTTAGAACTGGGGGTTAAATAGGAGCAGTTTTGGGGCCTGAGTTATAGTACAGTAGGTAGGGTGTTTGCCTTGCATGCAGCTGACCAGGATTGGATCCCCGGCATCCCATAGGGTCCCCTGAGCACTTCCAGAAGTAATTCCTGAGTGCAGAGCCAGGAGAAACCCCTGAGCAGCACCGGGTGTGGCCCAAAAAGCAAAAAACAAGCAAACAAACTAATAAATAGAGGAGCAGGTTCTGGTGGCCCCATGTACCCTGCTTGCAAGAAAGGACACAGTTTCCATGAGTCTGTGATGAGACATACAGGGTAGGGTCACAGGTCAGCAGAGACAGGAAGGCCAGGAGGACCAAGGGCACTCAGACCACTAGGATCTCTAGGATCACCAGGGGTATTAGGAATATCAGAGCACTGCTGGGCTACCAGGAAAGACTCCCCAGGGTAGACACCTGGCCAGGGCAAGACTGTGCTGGGGGACCGGGTCAAACAGGTGCCTGCAGCATTTGTCTCAGTGGGAGCCAAGCAACCTCCAGAATCTGCTCAGCATCCTTGGGAACCCCTGGAGTGCAGGCACCTAGCTCTCTTGGGTCCTGCGCTGGGGTGGTCCTGCTTTGGGGTCCCTGACAAATGCCTGAGGAGGCACCTTGCTGCTGACTGCAGTTGCTTTCTCCTTCTTGGACGCCGTCCCCAGTGGTAGGCAGCGTGGTGGGGACATTCTAGCATGTGATTTGTCTTGACCGAGATGCTGTAGAGGGGGCCCCCAAAGCATTGCAAAGGAAAGGCTGGAGGAAGCTTGCCTGGGGTGAACAGTGCCCACAAAGCTCCTGGAGACAGGCCCGGCTCACTTCCCTGGGTGAGCCAGTGGCGCCCTCCAGGGACAGTGATGGGAGCAGGGGAGCAGAGCAGGGCCACAGCTTCATTCCTGACAAACACAAGCAGCTGGGTGCACCCACCTTCAACTGGGGCATGATCCTCTGAAGGCTGTGCCACTGCCAGATGCTCCTGGTCCCTAAATGCAGCGCGGAAGACACTAACCAGAGCTGCTGTCATTGTGGCTCCTAGAGGGGACCAGTGCCTGCATTTCCTCCCATTGGGGCCCTCGCCTAGGGGACACAGGGCTTATTTTCTGAGGGCGGTTGTCGGATGGAAGCCCCCAGTGTGTGCTCGGCCATGCCACGGCCATCTGGCCTGTTCTGTGTCATTCCTCTGGGCCATGGCCATCTCCCATGCTGTGCTGTCTTCTCCCATGCTCTGGCCATGCCCCCCAAGCAATGGCTGTCCCCTGTGCCATGGGCTGTAGCTCACAAAGCATTTGGGCCTTGCCCTCAGGTGCCAGCTGGAACTTTCCAAGGAGGTTTGCAAGTTTTTTGGGGGTCGCCTGGTGACTGATGTAATGCTGGACATTCTATGGGGACTCCAGGTAGAGGCGCTTACAGAGCCCCCACATGTACCCTAGACCCATGCTCCCACAGACACCAGCCACCTAGTTCCCTGCACAGGAGCAGGACGTGGTTGCCAATCCTCTTCAGCCATGCCAAGACTGACAGAAAGGTGAACCTCTGGGAACCTGCTGATATGGCCAGCCCATGGCTTGTTGCTATAGTAGGCAGGATGCCCATCTCCAGGGCAGAAGCAGGAGGTGTGTGCGGGGCACCAGTGTCCCGGTGTGCAGGTACAAGGCTGGCCCTACCATCCCCAGAAAGGGGGACATTCAGGGAACCATGAAGAGCCCTGCATACGAGCATCCTCCCTGCCCATCCTGAAGAGGGTGACACCGCAGGAATAAGCGTCACCTGTCACTGCCTTGACCCAAATTGATCCCAAGCAAAGGGCCATCAGCACCAAGAAAGTGCAGCAGCACAAGGAGATTCTGCTTGAGTCAGCGATTTCTGAGATGTTCTCAGAGACCATTGAGTGGACTCAGAGAGACCATCTCGGTGAACTTTCAGAGAACACAGAGACATTTCAGTGGTCCCTAAGAGACTTTTCAGTGATCCTCAGAGACCCCCTGAGTTACCCCCTAAGAGGCCTCAAAGTGACTCCTCAGAAACCTCCTTTTTGGGGCCGGAGCGATAGCCCAGTGGGTAGGGCATTTGCCTTGCACGCGGATGGCCTGTGCTGGCCCGGGTTTGATCCCCGGCATCCCATATGGTCCCCGAGCACCGCCAGGAGTAATTCCTGAGTGCAGAGCCAGGAGTAACCCCTGAGCATCGCTGGGTGTGACCCAAAAAAAGCAAAAAAAAAAGAAAGAAAAGAAACCTCCTTTTTTTTTTTACGCAGGGGTTTCTTCCTGGCTCTGCACTCAGGAATCACTCCTGGCAGTGCTCGGGGACCATATGGGATGCCGGGATTGAACCCGGCCGGCATAGGCCGGCCACGGCAAGGCAAACGCCCCACCCGCTGGGCTGTCGCTCTGGCCCCAGAAGCCTCCTTTGTGACCTCTTAAAAACACAGACACCGCGGGGCCGGAGTGATAGCCCAGCGGGTAGGGCGTTTGCCTTGCTCGCGGCTGGCTTGTGCCCGCCCGGGTTCGATCCCCGGCATCCCATATGGTCCCCGAGCACCGCCAGGAGTAATTCCTGAGTGCAGAGCCAGGAGGAACCCCTGAGCATCGCCGGGTGTGACCCAAAAAGAAAAAAAAAAAAAAAAACACAGACACCTCGGCAACCCCTCAGGACTCAGAGACCCACTCAGAGAATCCCTCAGTGACCCTTCAGAGACTCCTGAGACCTCAGTTTACCCTCCAGAGACCCCTTAGTAACCCCTAAGAGACCTCTCAGTAATCCTCAAAGACCACCTCAGTGACCCCTCAGAAAGACTCTTCAGGGGCCGGAGCGATAGCCCAGCGGGTAGGGCGTTTGCCTTGCACGCGGCCGCCCATGCTGGCCAGGGTTCGATTCCCGGCATCCCATATGGTCCCCCGAGCACAGCCAGGAGTGATTCCTGAGTGCAGAGCCAGGAGAAACCCCTGAGCGCCGCCGGGTGTGACCCAAAAAAGCAAAAAAAAAAAAAAAAAAGACTCTTCAGTGGGGAGGGAGTTCGCTTTGCATGTAGTCGACCTGGGTGTGATCCCGGCATCCCATATGCTCCCAAACACCACTAGGAGGAATTCCTGAGTGTAGAGCCAGGGAGTAACCCCTGAGCATTGCTGGGTGTGACCCAAAAAGCACACACACACACACACACACACACAAATTCCTCAGATCTCCTCAGTGACCTTTTATTTATCTATCTATTTATTTATTTATTTATTTATTTATTTTTTCTTTTTTTGGGACACACCCAGCAATGCTCAGGGGTTACTCCTGGCTTTGCACTCAGGAATTATTCCTGGTGGTGTTTGGGGACCATATGTGATGACAGGGATCGCACCTGAGTTGGGCGTGTGCAAGGCAAACGCCCTACCTGTTGTGACCTTTGAAAGACCTCAGAGACACCTCAGTGACCCCTGAGATATTCATTTATTTTGGGGGATGGGAGGTTGGGGTCTCATTTGGCCATGGTCAAGGGTTACTCCTGGCTCTTACTGAGGGGTCATCCCGGCAGTGTTCAAGGGACCATGTAGGATGTCGGGAATCAAGCCAGGGTTGGCTCCATGAAGACAAGCACCTTACCCTCTGTAGTAGGGCTCTGGCCCTCAGAGACCCTCTCTTGAGTCCTCAGAGACTTCAGTGAATTCTCAGAGACCTCCCTTAGAATCCCCTTTAGAAATTTCATCAGAGACTCAGGCTCTGAGACCTCAATGACTCCTCAGAGACCTCCCCTCAGTGCCCCCAAAAAGGGATCTCAGAGACCCCTCAGTGATCCTTCAAAGAGACTCCCTCTTTCACACCCTGAGACCTCAGTGAACTCTTAGAGACCTCAGAAAACCATCAGAAAACTTATTTTTTTTTTGCTTTCTTGGGTCACACCCAGTGACAGGGGTTTCTCCTGGCTCTGCACTCAGGAATTACTCCTGGCGGTGCTCGGGGGACCAGATGGGATGCCGGGATCGAACCTGGGTTGGCAGCGTGCAAGGCAAACACCCTACCCGCTGTGCTATCGCTCCAGCCCCCAGAAAACTCTTCAGAGGCCTCAGTGACTCCTCAGAGACCCCCCACAGTGACCCCAGAAGAGGCTTCAAATTCTTTAGAGGCTTCAGAGACGCCTCAGAGACCTGTTACCACTCAGAGACTTCAGTGACCTGTCAGAGATTTAAGTGACTCCTCAGAGATCCCCTTAGAGACCCCAGTTACTCTTCAGAGGCTTCAGCAACTCCTCAGAGACATCTCAGTGATCTCCCCTCAGAAACCTCAGAGATGGCCTCACTGGGGGGAGAGAAGAGAGAAGAGAGAGAGAGAGAGGAGAAAAGGGAGGAGAGAGGAGGAGAGGAGAGGAGAGAGGACTCTCAGGGTCCCCCTGTAGTCTCCTCCGAGGAGGACCCCGTTCGGGGCCGCGCAGCGCCCGGCTGAGGCAGCAGCAGGAGCAGAGGGGCGAGGGCGCGGGGCGCTGGCCGCGCGGGGCTGTCGGGCAGGACCGGGCAGCTCCGCCCGCCGCCGAGGCCTGGGCGCCACGGCCCGCGCCTGCGACCTCCAGCCGCCAGAGGGCGCGGCGTGCCGAAGGCGCCACCGTCCGCCTGGAGCCGCGCACTTTCGCTCCCGCACCGCCAAGAGTCCGCCGGCTTCCGGTTCCGGCCGGTGCTGGCGGCGGCGCGGCGCCCGCTGCTGTGGGCTGGTGGTGAGCGGGCTTGGGGACGCGCACCCGAGCGCTGCCGGCCGCAGTTGCTCGGGGACCCCCGTGCGCCCGGTCCGCTGCCGGCCGCTGGGCTCCCGGTCTCCAGCCCCGGCTCCCGTCGCCAGGTTCTCGGGGCCAGCCCGCGCCGCCCCGGCCCCCCGGCGGAGGGACGAATGACCGGCGGTCCTCGGGGGACCTGGTGCGGGCCTCCGAGGTGACACGCTGTCGGCCAGGATGAACCGCGCCAAACCTGCCGCCGTGCGGCGGCCCAGCGCCGCGGCCAAGCCTTCCGGTGCGAGCTGCGCCCGCGGCCTTGGGGAGACATTTGCCCCTAGCGTGCCGAGGGACACCTGTCCGCCCCGCTGGCATTTGCCCCGCGGATGCCGCCGGTGCAGGGGCACAAGGGGTCACTTGCTCAGCTGGTCCCCTCTGTCCGTGGAGCAGCAGCTGCCCTTCCCACTGCCCCCCGTTCGGTGCTGCTGCCCCTTCCCAGCGCGGCCCTCCCTGGCCCTTTCTGCCTGGTGCCAGGGATGATGGATCGTGATGTCTGTCCCCCCAGGGCACCCGCCCCCGGAGACTTCATCGCTCTGGGCTCCAAGGGGCAAGCTGGTGAGTCAAAGGTGGCAGCGGCCCTGCTGAAGCCGGCACCTGCTGGGCTCCCCTCTGAGCGTAAGCGGGATGCCGCAGCCCCTCGCTGGGGCCTCGGCTCTCACTGGCCTCACCAAGCGCCCCAAGCTCTCCTCCACGCCCCCGCTGAGTGCTCTGGGCCGCCTGGCAGAGGCGGCTGTGGCCGAGAAGCGTGCCATCTCCCCTCCATCAAGGAGCCGTCAGTGGTCCCCATTGAAGGTAAAGGGCCGAGTCCAGGGAGCGCTGCCCTTTGTGTCTGAGCTTCGGGGTGAGAGGGTTGGGGGAGCCTGGGGGAGCCTGCGTGTGCTGTGGTGCCCAGTGCTGGGCACCCTTGAGTGTGTTCTGTTTGCCGAATTTCTTTGTGTCGGTCTCTGTTCGTGGGGTGCGAACAGTCGCACAGGCTGCTGGTCTAGAGGCTCCTGTGTCCCCCAGGCAGAAAAAATGAATTGTTTACCCAAGAGCTGGGCGGGGAATCGGCATGGGGATGGGCAGAGCCAGGTGGCCACAGGGAGCCTGACCAGTGGGGCAGAGGAGGCATCTGGCCCTGAGCTCTGGGACCAAGTTGGCGCCCTTGGTGGCAGACAGTGTGGCAGCCACATCCACCCCATGCTGGCCGTTTCTCCTGTGGGAATGCCCCTGAGTGGGACAGGCTGTGCTCGGCTCCGCCTCTGCAGGTGGGCCCCACGGTGATCTCAGCCTGGAGTGGCTGTCCTTCCCTGAACTCAGGGCTTTGTGTCGTTTTGTTGAAACCAAAATAAATGGGTTATGGCCACAGAGAACGGGGGGTGTTGCTGCCCAAGGTCCCAGTGATGACCAGTCCATCGTGATCCCAACGTGTTGCCCCAGCCGTGGCCAGCGTGTGTGAGCTTTGCCTGCTGCAGGGCCCACTGGCTGCCACCTTGGGCTTTGGGGCGCCCCGTGGGTTGTAGCAGTCTCTTGATGGCCCTGTCTCCCGGCCAGTCCCGCCCACCGTGCTGCTGGATGAGATCAAGGCCGCTGAGCTGGAAGGCAATGACGACCGGGTCGAGGGTGTGCTCTGTGGGGCTGTGAAGCAGCTGAAGGGCTCGCGGGCCAAGCCCGATGGCGCCCTCTACCTGAGCCTCATGTACCTGGCTAAGATCAAGCCTAACATTTTCGCCACTGAGGGCGTCATCGAGGTGAGCACTGCTGTCCACTCTTATGTCCTGCTGCCTCTGCCTTGAGCGGGGGTTTCCAGTTTCCTGAGTGGGGATCCTGTGCCCTGTGATGTCCCTCCTGTGCCCTGCTCAGTGGTCTCCTGGGTGCCCTCTGTGTGTGGGGTATCGCCTTGCCCTGTATGATAGGTGCCCCCATGCCCTGTGTTGGGTCCCTCGTGCCCTGTGTAGGATCCCCCATGTGCCCTGTCTAGGGTCTCCTGTGCCCTGTGTAGGGTCCTCCCCTGCAGGGTCCCCCAGTGCCTCGTGTGGTTCCCGGGTGCCCTGTGGGTCCCCGTGGGGACTCATGGGGCACTGCCGTGTCCCACAGGCTCTGTGCAGTCTCCTGCGGCGTGACGCATCCATCAGCTTCAAGGCCAAGGGGAACAGCCTGGTGTCCGTGCTGGCCTGCACCCTCCTCATGGCAGCATACGAGGAGGATGAGAACTGGCCCGAGATCTTCGTCAAGGTAAGTCCCCGTCCTGGGGGTGGCCAGCGTGGTTGGGGCTGGACCCTGGAGCAGGAGGCCGCCCACGAGCACAGTGTGCCCGCACGCACATGCACTGTCCTACTTGGGGCCGGCGCCTGCCACCGTGCTGCACCCCGGCAGGTGTACATTGAGGACTCCCTGGGGGAGCGCATTTGGGTGGACAGCCCGCACTGCAGGGCCTTCGTGGACAACATCCAGACGGCCTTCAACACCAAGATGCCCCCCAAGAGCGTGCTGCTGGGGGAGGTGGGCCGCAGCGGGGGTGACCTCAGTGCGGGTGAGCTGGGGTCCGGGCGGGTGGCGGGGTGGCGACCCCTGCAGAGCCCTGTGTGGGCAGCAGCTCAGAGGGTGGCTCCGTAGGGAACAGCCCTCACCCCTCCCTCACCGAGGAGGAGGACAGCCAGACGGAGCTGCTGATCGCCGAGGAGAAGCTCAGCCCTGAGCAGGAGAGCCAGCTCATGCCCAGGTAGGTGTGTGCCCTGGCTTGGCGGGTGGGGTGTGGGGGGGGGCTGCCTGCCTCCGCTCTCCCTCCCGCCGGCCTCTCCTTTTCCCCCGCTGGCCTAGGTATGAAGAGCTCACAGAGAGCGTGGAGGAGTACGTCCTGGGCGTGCTCGGGACCAGCTCAACCGGCGCCAGCCCATCGACAGTGTGTCCCGCAAACCTGCTGCGCCTGCTCACTTCCACCTGTGGCTACAAGGAGGTGCGGCTGGTGACTGTGCAGAAGCTGGAGATGTGGCTGCAGAACCCTAAGGTGCGCATGCGCCGGGCCCCAGGGCCACCCGTAGCCTCCCACTGCCACGTGGGCCACTCTCAGCCACTCGGGTGCCTGACACGGGTCCCTGCCTGTAGCTGACCAGGCCCGCCCAGGACTTGCTGATGTCTGTCTGCATGAACTGCGACACGCATGGCCCGAGGACACAGACGTCATCTCCCACCTCGTCAAAAATCCGCCTGAAGCCCAAGGTCCTGCTCAACCATTACATGCTGTGTATCAGGTGGGGGCATGTGCCTGGCTGTGTGTGGGGCCTGGCGGGTCTGGCTGGTGCCAGGCCACCTTCTGTAGTGCCCCCACCCCGTGCATTCCCATTCAGGGAGCTGCTGAACGCACACAAAGACAACCTGGGCACCACGGTCAAGTTCGTGATCTTCAACGAGCTGTCCAATGCCCGGAACCCCAACAACATGCAGATCCTGCACACTGTGCTGCAGCACAGTGCCGAGCTGGCTCCCAAGGTGGGCCCACAGGGGTCTTCGTGGAGTCGCGGGCTGCCTTTCCTACAGGACGTAGATGGGGAGGGGGCACAGCATCCAGGCACTGCCCTCCAGGTGCCTTTGAGGAGGCCCCCTGCACTCAGCACGTTCGCCTCAGCAGCTGCTGGTAGGCGCGAGGCTGAGCGTGCTGCTTGGTTGCAGGGAGGACTCGGGCTTGCTCCAGCAACCAGGGCGTGTTCTGAGTCGGGAGGTCGGGGCCTGCTGCTGCGCCGGGGAATGTGGGCCTGAGCCTGGCATGTCGGGGCATGTGCCTGCTGTGGCGTCCCTGTGTGTGTCCACCTGTGGCAGGCGGAGTCCAGCCCCATCCTGGTCTTGTCTCCCCAGTTCCTGGCCATGGTGTTCCAGGACTTGCTGACCAACAAGGACGACTACCTGCGGGCCTCGCGGGCCCTGCTGCGGGGAGATCATCAAGCAGACCAAGCACGAGATGAACTTCCAGGCCTTCTGTCTGGGGCTCATGCAGGAACGCAGGGAGCCCCAGTACCTGGACATGGAGTTCAAGGTGGGGGGCGCCCAGCCGGCCCGGCTCTTACATGCCGCCCTCACGTGTTCCTCTGTGCTTGGGACTCCAAGGCGGGTGTGGGGTGGGGCCCACAAACTCACCCACTTGAGGGGATGGGGGGGCTCAGCGCTGGGTGGCTCGGCCTCTGCTTGCTGCTTTTTTTTTTTTTTTTTTTTTTGCCTTTTGGGTCACACCGGCGATGCTCAGGGGTTACTCCTGGCTCTGCACTCAGGAATTACTCCTGGCGGTGCTCGGGGGACCATATGGGATGCTGGGGATCGAGCCTGGGTCTCATGTGTGCAAGGCCAACGCCCTACCGCTGTGCTATCACTCTACTCCCCCTGCCTACTTCTGGTGAAGGCTCGTGGCTCTAGCCTACCTGGTGCCTGTGCTCTGTCCTTCTGGGGTCCTGGGTGCACCTGGTGGCCCTTGGCCTCCAGCCACGTGCTCTGCCCGCAGGAGCGGTTTGTGGTGCACATCACTGGCGTGCTGGCTGTAGCCATGATGCTGGGCATCACAGTGCAGGTGAAGGAGGCCGGCGCCTGCCTGGGACAAGGGCGAGAAGAAGAGTAAGGCCTGGGCGCGGGGGCTCCTGCTGGCTTGCCCCTCCTTGGGTGTTTTGGAGACGGGTAGGTGACGTGGCCTCTCTGCCCCGCCAGACCTGGAGGTACTCGCGGTCCTTCCAGACCCAGATCGCTGCCATCCAGCGGGATGCCGTGTGGTGGCTGCACACAGTGGTCCCCTCCATCAGCAAGTTGGCATCCAAGGACTACGTGCACTGGTGGGCCGGCGGGCGTGGGGCTGCCTCTGTCCCTGGTTCCAGGGATGGGGGCGGGGCTGCCTCTGAGCCTAGTTCCCGGGATGGCAGGGGTGGGCCAGAGGGCCTCAGACTTTCTCCCTGACGGTCTGCTTTCCCCCTCCAGTCTCCACAAGGTTCTGTTCACGGAGCAGCCAGGAGACGTACTACAAGTGGGACAACTGGCCACCTGAGAGTGACCGCAAGTGAGCATCCTGCCAGTCACCCGGACCCAGCTCCCGCTGCCCGGTCCTGCGGGGACAGCTCCCCTACCCCCCTCAGGCCTGCCCAGCTCCCGCTGCCCCAGTCCTGCCTGACTTTGGCTCCTGGCCTTGTTTTGGTGCAGAGGAAGGTTTGCCTGCTCCCAGCTTGGCCTGTGCTGGCTCTGAGCACCAGGAACAGGTCCCCGGCCGCCCTCTGAGCCTGTTTCTCCTGCTTTCCCCAGCTTCTTCCTCCGCCTCTGCTCTGAGGTGCCCATCCTGGAGGACACGCTCATGCGTATCCTTGTCATCGGGCTGTCCGGGAGCTGCCACTCGGGCCAGCTGACGCCATGGAGCTGGCTGACCACCTGGTGAAACGTGCTGCGGCTGTGCAGGCAGATGGTGGGTCCCCACCTTCTGGCCCTGGCTGAGCCCGGCGGGGCGTCGGTCGGGTAGGGCTCTCCTGTCCTGCACTTCTGGGCCTGCGCTGGCCTGGTGGAGCTCATTGCCTCCTGTGGGGTGGGGGTGGGGGTGTGCAGTGCTGCAGGCCCGGAGCCCTCAGGTGGGCCAGGTGACCTCACAGATAGCTGTGCCTTCTCGGCCCTCTTCCTGCCTGTCCGTGCTGTCCTGCTTGGCCATCTGCTTTGGGGGCACAGGAACACCTGCCTGGGTTCCTCCCTTTGCTGCCAGGCCCCGCCCCTGCCCTTAGCATGGCTGCTGCCCGTAGCTGCCCGGCCCTTTGCTGTGGCTCAGCCCCTGGTCTCGTGCTCTAGATGTGGAGGTGCTGAAGGTGGAGCGAGTGCAGCTCATCGATGCCGTCCTCAATCTGTGCACGTACCACCACCCGGAGAACATCCAGCTGCCCCCAGGGTGAGTCCCCGAGCCCGCCTCCCTGGTCCAGCCTACCAACTGCTCCTTTGGTGTCTGTCTCACAGAGACAGGAGGCCGGTATACGCCCCTCACTTGCTTTTTTTTTTTTTTTTTACCTTTTTTGGGGTCATACCTGGCAATGCTTAGGGGGTTACTCCTGGCTCTGCACTCAGGAATTACTCCTGGCTCTGCTTGGGGACCTTACGGGATGCTGGGGATCGAACTTGGGTCGGCCGCAGACAAGGCAAATGCCCTCCCCGCTGTGCTATCACTCCAGCTCCGCGCCCTCATTTTGCAGAAGGCTGTTTGCTGAGTTGGGTCTCGGGCTCTGAGGCCTCGGCACTGCACCATCCACGTGGAGGCGACTCCCAGGCCTGCCTGCCCGGTCCCTCCCACACCTGCAGCCCCAGGGGAAATGTCTGTTCTAGTCTGTTTCTAGCCAGGCGGTTTGCGTTTCTGCCTTTGGATTGTGGGAGTCGGGTCCAGAGTCATTGGGTGTCACACCTGTGGTCAGCAGCTGTCCTTTTCTCTGCGTTCCCACCCCTGGACCCACAGTTGGGGGCCTCTGTGCTTTTGTCCAGTTTGGGGTCGGGGACCCAGTTTAGGCAGCTCTGCAGACCCTTTGGAGTTTGTGTTCTTTCCTGGAGTGACCTGCTGCTGGCAGCAGCTGTCCCAGCATCTTTGTCTCTGAGCTGCTGTTGGCTGTATCTGTCCCTGGACCGGGTGGCCCGTCTCCATGGAGCCCCCTCCCTGCGTGACCCGAGACGGCGTCCCTGCTGCGGGCATCTCGGTGTTGGTCCTGTGCTGCGTGGGGATGACAGTGTCTCCCTGCATCTGGTCTCCTGCTGCCCCCTTCTCCCCTGTGGACACTGGCCTCCCGCCTCGCCGCTGCTTCTCTTGCTCTTCCAGCCTGTTTCTGCTCCTTGGGGTTCTGCGCTTCTGAATGGGGGCGTTGGCTTGTCACTTTTGGGCAGGGCCCCAGGCAGAAAAGACCCTGTGAGCCACTGTGTCGCTTTGGCCCTCTTAGTTACCTGTGCTGCTCCTGACCCAGGGCCTGGGTGTGTGCTGGCCACCATCTTCCAGCCCTTCTGCAGGTCTCCGTGGTGTCATCGCACAGCTGGGCACGTCTTTGCTGTTTTCTTCCTCGGTGCTGGGGTTTGAATCCAGGAACTCCCATGCATGAGACAGATGCCCTTGCCCTGTGCTGCACCCCTGCCCGCAGTCAGATGCCCTTGCCCTGTGCTGCACCCCTGCCTGCAGACAGATGCCCTTGCCCTGTGGTGCACCCCTGCCTGCAGACAGATGCCCTTGCCCTGTGCTGCACCCTTGCCTGCAGACAGATGCCCTTGCCCTGTGCTGCACCCCTGCCCGCAGACAGATGCCCTTGCCCTGTGGTGCACCCTGCCCGCAGACAGATGCCCTTGCCCTGTGCTGCACCCCCTGCCCGCAGACAGATGCCCTTGCCCTGTGCTGCACCCCTGCCCGCAGACAGATGCTCTTGTGCTGCGCTGCACCCCTGCCCGCAGACAGATGCCCTTGCCCTGTGCTGCACCCCTGCCTGCAGACAGATGCCCTTGCCCTGTGCTGCACCCCTGCCCGCAGACAGATGCCCTTGCCCTGTGCTGCACCCCTGCCCACAGACAGATGCCCTTGCCCTGTGCTGCACCCCTGCCCGCAGACAGATGCCCTTGCCCTGTGCTGCACCCCTGCCCGCAGACAGATGCCCTTGTGCTGCGCTGCACCCTGCCCGCAGACAGATGCCCTTGTGCTGCGCTGCACCCCTGCCCGCAGACAGATGCCCTTGTGCTGCGCTGCACCCCTGCCCGCAGACAGATGCCCTTGTGCTGCGCTGCACCCCTGCCCGCAGACAGATGCCCTTGTGCTGCGCTGCACCCCTGCCCGCAGACAGATGCCCTTGCCCTGTGCTGCACCCCTGCCCGCAGACAGATGCCCTTGCCCTGTGCTGCACCCCTGCCCGCAGACAGATGCCCTTGTGCTGCGCTGCACCCCTACCCGCAGACTGAATTTCTGTGCTTGAGTTGTGCTAAGTACCTTTTTGTGTAACACCATCAGCAGTGAACTCACTCCTCTGCCACTGGGCACTGGGCCTTCCTGCCAGGCCGGAGGGTGTGGGCCTCACTCGGTGTGGGGACTCTTGGGGCCCAGGTCGGAGGGGGCCATGCAGCGCCAACCCAGCCCTGCTCCGAGCAGTGCTCCTGGCCCACACGTCTGGCCTTGCATTCCAGTTATCAGCCCCCGAACTTGGCCATCTCCACCCTCTACTGGAAGGCCTGGCCTCTGCTGCTCGTGGTCGCTGCCTTCAACCCTGAGAACATTGGTTTGTGCCTTGATGGGGCTGGCGGTGGTGGTGGGGTGTGGGCGCGGCAGCCTGCGGGCCGCTGTTCACCCTCCCCACCATTCCCTGTTCCTAGGCCTGGCCGCCTGGGAGGAGTACCCCACGCTGAAGATGCTCATGGAGATGGTCATGACCAAGTAGGCTGCCCCCGCCTGGCTCTTGCCTGCGTGTGGGAACGAGGCTCCTAAGTCTGGGCCGAGAGGCCATGAGGAATGCCCCGGGTGGGGGTTGGGGGACACAAGCAGCACAGCTGGGTGGGGACAGGTCAGACTCGGGTTTCTGGGAATTCTGGGAAGGGGTGGGTGTGGCTAGGATGAGGCTGTGGGGCCTGGACTGTCCTCGGCGTCCCTTCGCTTGAGAACATGGCTCCTATGGGGCTGCTCTGTGCTGGGCAGGTGGGTGGGTGACCCTGGCTGTGGCCAGCGGACATGGACTGGTGACTGGCTCTGCCCCCCAGTAATTACTCCTACCCGCCGTGCACACTGACGGACGAGGAGACCCGCCGCAGATGCTCAGCCGGGAGCTGCAGATCTCCCAGCGGGAGAAGCAAGAGATCCTGGCCTTCGAGGGACACCTGGCTGCCGCCTCCACCAAGCAGACCATCACGGAGAGCAGCAGCCTGCTGCTGTCGCAGCTCACCAGCCTGGACCCCCAGTACGCCCCTGCAGGCAGGGGTAGGGTGGGGAGCGGCTGGGGCCAGCTCTGCTCACTTCCTGACACTCTTCCCTGGCCCTTCCAGAGGGCCCCCAGCGGAGGCCTCCCCCTGCACGTCCTGGACCAGGTGAAGGGCCTGAACCAATCCCTGCGCCTGGGACACCTGCTGTGCCGCAGCGGAACCCCGATTTCCTGCTCAACATCATCCAGCGGCAGGCAAGTCCCCGTGCCCAAGGGTTCCTGTCGTGGCCTGGGTTCTGCCAACCTGAAGCCACCGGGTCTGAGCGCATTTGTCCTCCAGGCGTCCTCGCAGTCCATGCCCTGGCTGGCCGACCTGGTGCAGTCCAGCGAGGGGTCGCTGGACGTGCTCCCTGTGCAGTGCCTCTGTGAGTTCCTGCTGCATGATGCTGCTGATGCCGCGCCTCCGGGGGAGGAGGAGGAGGAGGGCGAGAGCAAGGAGCGCAGGGCCAAGAAGCGGCAGGTGGGTCTGCTGCTAGCCCCCGTGCCTCTCCACCTGCCACCCCCTGGCACCCGTGGCCTGCTGTCCCCAGGGCCTGCCCCTCCAGTCCCCGAGGCTCTCTGCCTGCTGACCCCTGGCACCCGTGGCCTGCTGTCCCCAGGGTCTGTCCGTCCAGTCCCCGAGGCTCTCTGCCTGCTGACCCCTGGCACCCGTGGCCTGCTGTCCCCAGGGCCCCTCCCTCCAGTCCCCGAGGCTCTCTGCCTGCTGACCCCTGGCACTCGTGGCCTGCTGTCCCCAGGGCCTGCCCCTCCAGTCCCCGAGGCTCTCTGCCTGCTGACCCCTGGCACCCGTGGCCTGCTGTCCCCAGGGTCTGTCCGTCCAGTCCCCGAGGCTCTCTGCCTGCTGACCCCCTGGCACCCGTGGCCTGCTGTCCCCAGGGCCCGCCCCTCCAGCCCCCGCCTGATCCCTCTTGTCCCACAGAGGCAGCAGAAGCAGCGGCAACTCCTGGGCCGCTTGCAGGACCTGCTGCTGGGCCCGAAGGCAGATGAGCAGACCACATGCGAGGTGCTGGACTACTTCCCTACGGCGCCTGGGCTCGCAGGTGGCCTCCCGAGTGCTGGCCATGAAGGTGAGGCTGCTGCCCTTTTCCCACGGCTCACGTGGGCTCACTCCTGGCCACAGGTCAGGCCTTTCTCCCTCTACTCCCATAAGTGTGTGAAGTATGTGGAGTGTGTGTGTGTAAGTTGTGTACATCTGTGTATGAGTGTGTGGTGTATGAGAGTGTGGAGTGTGACTTTGTGAGTGTACTATTGTGTCTTTTTTTTTTTTTTTTTTTTTTTTTGCTTTTTTTGGGTCACACCGGAGATGCTCAGGGGTTACTCCTGGCTCTGCGGGAGTAACCTGGCGGTGGTTGGGGGACCATATGGGATGCCGGGGATCCAAACCGGGCCAGCACAGGCTGGCCGTGCAAGGCAAACGCCCCACGCGCTGGGCTATCGCTCCGCCCCCTATTGTGTCTTGAGTGTGTGAGGATTTGTATGTGTGTGTGAGATTGTTAGTGTATGTGTAAGTACACCTGAGAGTATGTGCATGTGGAGTGATTGATGTGGAGTGATTGTATGTATGTGATTGAGATAGTGTGAGAATATGTGAGTTTGTGTATAGGTCTGGAGTGTGAACTTGGGTTTGCGTCTGAGTTTTCATGTTTGAGTGTGGGTGAGTGTGCGTGCACTCACATTCACATTTGTATGGACTGAGTTTGTGTGGGTATGTGCTTGAGCAAGCATTTATGTTTGTGGAGCGTGTGTGTGTAGTTTGAGTGTGTGTGTTTGCATGTGGGTGTGGACTTTGAGAGTTTGTGAATGTTTGAGTGTATGTATGAGTGTGTATATGGGTGTGGAATTTGTGTTAGTGCATGTAAGTGAGTTTGTATGTACATGGGTGTGGAGTTTTGAGAGTGTGTATTTGAGTGTGTATGTGGGTTTGTGAATGTGTTTGTATGTGTTTATATGTGGGATTGTGTGTGGGGAGACCGGTCCAGAGGTCCAACCAGCCCTTGGAGGCCTGTTGCTTCCTGGCGTGGTGGCGGTGGGATGTGGGGCTGTGTCCTGGCCTCCGCGCTGCCCCTCAGGGTCTGGCTGTGCCTGCAGGGCCTGTCCCTGGTGCTGTCGGAGGGCAGCCTGCGGGATGGTGAGGGAGAGGGAGCCGCCACCTGAGGAGGAGGCAGGCCCCGTGGACGCACTGCAGGGCTACCAGTGGCTGCCGCGTGACCTGCCCCAGCTGCCGCTGTTTGCCAGCGTGCGGTCCAGTACTGCCCTGGCGCTGCAGCAGGTGAGTCTGAGGGCACTGGGCTGGGGTGGGATGCCCGGCACCGGCAGAGCACTCACCTGTCCCTGACAGGCCATCCACATGGAGACGGACCCGCAGACAATCAGCGCCTACCTGGTCTACCTGTCGCAGCACTCGCCCACTGAGGAGCAGAGCCAGCACAGTGACCTGGCCCTGGTGAGGTGGCCCTCGCTGCTCTGCACCTCCCTGGGGCTCCCTGCCCGCCCTGGGGCCCACTGAAGGTTGCTTCCACCGCAGGATGTGGCCCGGCTCATCGTGGAGCGCTCTACCATCATGTCCCACCTCTTCTCCAAGCGCCCCTGCAGTGCTGCGTCCGACGCCGTGCTGGCCGCACTGCTGTCCATCTTCTCGCTACGTCCAGCGCATGCGCCAGAGCAAGGAGGGGGAGGAGGTCTACAGTTGGGTGAGCCCCTGCCTGTCCTCACCCCTCCCCTGGGGCCTGAGGCACCCGCCCACCCTCGCCTCCTCTCCCCTGCAGCCCGAGGCCCCCGTCCACCCTTAGCCACCCTTGCCCCTTCTCCCTGCAGTCTGAGTCACAGGATCAGGTGTTCCTGCGCTGGCCAGCGGGGAGACAGCCACCATGCACATCCTGGTGGTGCACGCCATGGTCATCCTGCTCACGCTGGGGCCGCCGCTGGGTGAGCGCTGAGGGCGCCAGGGCTCACCTTCCGCCTGGCCTCGTGCTCACTGTCTCGCCGGGCTGTTGGTCTCTGTGCGAATGACCGGTGGGGGGTAGGCGGCCTCTAGGACTGAGCTTGGGCTCTGCTGGGGAGATGACCGTGGCAGGAAGTAGGCAAGAGGCTGCTTGGGATGAGGTGGGGTGTGTGTGTGTGGGGGGTGTGGCTCGCCATGACTGCTGGGCACTCTTCATTTCTGATGACTCCTTGGAGCCCAAGAGCTGGAGTGCAGGGGAGTGGCCAAGATCGCAGAACCAGAGTGTCGTCCCAGTCACCCAGGGCACAGGGCCTCAGGTGCTCGTCTGTCCCGCTACTGCCAGGCGGGGCTGCAGTTGTGGGGGGCGCTGGATCGGGCAGTCCTAGCACCCACGTCTCAGGCTCCAGCTGACTCTGGTCATCTGGCCTCAGGCCCTACCTCCAGACAGGGGCCCCCTGTGATGTAGGGTCCAGGGAGCCCCAGAGTCAGCCCCACCTCCCCTGTGGTCTCTTGTGAAGCGGGTGACAGTGAGTTCCAGGCTCTGCTGGACATCTGGTTCCCGGAGAAGAAGCCCTTGCCCACAGCTTTCCTCGTGGACACGTCGGAGGAAGCGCTGTTGCTGCCTGACTGGTTGAAGCTGCGCATGATCCGCTCGGAGGTCCCCGTCTGGTGGACGCTGGTATGTGCGTGGGGTCACCAGTGGGGGCCAGGTACTCTCTGGGATGGCAGGGAGTGGGGAGGGAAGGGAGACCCGACTCACGCCCCTCAGCCCTGCAGGACCTGGAGCCGCAGCAGTTGCTGCTGTTCGTACAGTCCTTCGGCATCCCTGTCTCCAGCATGAGCAAACTCCTGCAGCACCTGGACCAGGCCGTGGCCCACGACCCCCAGACGCTGGAGCAGAACATCATGGACAAGAGTGAGCACAGACCATCACCCCCACTATCCCTGACATAGCCCCCCTCACAACCCCCCCTCATAGAACCCCCCCGGACACCCCCCAGTGCCCCTGCCCACTGCCCCCTCTCAGAATCCCCTCACAGCCCCTCAGTTTCCCTTCCCACAGCCCCCTCACAGAACCTTCTCACAGCCCCCTCACAGAACTCCCTCAACCCCTTACAGAGAACCCCCTCACAGCTCCCAGTTTCCCTTCCACAGCCCTCTCGCAGAACCCCTTGACAGCCCCCTCACAGAACCCCCTGACAGCCCCCTCACAGAACCCCGACAGCCCCCTCACAGAACCCCCGACAGCCCCTCACAGAACCCCCCAACAGCCCCCTCACAGAACCCCCGACAGCCCCCTCACAGAACCCCCCCGACAGCCCCCTACAGAACCCCCGACAGCCCCCTCACAGAACCCCCGACAGCCCCCTCACAGAACCCCCTACCAGCCCCCTCACAGAACCCACTGACAGCCCCTCACAGAACCCCGACAGCCCCCTCACAGAACCCCCGACAGCCCCCTACAGAACCCCCCCGACAGCCCCCTCACAGAACCCCAACAGCCCCTCACAGAACCCTCCGACAGCCCCCTCACAGAACCCCAACAGCCCCCTCACAGAACCCCCGACAGCCCCCTCACAGAACCCCTGACAGCCCCCTCACAGAACCCCCGACAGCACCCTCACAGAACCCCGACAGCCCTCACAGAACCCCCGACAACCCCCTCACAGAACCCCGACAGCCCCCTCACAGAACCCCCGACAGCCCCCTCACAGAACCCCGACAGCCCCCTCACAGAACCCCCGACAGCCCCCTCACAGAACCCCGACAGCCCCCTCACAGAACCCCCGACAGCCCCTCACAGAACCCCGACAGCCCCCTCACAGAACCCCGACAGCCCCCTCACAGAACCCTGACAGCCCCTCACAGAACCCCGACAGCCCCCTCACAGAACCCCGACAGCCCCTCACAGAACCCCCGACAGCCCCGTCCACAGAACCCCCGACAACCCCCTCACAGAACCCCCGACAGCCCCCTCACAGAACCCCCTGACAGCCTCCTCACAGAACCCCCCGACAGCCCCCTCACAGAACCCCGACAGCCCCTCACAGAACCCCCTGTGGGAAACGCCTGGGTGCCCCCGGGAGCAGGTCAAGGATCCCCTACTGCCCCAGGGATCGGTGGCTGGTGGAAGGAGAAAGTCGCAGGAATCCGCGAGGTTTTAAAATGCTTTACTTCAGGCCAGAGCGATAGCCCAGCGGGTAGGGCGTTTGCCTTGCACGCAGCCGGCCTATGCTGGCCCAGGTTCGATCCCGGCATCCCTTATGTTCCCCGAGCACCGCCAGGAGTAATTCCTGAGTGCAGAGCCAGGAGTAACCCCTGAGCATCGCCGGTGTGACCCAAAAAGCAAAAACAAATAAATAAACAAACAAATAAATAAACAAACATATAAAATGCTTTACTTATCACAGGTTCAACATACAAATCAGCAATAGGAAAAACCCTGTACTTAGGGTTCCCGGCTAGGACCCCAGCCACGTGTAGGCCAAGATGGCGGCCACCACGTGTTGAGGCCCTGTAGAGAAGAGACAAAGACAAGGTTCCAGCAGAAAGGGGAAGAGAGCAACCCAAAAAAGCGCGAGCCTGGGCCGGAGCGATAGCCCAGTGGGTAGGGCGTTAGCTTTGCACATGGCCGGCCCATGCTGGCCCAGGTTTGTTCCCCAGGCGCCATATATGGTCCCCCGAGCACCGCCAGGAGTGATTCCTGAGTGCAGAGCCAGGAGAAACCCCTGTGCAAATAGAGCATAGAGGAAGCAGGCTAGTTTTATATCCCGGCAACTCAGACCTCACTTTATGGGAAGCCCACATGGTCAAATGCCCTCAGGTAATTTCTCCCAGTACCTCACCTAGGCCCTTTTTATTTATTTGTTTGTTTGTTTGTTTGTTGCTTTTTTGGGACACACCTGGCAATGCTCAGGGGTTACTCCTGGCTCTGCACTCAGAAGGTCATTCCCATGACCTAATATAATGGTTTGAGGCTCTTTATGTTCCTGGAGCAAGCAGATGCCTTTGGGTTCTACTAGCATGAGACAGGACATATGGAGATATTACTGGTGCCCGCTCTAGCAAATAGATGATGAAAAGGAAGATAGTGATAGTGAAGATAGTGCTCAGGGACCATATGGGATGCCTGGGATTGAACCCGGTCGGCCAAATGCAAGGCAAACGCCCTACCCGCTGTGCTATTTATTGCTCCGCCCCACCTAGGCCCTTTTAGATGCTAATGCCGCCTAGCCAAGATCTGCCAAGGAAATGCCTCTACAGGGTAGAGAAAAGGGGTTTCTGAGATGGCATGCACCTGTACCAAAGACTATACTAATGCCAGTTAAATATTTCTCCAAGCCTTCACAAGATTCTCATCTTTACTTCATGGTAGTTTTGTATTTTAGTTGCCTTTGAGTTATCAGGGAGCCATGCTTGCTTGCTTGGAGGCAAACAGCATTTCTCTCTGGTCTAATTATTTAGAGATCCAACGTGGCCAGGCAAAATACCGGTAAGATCTAGCTAGTCCCAGGATGATAGTGGTAGCATGAGAGAATATTTATACCAGCCAGTACAGAATACATGGTCAGATAAACTGCCACATTTAAACTACCCCCTATCTATGAAGTGACCTGCAGGAGGCAATCCAGGGCAGATGCAGAGGCTCTGGGCAGGTGTACTGCAACACCCCATATCCCCGCCCTGCCTAAAGACCCCCTCACAGAACCCCCTGCCCGTACCCCTGCCTAAAGACCCCTCACAGAACCCCCTGCCCGTACCCCTGCCTAAAGACCCCCTCACAGAACCCCCCCCCCCTGCCCCGTGCCCCTGCCTAAAGACCCCTCACAGAACCCCCTGCCCACAGACCCCTCACAGAACCCTCCCTGCCCCCGTACCCCTGCCCACAGACCCCTCACAGAACCCCCTGCCTCCCTACCCCTGCCCACGGACCCCTCACAGAACCCCCTGCCTCCCTACCCCTGCCCACAGACCCCTCACAGAACCCCCTGCCCACAGACCCCTCACAGAACCCTCCCTGCCCCCATACCCCTGCCCACAACTCCCTCATAGAGCCCCCCTGACCCCAGTGCCCCCAGGTCTCCCCCACCCACAGGACCTCCATGGACCCCTTGCCCACAGCCCCTACTCCCTGCGGACCCTGGCCTCTGAGGGCAGGGACTGGGGCGTTGGGACCTGGGCACCAGCTGCTCTCTTGCAGACTACATGGCGCATCTGGTGGAGGTGCAGCACGAGAGAGGGGCAACAGGGGGGCCAGACCTTCCACTCCCTGCTCACAGCTGCCCTGCCGCCCGACGAGGTAACATGCAGCCTGGGGGTTGGAGCCCGAGTGGACTCTGGAAGAGAAGCCTCTGTCTCACCCCTGCTCTCTCCCGGCCCGCCTGACCCCTGCTCTCTCCCGCCCGCCTGACCCCTGCTCTCTCCCCTGCCCGCCTGACCCCTGCTCTCTCCCTGCCCCCGACCCCTGCTCTCTCCCTGCCCGTCAGACCCCTGCTCTCTCCCGCCCGCCTGACCCCTGCTCTCTCCCGCCCGCCCTCCTGACCCCTGCTCTCTTCCTGCCCGCCTGACCCCTGCTCTCTCCCCACCCGCCCTCCTGACCCCTGCTCTCTCCCGCCCGCCCTCCTGACCCCTGCTCTCTTCCTGCCCGCCTGACCCCTGCTCTCTCCCCACCCGCCCTCCTGACCCCTGCTCTCTCCCGCCCGCCCTCCTGACCCCTGCTCTCACCCTGCCCATCTGACCTCTGCTCTCACCCCTCCCTTCTGACCCCTGCTCTCACCCCGCCCTTCTGACCCCTGCTCTCACCCCGCCCTTCTGACCCCCTGCTCTCATCCTGTCCGTCTGACCCCTGCTCTCTCCCTGCCCGTCAGACCCCTGCTCTCTCCGACCTGTCTGACCCCGCCTCTCTCCCCACCCAGATAGCACAGAGGCACCCAGAGCCAAGAATAGCCCCGAGCAGCCAGCGGGCTAAGGCCAGCTCCGCACCAGTGCACAGGTGCGGGCACTCAGCCCCGAGGATGACTTGGCCAGCATGCTGCTACAGGTACTTAACGCCCTCTGCTCCTGTCCCACTTTAGGGAGGGGCACCCCAGCCCTCCTGTCCTGACTGCTCAGCAGTGCCCTGTGGCCCTCCTCCACTGAGTGTCTGGCACTTGGGAAGCACAGGCCAGGTGAGCTGGACCCCACAGGGCAGGGTCCCACAGGGGTGGGCCTGGCTATGTGCAGTGAGGGGTGAGCGGGCCCACAGGCCTGCACTCTCCCGGCTCCCGCAGGTCCCACCACGGGTGTGCTCTGTGCTCCCGGCCACGGCCTCTGAACATGCATATGCGTGTACATGCACCCAAGTCGGGCAGCTGTTGCTAGGCCCTGCCCAGTGGCCACCTCACTCTGCAGCGTTCCTGCCAATGGGACAGTCATGCAGCCTCGGCCACCTTGTCACATCGTCCCTCTCTGCTTGCTCATGTGCCAGCCGGCCACTGCCTGCTGCCTGTGCCCCTGGCCAGTCCTAGCGAAACACCTGCAGCCCTGATGGACACCCCCAGGCCCAGGCAGGGTGAGAGCTGCCTAGAGCTGCCTGACGCTGTACCATCTGCTCCAGGTCTTCCCGCTGAGCCCCAGCCCTCGGTGCCAGGTTGCTGGTGCCCGGCCCGTAGCTGTGATGCTGCAGCAGGCCCTGGGCCAGGAGCTGGCCCGAGCTCGTCAGGGGAACACTGAGGTGCCAGGCGTGGGTCTGCGCCTGTTGCAGGCCCTGGCCACGCTGCTGAGCTCCTCACATGGTGGTGCACTGGTGCTGGCCATGCACCGTGCCCACTTCCTGGCCTGTCCACTGTTGCGGCTGCTCAGCCAGTACCAGGTGGGTACAGGGCTGGGTGGTGCCGTGCTGCTGACAGCCCCAACTGTATATTGGGGGAAGTGCTTTGGGGTTCCCTGTCCCTGCTTCTAGGCATGTGTGTGTCTGCGTGAGTGCTCGTGTGCATGTGCTTGTGTGCACGTGTGTCTGTTCTGTGCATACTCGTGTGCGTGTGTGTGTGAACGTGTCTAAGTCCTTGTGTGTGTGTGCTTGTGTGCACTATCTGCATGTATGTACTTGTGTGAATGTGTGTTGGTGTGTGTCTGTGCTCATGTGTTCACATGTATCTGCATGCATGCTTGTGTATGCATGTATGTGTGTATACGTGTTTACATTTTGGATTACTTGCTAGCCCTGTTGTTGGGTCACACCCTGTTGCTAGTCCTGGGTTTTGTATTGCTAATGAGGGATTGTTTTGCTTCTGTTAGGCCTTTTGCACATGTTTTTGCTAGAGATTTCTGTATAAGCATAAAAGATGGCTGGGCAATGCAGTTTTGAGTTGTTTAGCTCTAAATTATTCACTCCTGGGTTTCCGTCATATTTTCCAATTATAAGACTCAGTACCATTTTATTGAACCTAATTTCTCATAACCTGCATAGAGGTCTTCTTCGAGGGACTGGATGGTACCAGGAGAAGAGCTCACCCCTGGCTTCGATGTGGGATAACTTTGAGAGTAAGCTCTGCTCTCACCCAAAGTTTAGAACAAGGTCAAAACCTAAGATAAGCCATGAATGGCCTTGTGGCAGAGCAGAGAACTTAAAAGACTTGCCTTGGAGCAGAGCAAGACAGTTGTTAGGAGACAGGACCCTGAGGGGGATAGAAAGATCAATCTGGGGGCGGAGCGATAGCCCAGCGGGTAGGGAGTTTGCCTTGCACGTGGCCGGCCTATGCCAGCCGGGTTCAATCCCGGCATCCCATATGGTCCCCGAGCACCGCCAGGAGTAATTCCTGAGCACAGAGCCAGGAGTAACCCCTGAGCATCGCGGGTGTGACCCAAAAAGCAAAAAAAAAAAAATAAGAAAGATCAGTCTGGCAAGGGGGACACAGTTTGGACCATATGATGTGATCTCTGGGTGTAGTTATATATGCCTGTTCCCCTATGTGTTTAGCTCAGGTGTAGTTATAGATTCCTGTCTCTCTCACTGTGCTTATATGAGACACTAGACTAGCCCAGGAGAGAGGAGCAATCCTCTGCCTCAGAGTCTCAGTAGCCTTGGGAAGCAGAAGTGTGGCCTCCTGGGGACTTTGCACAAGTAAGAAAAAGCCAGTTTGTTTGTTTGTTTTTTTTCTTTTTGGGTCATACCTGCTGATGCTCAGGGGTTACTCCTGGCTCTGCACTCAGGAATTACTCCTGTCGGTGCTTGGGGAACCATATGGGATGCCAGAGATTGAACCTGGGTCGGCTGCATGCAAGGCAAATGCCCTACCTGCTGGACTATTGCTTCAGCCCCAAGAAGAAGCCAGTTTTTACCTCATTGTTCTACCTTAGTTACACCCTGCCCCAGCCTCTGCAACAAGCTATCGCTCTTGCAGTTTGGGGGATCAGAGTGTGTGTGTGGCAGTTGGTATAGAGTGGAGAGCTGGGAGTGAAGAAGCCTTGGACTTCCTAAGCTGTGCTTGTAGCTCTTTTGTTGGTTAACTGGAGGGCATGGTGGCCAGCCCTGAACGTGGCCAGGGAACTAGACGGACCCTAATACTTGGAGACCCGAGACAGCCCCAGTATTCACGTGTGTTCCCGGGCTCGCCTGTGTTCCATGGCTGCCCAGGGCCACGGTGTACCTGTTCCCACAGCGCTGCATGCCCCAGGATACCGGCTTCTCCACGCTCTTCCTCAAAGTGCTGACGCAGATGCTGCCCTGGCTGGAGGGACCTGCACGCCGAGGGCGGGCCCCTGCGCACCCCAGCTCAGACTCTTTGCCTCCCAGCTCTCAGCCAGACGGAGAATCAGTGACGGTGAGGGCTGGGCCCTCCTTGCCATGGGCTGGCCACACGGACAGGGGTCCAGCCTGGGCCTCCTGGGTCTCACACACGCCTCTCCCCAGTGCGTAGTGGGTTCCTGCAGCTGGCGGAGGCCCTGGCGTTCCTGGGACCTGGAGGTGGTCAGCTCTACCGTGCGGGCTGTTGTTACCACTCTCAAGGCTGGGGCCACATGTGACGCCGAGCCGAGCTTCTCAGCAAAGGTACTTCAGACCCTGGCTCAGCTCCAAATGCCCCCGCTGGGTGCCCCCCCCAGGACCCCTAGAGAAGGCCTCTGGGTGCTGAATTCCCCAGGGCCTCTCAAGCAGAGTCCCCATATCCCCATATACTTTTTCTGACCTGGCCCTGTCCTCCCACAGTGCTCCGAGGCCTGGTAGAGGTGAGGTCGCCTCACCTGGAGGAGCTGCTGGCTGCTCTGTTCTCCTCTGCAGCTGCGGGCCCTGGCTCCAGGCCCATTGCGGTGGTGAGCTCTTTGCTGCTGCAGGATGGGGAGGCCCCAGGCTCAGGGGAGCTGGAGCCCAGCGACAGCAGGTAAGGTACAGGAAGGCAGGCGGGTGGCAGTGGGCAGGCTGTGGGGGCAGCTGAGCCCACCCTGCCTTCTCTCCAGCCCAGAACCCGTGCGCCTGGGACCTTGCTCAGGGCTGCTTGTGGACTGGCTGGAGATGCTGGACCCCGAGGTGGTGGGAAGCTGCCCTGACCTGCAGCAGAGGCTACTGTTCTCCCGGGCCAAGGTGGGCTCGGGGGACAGCCCTTCCTGTCCAGCCACGTGACCCCCATCACTGGCCAGCTCTGCTCCATGGGGCCCTCTGTGGCCCAGGTCCTCCCAAAGGACCAGGTCCACAGTGTGAAGGAGCAGAGCCGGTGCCCTGACGAGACAGTGGGAGGGGCGGCTCTATGTGGACGGCGCTGAGGTCCTGCCCGTGTGCTGGTCTGTGCTGGGCGCGGGAGGTGCTGCTGTCGGCTCTGTTCTCTTCTTCCGCTTCGGGGCCGTGTGGGGTTGCTGGACCACATCAGGGTTCCGGCTCTGCCGATGGCACCTCTCCTCATGGGCTCGGGTGCACCACGTCTTCAGACCTGCTCTGGCAAGGCTGGCCAGATGATCAAGCTGCCTGCCCCTGCAGGGCAGAGGCCACCCGGGACCCCAAGTGCCGTCGTTCCGCCCCCTACCTCCTGGCTCTCCTCACACACCAGTCCAGCTGGGCCACCCTGCACCAGTGCATCCACGTGCTGCTGGGCCGCAGCTGGGAGCAGAGGTGAGGCTGAGGCTTCATGCAGGATGCACAGGAAGTGCCTCTCCCAGGAATTGCTGTTGCACAGGAAGTGGGTCTCCTTACGGGCCACAGGACCCCGGGGACCTACTGGGTCTCCATCCTGCCCCAGGTTTGACCCTGCTGCCTCTCTGGACTTCCTCTGGGCCTGCATCCACGTTCCTCGGATCTGGCAAGGAAGGGACCAGCGCACCCCTCAGGCAGGTCTGGGCTTCCGGGGGCTGGGGCAGGCCGGCTGTCCCAGGGAGCTGATGTGACCCGTCGTTCCTGGCTTCAGAAGCGGCGAGAGGAGCTGGTGCTGCGGGTGCGCGGCTCGGAGCTGCTGGGGTTGGTGGATCTGATGCTGGCAGAGGCGGAGGCCCGGAGCCAGGACACGGCCGCCGCCTGCAGCCTCCTCCAGGCCCGCCTGCCCTTGCTGTTGAGCTGCTGCCGTGGGGACAGTGAGGGCGTCAGGAAGGTGGCAGCGCACCTGACCAGCTGCATCCAGCAGCAGGGAGACAGGTGAGTGGTGGCCCAGCCCCACGGGCTGCCTGAGGGTGCTGGCCCGGCCTCACTGCCTGCTTTCCCCAGCGTGCTGGGTGGACACTGCCGAGACCTGCTCCTGCAGCTCTACCTGCAGCGGCCCGAACTCCGCCTGCCCATGCCCGAGGTCCTGCTCTGCGGCCAGGGTGCAACGGCCAGCAGCGTCTGCACGGTGAGCCCACGCCACGGGCGGGGCTGTGTCC
The DNA here is from genome assembly GCA_021461705.1 of Cryptotis parvus. Lineage (NCBI taxonomy): Eukaryota > Metazoa > Chordata > Mammalia > Eulipotyphla > Soricidae > Cryptotis > Cryptotis parvus. Next base: position 257,640 of record JAJIBD010002027.1, read on the forward strand.
ACATTTGGGGGGCTCAGCAGAGAAATGGGCACCCAGGTGCTGACCCCCACGTGTCTGAGCCCGGTCCTCTTGGTCATGTTTGCCTGGGGCAGAGCTGGGGCGTTTATGCCCGGGAAACTCTGACTCTGCTCTCATGCCAGCCTGTGTTTCCGAGTTCTCTGTCTGGCCCAGGAAGCCCCTCCCTAGGCTGCGTCTGCTGCTCTAGTGCCCATGGGTGGGGAGGTGCCAGGGCTCCCAATGGTGGTGACCAGAGCGGGTGGCACCAGTGGGGCTCCCCTGACTGTGGGTGGTAGGTTTGAGATGCCCTTTGGGAGGTTTGTAGTGGCAGGCCCTCCCACCGTGACCCCCTGCCCACAGCTGGACAGTCTGATCCATCGCTTCATCACTCTCCTTGCCGACACGGGCGATTCGCGAGCCGTCTGAGAACCGGGTTGCCGATGCCAACATGGCCTGCCGGAAGCTGGCTGTGGCCCACCCCATCCTGCTGCTGAGGTGGCTGGTGTGGGGGGGTGCAAGCCTGGAGGGGCCTTACTGCCGTCAGCGTGTGTGACAAGTTCTGCAGGGGCGGGGGGAGGGCTGCCACTGCTTGTGCTGGGGTGTGAGCCATCGGTGTCCCCACCCTAGGCACCTGCCCATGATGGCCGCGCTCCTGCACGGCCGCACGCACCTCAACTTCCAGGAGCTCCGGCAGCAGGGCCACCTCAGCTTCTTCCTGCATGTGCTGGGCCTGCTGGAGCTGCTGCAGCCGCAGGTCTTCCAGAGCGAGCACCAGGGGGCGCTGTGGGACTGCCTGCGCTCCTTCATTGGTTTGCTGGTGGTGCGTGGGGCCGCCTGTCCTGGGTGTATGGGGGTGCCCATTCTGCCCTGTGGGGGTGCCCTTCCCGCCCTGTGTGTGTCTGCGTCTGCCTGTGTGTGTGTGTGTGTGTGCTCAGGCACACCCACCCTCCCTGTGTGTATGCATCTGTGTGTGTGGGTGCCTGTCCGCCCTGTGTGTGTGTGTGCGTGTGTGTGTGCGTGTGTGTGTGTGTGCGTGTGTGTGTGTGTGTGTGTGTGTGTGTGTGTGTCTGTGTGGGTGCCTGTCCCCCTCTCTGTGTGTGTAGGGGGTGGGTGCCCATCCGCCTATGTGTGTGTTTGTGTGTGTGTGCGTGGGTGCCTGTCCCACCCTGTGTGTGTCTGTGTGTGCGTGGGTGCCTTTCCACCCCTTGTGTACGTGTGTCTTTCTGTGTGTGGGGGGGTGCCCGGCCTGTCATTTAGTGTGTTTAGGGGGGTGCCGTGGCCCCCTTGCTGCTCTGCACCCAGTTCCCCCAGCTCTGCTCCCTGCTGATAAGGATGTGCCCTGACCTCCTTGGGGTTTCCAACAGTTAGGAACTACCTGTGTCATGATTACGTGCTGTGGGGGAGGGACGCTGCAGAGCGTCACGTGGGGCAGAAGGGGCTAGGGCAGGCAACAGGGTGGGTGGCAGGAGGGACATGCCGAAGGGGCCACTTCCACAGAACTACCGGAAGTCATCACGGCGTGTTGGCGCCCTTCATCAGCAAGTTTGTTCAGTTCACGCACACGTACATGGCTTGCAATGCCCCGGCCGCCGTGTCCTTCCTCCAGAAACACCTGGACGCGCTGCAGTGAGTGCCAGCCCAGTGGCTTGCGTGCAGGGTGGCCAGTGTTGAGGCTCCGGCCATGCCTCTCACAGGCCTCTGCTGTCTCCACAGTGACCTGTCCTTTGATGGCAGTGACCTGGCAATGCTGAAGTCACTCCTTGCGGGGCTCAGCCTCCCCAGCAAGGGTGGCAGGGCTGGCCGTGGCCTGGAAGAGGAGGGTGAAGGTGAGCAGGCTGTTGGGCCGCCCCCAGTAGGGGGTGAGCACCCCTTCCTACCCTGCGTTGGCCCTAAGGGACCCAGTGCCTGCCGGCAGGAGGCCCCGGGATGGGCCTGTCCAGTGTTCCCGGGTCCTGGGCAGCTGCTGGCTGGACTGTTGGGACGTGAGCACTGTCCCCAAGTGATGGTGTGTGCGGGGCTCCTGGAGTGCAGGCGGGTGCAGAGGGAGGCCTGGCTGCAGGACTGAGTACGGCCCCATCTGCTGGCCGCCATGCGGAGCCTGTCTTGTCACTGGCTGCTTCTCCTGCAGACGAGAGCTCCACTGGCTCCCTGCCCCTGGTCAGCGTCTCCCTCTTCACCCCACTCACTGCTGCCGAGATGGCGCCTTACATGAGGAGGCTGTCCCGGGGCCAGACCGTCGAGGGTGAGTGGCTGCCGGCTCTGGGGCAGGTGGGCCGTGTTGGCTCTTATCTTTTGCTTCTCGGGCTCCCGCAGCAGTGTGGGAGGGCCAGTGCTGGGTAGTAGCCCGTGGGCTTTCTATGCTGTGATGCTCGGGGTGGGGTGTGGTGCAGTGCAGAGGCAGCTCCAAGCCCTGGACAGGGCACTGGGCACTTGCCTCTGCTGGCCTGTTCCGCACACAGGAGGCCCTGAGAGCGGCCGTGACTACCCTGAGCCCTGTGCCTTCGGCTGCTGGGGTGAGAGTGTCCAGCCCCTGCCACACCCCCTTCCTCAGATGTGCTGGAGGTGCTGGGTGACATTGACGAGATGTCCCGACGCAGACCCGAGGTTCTAGGATTCTTCTCGGTGAGGGCCCCGACTGCCACCTTCCTCAGGCATTTATGGGGAGCTGGCCGGCCTCAGGCTGACCGTCCACTTGCACCCACCCGCCCTCTGCAGACCTGCCTGCAGCGGCTGATGAGCTCGGCCGAGGAGTCCTGCCGCCACCTGGCCTTCAGTTTAGCGCTGCGCTCCATCCAGAGCAACCCCAGGTGAGCTGCGGCCTGGCTGGCCAGACCCACCACGCCCACAGGGAGGTGCCCACTGCCATCTTCCCCTCTTTCAGCATCGCCGCTGACTTCTTGCCAACGTTCATGTATTGCCTCGGGAGCGGGACTTCGAGGTGGCACAGACGGCCCCTGCGGAACCTGCCCGAGTATGTCCTCCTGTGCCCAGGTCAGTCCTGCTCGCCCTGGCCCTGAGGCCCTGAACTGTTTTTTTTTTTTTTGGGGTCACACCCGGCGACGCTCAGGGGTTACCCCTGACTCTGCACTCAGGAATTACTCCTGGCGGTGCTCAGGGGACCATATGGGATGCCGGGGATCGAACCCAGGCCAACACAGGCCGGCCGCGTGCAAGGCAAACGCCCTACCCACTGGGCTGCTGCTCCGGCCCGCCCTGCACTGTTGAGGGGGCCCTGGGGTTACTGTCCTGTCTCCCTGCAGAACATGCAGCTGTACTACTGCACCGGGCCTTCCTGGTGGGCATGTATGGCCAGGTGGACACCAGCGCTCAGATTTCCGAGGCCCCGCGCGTTCTACATATGGAAGCTGTGATGTGAGACCACCGACCCTAATGTCCACTGACCCTTCAGAGCGTCACTGTGTCTCCAGGTCCAGCCTGGGAAGCTCTGTCCTGGCGGCCTCCCTGGGAAGAGGAGAGGGAGGCATCTGGTCGCCTGACGGCTGGGCTCGGCGTGGGGGGCCAAAAGTGGAGGGACGGGTCTTTTTCAATCAAATTCTCCACTCAGAGCGGCCTCCTGTGTTATTTGTGGAGAGGCGCCATCTCAGTCTCCCGCAGTTCACGTGGGGTGAGGGGGTCCATGGGGGTCCATCGGGCACCCCTCAGGGCCAGACACACCAGTCTCCCTCTTCTGGGAGGACCCTGCTGGCCACTACCAACCCAGATCCTTTCTCCATCTGTTTCCTTGCTTGGATTGGGGTGAAACTAGGGGCTTCTCGCATGCCTCCTTGGCAGCCAGAAGGGGGAAGGTACCACCTGCTCCCCTACATGCCCCTGAGCCCTTTTTTCACCTCCTGTGCTCAGGCTGGGCTTAGCTTCTCAGCGCCCACCCAGCAGGTGCCACCAGGGGGCGCAGTGGCCAAGTGTATGTGCTTCTTCCTGCACTGCTGATAGGCTGCCAGTGTGTACAGGTCAGCCTCCAGCGAGAGCCCCTGAGAGAGTGTCCTTCAGGTGGGCAGCTGCTCTACTCCCGCTTCCCTTACTGACCTCTGCCCTGTCTCCAGCTCCTGACCTGTTTGCCTCCATCCTGCTGCCTCTGTAGCTCCAGGGGCTATTGTGGGGCCCAGGCCCAGCTGCCGAGGGTTGCCAGGGCACTACCCTGGGGATCGTGTGGCCCTAGGAGCCGGCTGGCACTGACCCAGTCAGAGCAGGTCTTTGCGACACACCGGACTGCAAGGCAGGAGCTGGGATTGAGGGTGTCCCAGGCGAGAGACGAGAGACTCAGTCCCAGACGGACACACAGGACCTGAGCGTGGACCACATTGCCCCACTGAGACTCCAGAGTCCCCGAGTCCTGAGGTGGGCTCTGCTGTCAGTGTGACCAGCTGACTAGCTGCTGAGACCCAGCGGGCCTGTTGGTGTTGGGTACACCCCGTAGCCGACTGGCCTCGGAGGTCCAGCGGTCCTGTCCGTGCAGTCACTCATCCAAGGATGCACCCAGTCTCCAACGACAGGCCGGAGCACACGCAGCTTCAGTGGTGGGGTAGGGGCCAGGCGAGGTGTTTGGGAATCTGGTTTTACTTTAGTCTGGACAGGGCTGACGTGACATAGGCCAGACAGGAGATCCGGAACACTCAGCCCTGGTCAGTGTTACAGATGGCACCAGGAGTAGCAGCCAGTGAGTGGCCTGTGGGCAGCAGGGTCTCCAGCCACGGGTACCCTCCTCTGACTCCCGGTGTCCTGATCCGGGCGTTCACCCTGTGCCCGCACACACACCTGGATCTGAGCACCCAGGAGGAGCTGCCTCCTGAGGCCCAGGGGCCAGCTCAGATTCTGAGAACTTCGCTGGCAGGGCCCAGGACATGTCACCCCTCGGTGGGCTGTGGGACTAAGTGAGGGGCCTATGGCGCTCGGCCGAGAACAGAGAAGTGCTGAGGACACACAGCACTGGGCCCTCAGCTCTGCTCCTGGCCCGTTCCAAGGGCTTCCTGGCTCAGCAGGCAGAATGAATAATGCATTTATGACACGTTGCCGGGCCGCGGAGATGATCTATAAATGTGCGGTAAATGTTTTATAATGTTTTTGTAACCCGTTATAAATGATGAATGGCAGGCTCGGATGCCGGATCAAATATTTATGACGGCGTGGCGTGCGACGCTGGGCCGCTACAGTTCAGGAAAGCCATTAATAATACAGTGGGCGGGACGCACCTTCCCGAACACCGGCGGAGCCGTTGATAATGAAATGTAAAATGTGGCCGAAGAGGCAACCCGTGAGCCTCATCCTGGGCCGCAGGGCGACTGCGTGAATCATTTGTGAGCTGTTGGGAGGGAACTAGGCCATCCATAGTATGGTTAATACACCGTGGCATGCGACAGTCAGCTCGTCACGGGGGGCTCAGTGGCTCCCAGCTCCCTGCCTCCCTGGCATTGTCAGGGTCACCTGGGTGCCCCTTTCCCCAGGGAGTGGCTCACTGACTTGAGAGGTGGGCGGGGAGGGAACATCGGGAGTGAGGAGGGAACAGTGGGTGCTGAGAAGTGGACGGGGTGTGGAGCTGTGACTCTGATCAGGAACAAGTCCCGCCCCGGGCCCCTGGTGTCCACCTGGGGAGGAGGAAAGGAAGCATCATGTGTCCCTTTCAGGAGAGGCCTGGCCAGGGGCGACCCCTGCTCCCTGGGGTGAAGTGCGAGCTCACAAGCCCCGCCTGGCTGTTGGGACAGGGCTAGCTTCATGACCCACAGCGTCCCAGCGTGTCCAGTCTGCAGTCGGGGAGGAGGGCAAGAGGGCAACACTTGGATCACCCCCACTGGCGGGAGCCATGTCACGGGCACAGGTGGGACATGCTGGCGTGGGGCTCAGCGGCCTCGGGCTGTACCTCTAGGCAAAGGGGTTGGGGACCGTGGAGTGTGGATGGGGTGGATGTGGTCGGGAGGTCATGAGGTACGGGAGGCCATGGGGTGTGGGCAAAGGGGATCATGGGGTATGGGTAGAGGGTGGAGCGGAGGCCGTGGGGTGGAGGGTCAGAAAGTGGTGGGGTCAAGGGCGGGAGTGGGGAGGTGAGCACCGTGCTCTGCAGGTGATGCCATTTCATTTTCCTGCGGGAACCTCAGCAGAAGACAGTGAGGAAGGAGCAGAGAGCTCCCCACCGTGCCGAGCGACCGGCAGCACCTCCACATCTGACACTGCAGGGCACCATGGGTGGGGGCCGGGCAGATGTGGGAAGCTTAGTTTTGATGGAGACAGACCCATGGGCTCACCTGGAGACACAGATCCACCCACTGGCAGAGGTGGCTAGTCAGGGCAGGACCAGAGCTAGGCCCAGAGCTAGACCAGAGCTAGGCTATCCCCTGTGGGATAGCCCCAGCGCCTGGGCCCCTGCACACGGTCGTCATGGAACTCGGTGATGGTCTGGCTCAGGGTGCTCTAGTCTCTGAGTGCGGGCCAGTGAGAGGAAAATGGCTCCAGGCCTGCTGAGGCAGAAATAAGTGCTTTGGGGGCTGGAGTGACAGTCCAGTGAGGAGGGCATTTGCCTTGCACACAGCTGGCCTGGGTTCGATCCCGGCATCCCATATCTTCCCTGAGCACTGCCAGGAGTAATTCCTGAGTGCAAAGCCAGGAGAAACCCCTGAGCATTGCCGGGTGTGACCCAAAACAGACAAATAAATGAATAAAAAGAAATAAGTGCTTTGTAGTATTTGGGGGTACATCATACAGTGCTCAGGGGTTAAGGATCCTCTGCACTCAGGATCTCTCCTGGCAGGCTCGGGAACATAAGGGATGCCTGGAATTAAACCTGGACAGGCCGGGATCAAACCTGGATTAGCCATGTGCAAGGCAAGTGCCCTCCCCCTCTGAACTATTGTTCTGGTGGAATTTGTTTTTCTTAATATACTGCATCCTAGGGGCCGGAGCGATAGCCCAGCGGGTAGGGCGTTTGCCTTGCACGCGCCGGCCCATGCGGGCCCGGTTTGATCCCCGGTATGCCATATGGTCCCCCGAGCACTGCCAGGAGTAATTCCTGAGTGCAGAGCCAGGAGAAACCCTTGAGCATTGCTGGGTGTGACCCAAAAAGCAAAAAAATTATATATATATATGTATGCATATATATATATATGTATATATATATATGTGTATATATATATATATATATATATATATATATATATATATATATACTGCATCCTTGGCATTTCTGGGGGCACCCAGGGCCACCTCTGACGATTTGTCCTGGCTTCAGGGGGCTGGTGATACAATGCCCAGGGTCACTAGGGTTGGGGCCTGGTTCTGGACCTAGTGCATGCTGGGCGTATGTTCTAGCGTGAGCGGTACCTTTCTCCCACCCTCATCTTTTCTGGGTCACACCCAGTGATGCTCAGGGGTTGCTCCTGGCTCTGCATTCAAGAAATACTACTGGCTTTGCTCAGGAGACCATATGGGATGCTGGGGATTGAACCTGGGTTGGCCACATGCAAGACATGCTGTCCCTGGTGTGCTATTGCTCTGCCTGTAGCTGAGCTTTCTATTTATTTTATTATTTATTTATTTATTGTTTGCTTTTTTTTGATAAAAAAGATTACTGGACATATTACTGGTGCCCGCTTTAGCAAATAGATGATCAACGGAAAGATAGTGATAATGATAGTGATAGTTGCTTTTTTTTGGGTCACACCCAGCAATGCTCAGGGGTTGCTCCTGGCCTTGCACTCAGGAATTACTCCTGTGGTGTTCAGGGACCCATGGGATGCCGGGAATTGCACCTGGTTGGCTGCATGTAAGGCAAATGCCCTACTTCAGCTCAGGCCCCCTAGCTGAACTTTCTTTCTTTCTTTCTTTTTTTTTTTTTTTTTTTTTTTGCTTTTTGGGTCACACCGGCGATGCTCAGGGGTTACTCCTGGCTCTTTGCTCAGGAATTACTCCTGGCGGTGCTCGGGGACCATATGGGGTGCCAGGGATCGAACCCAGACCAGCATAGGCCAGCTGCGTGCAAGGTAAACGCCCTACCCGCTGGGCTATTGCTCCGCCCCGACTAGCTGAACTTTCTAAAGTGCAAGTTTCACACAGGCTCATTTTTCTTGGACCTACCTGGCCTTTGTGGATGGGCACCAGCTATGGTTTGTGCCCACTGGCCCATGCTGCCCAGTGCCCCTGAGGCTGGGTCTGAGGAAATTGGCCACTGCCCAGCTGTCCCGATTCTCTGGCCCTCAGAAGCCTCTCAGAAAGCCCATCATCAAGTAGGGGGTGCAGATGCCAGTAGGCCTGCCGAGGTGAGTGTGGACAGACAGACACCCTCTGCACCAAGTGGGCTGCTGTAAAGATGAGCCTCTTCCCACAGCCCATTCAAGTCTTGGCCGTGTCTGGGCAAACAGCACGGGACCCGGGGAGGTGGGCCCAGAGAAGGAGGGGGCAGCCCCTGGTGGTTTGTTCTTGCCTCTTCAGTGGGAGGGACAGAGCCTGAACCATTTGGACTCGATCCTGGAGAGTGGTAAAGGGGACAGGAGGAGGACAGGGTACCCACATGCCACTGGTCACCCCTGCTGGACAGGTAGAGCTGCACCTGACAGGAGGTGGCAGAGACCGCTAAGCAGCCCCTGGGAGGAGTGAGGCCTGTGCAGGTCCTGAGGGTTGCTGGGGGACCAGCACCCAGAGGGCTGAGGGCGGGAAGGGAGTGACAAGTGATAAGGGCTGGACTTTATTCAGACTGTTCCAGCAGGCCAGAACCAGGCAGGGTGTGGCTGCCCATCTGGCTTCCCAGAAGGATCTCGCTGCATGGACAGTGGCCTGGGCTGACCAGAGGCCCAGTGGCTCGCGTCAGTTCCTGGATGGGAAAGGGAGAAGCGGTAGACTGGGGGAACCATCGTGGCCATCATGATGGGGAACCCAGGCAGACACCTCTGGGCCCTCACCCACCCTTGGCCTTCCCACTTCAAATGGCCACAGAAAAGAAAACTTCTGGGGACCACAGAGACAGCCTGGTTCCAAGGGCTCACGGGGGCTGCCCTGACACCATCTGCAGAGCACCGACCTTCCGGCAGGGGCGGCGGCTCCAGCCTTCTTGGGGCAGCAGGAAGGCATGGGGATGGCCCGGCCTCTCACCCAGTGGACCGTGCCAGGGACCGCCCGTAGGAAAACACCTTCCTGCCCGCCTTCCTTCCTGTCCTCTTGTCTGGACTAGTCTGGGCCCGGCCAGGTCCGGGCTCTTTACATCCCCGGGGGGTGTTTCTGACTGAGTCCCCGCCCCAGAAACGAGGCACAAGGGGCACCCGGGCACCGGCCCCCAGGGCTGCTCCTGTCTGCGCTGCGGCCAGAGGTGACCGCCTCCCCCACGACCCAGCCTCGGGCCGGGGCTGAGCAGCGGCGCCGCAGCCAGACTCTGAAACACCCGCCGCCCTCGCCCCATGGAAAGTGCTAGGAAAACCCAGAAATGAGACCCTCTTCCCGTCCCCGCCGAGCCAGCAGCTCAGGCCCTGCTCCGGCCTCTTGGCCGCGTGACCCTGGACGAGCCTCAGTTCCGCCTGCTCCGTGAACTTTCTGTTTCTAAGGGTAGTGGACGCCTCCAGAAGAATGATCCTGACGGATCCTCAAGTGGGCTAGGGGGACCCCGGGGCGCGGTCGCCAGGGGCGTGGCCAGGGGCGTGGCCTGGTCGCTCTGGCGGGTCTGAAGCCCAGACTTCGGGGCGGGGCCTCCAGGGGGCGGGCCTGGTTTCTGAACCGTACCCTACCAGAACCCTTGAAGGAACTGGCGGCGGCGGGACCCGGATGGACGGATGGGGTTCAAGCACTGGGGCGGGGCCTGTGGGAGGCGGGACTTTCCAGGTGGAACCTATCCGGGCAGCAGAGTTTGTGGGCGTGGCCTGTAGGAGGCGGAACCTTCCTGGCGGGGCCTATCCGGGTCGAGGGGGTAGGGGCGGGGCCTGGGGGCGGGGCTCGGCCGGCGGACTTTGACCGGCGTCGACTACCTTGCGCTGTCCGACTCTCAGAGGCCGCGTGTGTCCGCGCGCGCTTCTGCAGGTCGGGTCGAGCCGCGGCCCCCGGACGTGTCCCGGGCTCTCTGGGAGTCGCCGCGGCCGCGGCTGGCGGGACCGCTGCCCGCATGGCCGCCCTCAGAGCGCTGCAGCAGTGGTGCCGGCAGCAGTGCGAGGGCTACCGAGACGTGAGCATCACCAACATGACCACCTCCTTCCGCGACGGCCTGGCCTTCTGTGCCATCCTGCACCGCCACCGGCCGGACCTCATGTGAGTGCTCGCCGGCCTCTGTGGGGAAACTGAGGCCCGGCCTGGCCCGGCCAGCTGCTCGGGCGCTGACCGCAGTGCCCCCCCACAGGGTTTGCGCGTCCTCTAAGTGGAGCTGCCGCGGCGGGCACTGCCGCCCCCGCCAGCATAATCAACCCGTGACTCAGTCCTCTGAGCGTCCATGGGAAAGGTCCGGCCGCTGCCCTGCCGAGCCCCAGGGGCTGCTGGCCACATGAGGGGTGGGGTCTCCTGCCCAGCCCTGCTCGTGCAGACTTCAGGGATGGGTTCAAGCCCCGCCGCCCATCCTGTCTGAGGCTCCAGCTGAGGCTGGGTGGGAGATTTGACCGGGCTCCGTGGCTGGGTGCCCAGACCGGCTCCCACAGACACCGCCTGGGACCAGATCTGCACCCTGATGCCCCAGTCCCGGCCCCTGGAAGGGTTGTGAGGCAGGTCCCGTTGCCCTGTGGGGAAGCTGGACAGGGACGGCTGGAGAATCCTGCTGCGGGGGCAGCGGCTCAGAGCAGAGAGGCAGGTAGAGGCGCGGGGGCCCTGCCCTGCCGCCCCCTCACTCCTGAGACAGGCTGCAGGCTCCTGCCCAGGGCTGAGGTGCCCGGAAGACTTTGCCGGGGCTCTGTGGAGCAGCTTCTGCCGTCCTGTCCTGCCGTCACTGGGGCTGGGGCTGCTGTCAGGTGCACAGGGCCTGGACAGAAGGGCTGGTCGGAGCCCCCACCTGCGTCTGTGGCAAGGGGCCTTGTCCTGGTCCAGCAGCTGCAGGCCCCGGCATGCAGGACTGTGGTAAGTGAGTGGGGGTGCACACGTCAGCACCCACACACGTCAGCGCAAGCGGCCAGCGGTAGGGTGTCCCGCTGTGGGACACCTGCAGGGTGGTGCCGGGCTGGCCCCAGGGCTTCTCAGGCAGCGTGCAGAGAACAGAGTCCACCAGGGGGCAGGACGGGCGAGCCCAGGGGTGCAGGACGGGCAGCGTGGCTGGCCCCTGGGAGGACCCTAATCCCAGGAAAGTGCACATCCTGTCTTGCTGTGTCCAGCTGGTCTCCAGGATGTGGGAGCTTTTGTCCCCGCTTCCTCTCAGCCCCGAGGGAGTGTCTGCCCCCCACCTGGGAGATGGGCAGGTGCTGACCAGCCTGGGAGTCCTTGGTGGGGAGCAGGTGCCCACCTGGCCATGGGCTCTCAGGGATTGGGGCCCAGGGCTGTGTTCCGGTGGCCACATCTGCTGGCCATGAGAGAGTAGCTACCCTGGACAAACAGGCCCTGCCCAGAGCCTGAGGAGGCGGAGTAGGGGCTAAGTGGCTTCCGGGCAGGCTGCGGGTGGGGCTATCCGGGCAACTTTCACAAAGGGGTGTCAGATTGATGGGTGCTTATTTCCTCCCAGCCCTGCTTTATGCTGCCAGAGAGGGGCCTGGAAAAGGGTTTCCGGGCAAGTCTGGGGACCCCCTGCCCTCGCTGGGGTTAGAAGACAGTCACCTGAAGATGGCCAGCAGAACTGCGGGCAGTGGAGCTGCCCTTCAGTGGTTCAGAGGCCTCCTGTCCCTGACCGCGCCCCTCTGCAGCACAGTCACCCTGCCCTGCTGTGCCTGGGGCCCTGCGCGCCCGGCACTCTCCCCTGCTCTCCAACACCCTCCTCCCACACCCCGCACTCAAGACTTCACCCCTGCAGCCTGGAGCAGGAAGGGAAGGTCCATACCTGCTCTCTTGTCAGTCCTTGGCCCTGTCCCCTCACCCCTCACTTGGGGTTGCCTCTGCTGTGGGGGCCAGGACCAGCCCCTTCCAGCTCCCTTCCAGATAGGATGAACTCCAGATGTGTTAGATCAAAGACGCCCTAAGGCTTCGGCCGGGGGGCACTTGGTTCCAGGAAAGCGAGTGAGGTCAAGGTCCCCAGAATGTGGAGAGAAGGGGGCACATTCCCCAGGGCCTCAGGAATGTGGAGGGAAGGGGGACATTCCCCAGGGCTCCCAGAATGTGGAGGGAAGGGGGACATTGCCGAGGGCCTCTGGAATGTGGAGGGAAGGGGGCACGTTCCTCAGGGCCCCAGGAATGTGGAGGGAAGGGGGGACATTCCCCAGGGCCCCCCAGAATGTAGAGGGAAGGGGGGACATTGCCGAGGGCCTCTGGAATGTGGAGGGAAGGGGGCACGTTCCTCAGGGCCCCAGGAATGTGGAGGGAAGGGGGCACATTCTCAGAATCCCCGGGATATGGAGGGGCACACTCAGTGGCTAGAATGAGGCTGGCTGGTAGCTGGCTGGTGGCTGTGGGGTGCCCACAGGTCCTGAGCGTAAGGGTCAGTGGGGTCTGTGCCCTTGGGCTGGGGTAGGGGCACGGGCAGGCACGGTAGCTCCCAAGCTCGGGACCCAGCTTCCTGCAGAGACAGTTGTGGGAGCCTGGACAGAGGCCTCTAATCTGCCATGTCTCAAAGCACGCAGGCCAAGTGAGCTCCTGAGGTGCAGGCCTGGGGGTCCCACAGCTGGGGTAAATGGGGTATCTCCTGCAGGGAGAGGGATGGCAGGTCATTGCTTGGTGCTATCCTTGGACTTGCGAGGACCTTGGCCCTGGCCCCCACATTTGGAGTCCCCCATGCCAACTGTGAGGGTGCAGAGAGACCAGCAGGGCCAGAGGCTGCCACGTTGTGGGGCAAGACAGAAGTGGTGACCTGCCCACTGACCAGTCTGTGGTGCTGGCCAGTGTCCCCGAGAGTCCTGGGGAATGGTTGGTGCGCTGGCCGTGGGTGCTCAGCTGCGGGGAACAAGCCCTCAAGCACGAGGGTGGCCCCGTGCCCTCCTGGAGGCAGCCCCCTCCATCTGGTTGCAAGAGCCCCAAGTGTTCTCGAGGGTTGCAGAAGTATCTGGAATATTCCCTGGGAGAGGGGTTCACGAGGGCAGCTGCCTCAGTTTCCTCCACCACCACAGGGTCTCCCAGCCACTGCCCCGGACCCCTCTCCCAGTGTGGTGGTTCCTGGTGTGAGGGCCAAGGCCCTGAAGGTCTATCCAGGAGAGCCCGTTCACACCAGTGTGAACTGTGTGAGAGGATGTGTGCATGTGACTGTGGGTGTAAGTGTAATTGTGAGTTCTGTGTATGTGTGTGTGCAAGTGAGTGTGGAGTGTGACTGTGCATGAGTGTATGTGTGCATGAATGTGTGTGGTACATGACTGTGAGTGTGTGTATGTGTGAGTGTCATGTGAATGTGAGTCTTCTGTGACTGCACGTTAGTGTGTGACGTGAGTGTGAATGTGGGTGCATGTGAATGTGCTGTGTGACTGCACATGAGTGCATGTGTGTGAGTGGTATGTGACTGCATGAGTGTGCGACTGAGCTTGTGAACATGGTGTGTGACTGCACGTGTGAGTGGTGTGTGACTGTACATGTGAGTGTGTATGTGTGTGCACGAGTGTGGTTGTGGTGTGTGACTGCATGCCCGTGTGTATGTGATATGTGACTGAGCACACATGCGTTTATGTGTGTGTGGTTGTGAACCCGGCCCACCCCTCACTTGCCCCTAGAGCCAGCGCCCTTGAGCCACCAGCCCTGCTGCCTCAGTGCTGCCCTCGTTCGGAGCTGGGGATCCTGTTTACAGCCCAGCCCCATGTTCACCCTAGAGCACCCCTGTGTTTCGGTGACCTCTAGACCCTCTGTCCACCCGCCCCACCAATGTCTCCCTCCAGACTCTGAGATACTCAGACTCATGTTCTTGTTTTCCAGAAACTACGATGCCCTCCAGAAGGAGAACATCTACGAGAACAACAAGCTGGTGAGCCCCACTGGGCCCTTGGTTGACTGGATGAACCTCTGGGCCCTTTGTTGCCTGGATGAACCACTGGGCCTTTTGCCGCTTTGGTGGCTCACCACTGCCACCCGCCAGGGTCCCAGTCCACCAGTCTCTGCCCTCTCCGCCCCAGCCCCATCCTGGCGCTGTCCCTGCCCTGTCCGGGCCCCATGCCCCTGCCCTACCTTGCCCTGACAGAGGGGGCAGAATGGGAATGTTGACAGGACCCTCCCCCAGGCATTTCAGGTGGCCGAGGAGGAGCTGGGGATCCCGGCCCTGCTGGACGCAGAGGACATGGTGGCTCTGAAGGTGCCTGACCGACTAAGCATCCTGACCTATGTGTCTCAGTACTACAACTACTTCCACGGGCGGCCCCCAGTGAGTGACCCTGACATGGGGTGGGGTGCCCATTGAGTGTCCCCAACACAGGGGTGCCCCCGGAAGTGACCCCAACAGCAGGTGGTGGCCAGTGAGTGACCCAGACACAGGGAGGGGATGCCCAGTGAGTGACTCCAACACGGGGGTTCCCAGGGAGTGACCCAGACATGAGGTGGAGGTGCCCGGGAGTGACCCTAATGAAGGTGGAGGGATTGGGCACCCAGTGAGTTGGGCTGACATGGTGTGTGTGGGCAACCAGACAGGCACCCAACACTCTTCTGTACACACACCCCCTGCACATGCCATTTTGCACCTGTCACCTGCCTGCTCTCCCCCACACCCCGTAAGGCAGGTGGGTCCCCAGAAGCTTTTCCGGACTCTGGTGCTATGGTTGATCCCACAGCCGAGCTGGGGCAGAAGCCCCTCCCAGGCCTGGCCCCAGACTCTGCAGCAGGTGGGGCTTGCGGTGGGGTTAGGGGGTCTCTGCCTCCTTCCTCCCCACGACCCACACTCCTGCAGCCCACCTCTGCAGGCATCTGCCCCAGCCCAGTCCAGGTTGCCCAGGCACTCTGTGGGCACTCCTTTGCTGTGGCCCAGACATTGTGGTCCAAAGGGGCCCCACCTTCACCCTCCATCTTTTCCAGTTGGCGGTGTTGCTGGTGTAAAAGCGGTCCTCGGAGGATTCGGATGTGGAACCTTCTGGAAAGAAGGTGCTGGCCCAGCCCGCCGGTCTAGGACAGACAAAGCCCCCTGCCCATGGCACCCAGCGGAAGAAGGAATGGGAAGCAGAGGGCCCTCCCCGAAGGCCGTAAGCACCCCAGCCCCTTCCCTGCCATGTAGGAGGTGACCCACGTACGGGTGGGCAAAGGCCCTGCAGGCTCCCCAGGCCTTCCCTGAGCGATGGGGTGCTTGCCCCACCCTCCGAGCGGAACAACTGAGGAGACCCTCCCGAACCCACCCCAGCCCCCAGGGCTGGGAAGAAAAGTGCCGTGGGGTGAGGGGCTGAGGCTTGGTGCCACAGGCTCAGGGCCCCTCCCTGCCCCCCACTGAAGCTTCGTCCCATCCCCATCTGAGGCTCTATGTCGCCCCCCGCAGGTCCGTGCCGGGGGGTAGCTCAGTCAGCAGCGCCTGTGGCATCTGTGGGCGACACGTGCACCTGGTGCAGCGCTGCCTTGTGGAGGGGCGACTGTTCCACCGCAGCTGCTTCAGGTAGGCCCCGAGTTCCCAGGGGACTCCCTGTGAAGCTGGGGGGTAGGTAAAGGGACCCTGAGATGTGCCCCTGCCCGCAGATGTCGCCTCTGCTCCAGCACTCTGCACGCGGGAGCTACCAGGCCACAGGAGAGCCAGGGGTCTTCGTCTGCTCCAGTCACCAGCTGAAAGCCACGGCTGCTGGGCCGCGGGGACCCTGCCCTACAGAGCCCCCTGCCCCCAGCACCCCTCGGCAGCCCAGCAGATGGGGCTCAGTGGAGCATGAGGCTCGACAGGCTGCATCAGAGCCTGCGCGGGCAGCTCTACTGCCAGGGGCTCCTTCCAGTGACAGTAGCCCCCCTCTGGCACCAGCATCCCGGGGTCCAGGCTCCCCACAGCCGGCAAGACCAGCACCCCCGTGGCCAACAGATGCCCAGTAGGGTGGTCATCACCGGCACAGGACGCGGTAGTGCCCAGACCGCACCCTGTGGTCACCCCCAGTACCCTGGACTCTGGCCCGAGTCCAGCAGCCACCCCAACCTGGACCCTGGCGGCCTCCAAGACCCAGGAAGCCGGGAGAGGTTCATGCAGACGCCAGCAACCCCCAGCTCCTCCCGGGAACAGGCGCTAAGTTTCCTCCCCCAAGGCCCTTCCGGGGCCCAACAGTGATGCCAGGTGAAGGGTACTGAGGGGTGTGTTCTGGGTTGGCCCACTGGGTCCCAGCCCCTACCCATCCCAGGACTCCCACACACAGCCATCACACGGAACCCCAGGCCCATCCTTGGGATCTGGGGCCAAGGACCAGGTGTGGCCAGGCAGAGACCAGGAGGCCCAAACATCAGGTCTAGAACATTTTAAACTCTAGGGGTGTGTGTGGGGCGGTGCCTTACCCCACCACAACCCTCGTTTCTCCGAAAGCTTCTTTCTGAATAAAACCACACCCAGGTGCCCAGCGAGGGTTTCGTGCCAGATGGGCTGGTGCTCCCGCCTGCTGCCCTTGTCATTGCCTGATTGCTGGGCCAGCACTGGGAACCCCAGTAAGGCCATTGAGGGAGGGGAGGTGTGGGGCCCCAGAGAACACTTCTGGGGTCTCACTGGTCTGGGTACTCCTTATCAGCACTTGCCTTGGCTGCTTCCAACCCAGTAGGGTTCGAGTCACCTTCCCCTGGCCTGTTCCCCACTCCTCCCTCGGGGCAGGCTTGGAGTCCAGCTGCAGGGAGACTGAGCACCTTCTCTCCCAGTGGTGCTGGTGGTGGGTCTGCCCCTGGATCTACCCATGCCTGACGCTGACTTTCATCTACAGTGTCCCCCCATCTTCCACGGTCTCAAATTCCCACCCTGCATCAACGGAAGGGCCACGAGCAAGTCCTGTGGCCAACCGGCCTCCCCCAGGCCCTCGGTGCCCCCAAGAAGACTTGGTCGCCTGCACCCTTGAGTGGGGGCACCCCCACTACAGCAGGCAGAAGCAGTGGGGCCATGACCACAGAGGTGGACAGTGCTCGCTCTAGACCCAAACCTGAGGTCTCGCTGGTGGAGGGTTAGTGGGGGCCCACAGAGGCCAGGGGCTCAGTCTGGAGCTTGGGCAGGTGGGGGCCCCTAGCCCTGACCCCCTGACTGTCTCCTGCCCTGACAGACCCCAGGGAAGCCCCCGGAGAGTGAGGAGGGACCTGCAGCGTGGAGGGGCCGTCTGAAGCCTGTGCAGAGGAGCGTGGCTGGGAGGTGAGGCCCGAGCACTCTGTCCACTTTCCACCCTCCAGCAGGAGAGGGGCACCGGCCAGGGTTCATGCTGCCCTGAGTGCTGGGCATTGCTACACCAGCCCGGCCTCACTCTGTCTCTCATGGGGATCAGGGGTCACTCCAAGCACTTGACCGTCTCCCTGTGGGGGCAGAACAGCGGAGCACAGGGATGGTGGCCCATCCTCGGAGTGGACACTGGGGGTGCATTCTGGGGCAGTGGACACTGGGGTTCATCTTCAAGAGAGTGAATACTGTGGGCCATTCTCAAGGGAGTGGACATTGGGTCCCATCCTCATGGGAGTGGATGTTGGGAAACATCTTTAGGGAGTGGACATTGGTGGTCCTTCCTTGGAAGAGTGGACACTGAGGGTTCATGGGGTAGATACTTTGTTGCATCCTTGGGGAGTGGACACTGGGATATATCCTTGGGGGATGGACAGTGGGGCTCATCCTCAGGGGATCAGATACTGGGGGCCATCTTGGGGCTCGTGGACACTGGGGTCCATCCTTGGAGCAGTGGACACTGGGGAATGCATGGGGTGGACACGTATGAGCCCTGGGACACTGGGGCCCATCCTTGTTTTGTTTTCTTTTGCATATTTGGGTCACACCCAGCAATGCTCAGGAGCTATTCCTGGCTCTGCAACTCAGGAATTACTCCTGGAGGTGCTTGGAGGACCATATGGGATGCCAGGGATCAAACCTGGGTTGGCCTTGTGCAAGGCAAACGTCCTCCCCCGCTGTGCTATCGCTCCGCCCCTGGGACCCATTCCTGGGAAGAGGATCGTGGACTGTGTGCTCTCCCACCTGGGGCCGGGCACAGGAGGAGTTGGGGCTCCCTGGTCACTCATGTCTGGGGTATTTGTACACCCTTCACACAGCAAAACTGCCTTGTTTAGGGGTCCAGGGCTCAGGTCTATGGCAAAGCCACCAGGAGGCCTCACCCCATGCATGCCCCTTTGTCCTGTCCAGGACCCTGGAACTAAAGGAGCCATCGAGGGCCAGTGAGGCACCCCGGAAGTTCCCAGGAAGCCCTAAAGGGGGTTGGCCGCGTCACCCTGACTCCAGTGCAGCCTCATAGCAGCTCAGGAGGGGCTGGCCCTGGGCCCCGGCCTTCAGGTAGGTGTTGACAGTGGCTACACTGGAGGGGGCCGGGTTGTGTGTGTGGGGTAGGTGGAGGGGAGATGGGGAGGGGGATCAGGAGGGGAGGGGCACAGGTGCTGTGGCCAGTCTCCCTCTGCTTTGACTGGGCCTTGAAGCCTCAGCCACTGGCTAAGCCCCTGCTGGCCTGCTTCTGAGCTGAGCTCCCCCAGCTGCTTCCCGGGCCCTGCCCCGCGCAGGAAGCTGCTGGTTCCCCCCAGCCTGAACCTCTCCGGGGACCAGATCCAGCGAGAACCCAGTGGCCAGTGGAAGGAGATGGGGCCCCAGACACAGGGGAACCCAGGTCTGTTGGGGCACGCCTGGGACTGGAGGACATGGGCAGTTGGGGGACCAAGTGGCACATTCAGGGGTGCAGAGAAGGGGAGGTGCTGGAGCCCCAGCCTCTGACCACATCTCTGGGTGTCCGGCCCCCCATTCAGGACAAGGTTGTGGTGGGCAAGGGGCAGTGTGGACTGGGCTGGGGCATCGGGGCATCCCCACCAGGCCGTTTCTGGGTCCATGGGCCTGAGAACAACCCACCATCCTGCAGGCAGTTCCCCACACCCAGGGGCCAGGCTGTGACCTCCCCCGTCAGGGTGAGTAGAGCCAGTGGGGTTCAGGGCAGCCTTGGGCCTGCACCCCAACTGCCACTCACCCACATCATCCACAGCTGCATCCCGACTACCTGCCGCCCGCTGAGATCCAGAGGCAGGTCCAGGCCATCGGGAGCCAGCTGGACGCTCTGGAGCGCACTGGTGTGGGGCTGGAGCAGCGCCTGCGGGCGGCCGAAGGGGTGAGATGGCCCTCCCCGGGCCCCAGCCGGCCTCCTCGCCCCAGGCCGCCCTCCCGCCCCGCCTGGCCGTGCCCAGCCTCAGGGAGCCCGTGTCCTGCAGACCCCTCTGAGGACGCCCTCATGGTCGAGTGGTTCCAGCTCATTCACGAGAAGCAGCTGCTGCTGAGGCTGGAGTCGGAGCTTATGTACAAGTGCGTGTGCTTCCGCCCTGGGCTGTGCCGGGTGTCTCTGGGCTGGGCTGTGGCTGTCCTGTCTCACTCTGGCTCCTGCAGGGCCAGGGACCAGCACCTGGAGCAGCGGCAGCTGGACCTGCAGGACGAGCTGCGGCAGCTGATGGCCAAACCAGGTCCGTCCTGTCCATGGGCTGGGTGGGCACACTTGGGCTCAGCCTGGGATCCATGACCTTGCTGCGGAGAGCCCTGTCCAGTCTGCCTGGACCCTGCTTGAGGCACAGCTGGGAGTGCTCCCTGGTAACCTTCCTCCTGCCCTCACCCCTGCTTACCCCTCACCCACTGCTCATGGCAGCCTCATCCCCATGCACCCCTACTCACCCCTCACCCCCCCACTCATGCTCACTTACCCCTTCTCACCCATTCACCCCCACTCACCCACTGCCCCCACTCACCCCTACTCACCCGCTTACCTCCATTCTACTTACCCACTTACCCCCACTCACATCTACTCACCCACTTATCCCCACTCACCCCTACTCACCCACTTACCCCCCATTCACCACTACTCACCCACTTACCTCCATTCTACTAACCCACTTACCCTTACTCACCCCTACTCACCCACTTACTCTCACTCACCCCTACTCACCCACTTACCCTTACTCACCCCTACTCATCCACTTAACCCCACTTACCCCTACTCACCCACTTAACCCCACTCACCCACTTACCCTCACCCCTACTCATCCACTTACTTCCATTCTACTTACTCACCCCCACTCACCTCTACTCACCTACTTACCCTCACTCACCCCTACTCACCTACTTACCCTCACTCACCCCTACTCACCTACTTACCCCTCACTCACCCCTACTCACCTACTTACCCCCCCACTCACCCCTACTCACCTACTTACCCTCACTCACCCCTACTCACCTACTTACCCTCACTCACCCCTACTCACCTACTTCCCTCACTCACCCCTACTCACCTACTTACCCTCACTCACCCCTACTCACCTACTTACCCCTCACTCACCCCTACTCACCTACTCACCCCTACTCACCTACTTACCCCCCACTCACCCCTACTCACCTACTTACCCCCACCCCTACTCACCTACTTACCCTCACTCACCCCTACTCACCCACTTACCCCCACTCACCCCTACTCACCCACTTACCTCCACTCACCCCTACTCACTTACCCCCCACTCACCCCTACTCACCCACTTACCTCCACTCACCCCTACTCACCCACTTACCCCCTCACCCCTACTCACCCACTCACCCCCACTTACCTGTAATTATTGTAATTATTCCACTCACCCCACTCACCCCACTCACCCCACTACTTCTGCTCAGCCCTAACCAGTCACACCCACACACCCCCTCACCCCACTTTTACTCTGCCCTCTCCCTTTCTTTTTTTTTTTTTTCTTTTCTTTTTCTTTCTTTCTTTCTTTCTTTCTTTTTTTTTTTTTTTTTTTGCTTTTTGGGTCACACCTAGCAATGCTCAGGGGTTACTCCTGGCTCTGTACTCAGGAATTACTCCTGGCGGTGCTCGGGGGACCATATGGGATGCCGGGAATCGAGCCCTGGCTGGCATGGGCCGGCCGCGTGCAAGGCAAACGCCCTACCTACTGGGCTATCACTCCGGCCCCCTGCCCTCTCCCTTTCTTCTCCCCTTACTCCTTTGCCCTTATCCCTCCTTTCCCCCTCACCTCTCCTCACCCTCTCACCCCTCATTCCCCCTCCCTCTCCCCTTGTCCCTCCCTCTCCTCTCCCTCCTTCCTCTCCCTTCTCCCATGCCTCTCTCCCCCTTCTCTCCTTTCTTGCCCCTCTTTCCTCATTCATCCCCTCCTGGGAATTGGGTGCTAGTAGGGGGAACCTGTGTCCCTATGCAAGGTGGGGGAGAGAACTCCACTGATGACAGCCCCTTATCCCACCCTACAGAAGCTCTAAAGTCACCCCAGGACCGGCAGCGGGAGCAGGACCTGCTAGACCAGTACGTGAGCACCGTGAACGACCGCAGTGACATCATCGACTCCCTGGATGAGGACCGGCTCAGGTGAGGGGCTCAGGTGAAGGGGACAGTGGCTCAGCTGAGGGCACTCAGGTGAGGGGTCTGTGGTAAGAGGGGCTGAGGTGAAGGGCTCAGATTAGAGGTCCCTGGTGAAACGATGCCAGGCTGAACCCAGCAGTGGGTGGGTGGAAACAGTATATTTGCAACTGGCCCGGCCCCAGCAGGTCTGGAGAGCCCCAGTGCTGCAGGCTGGAATGTTCTGAGCCATCCGTGAGGCTTCAGCATCTGTGTGCAGGAGTGCCGGACTAGGTGTGGGGCTGAGGGGCCGTGTGTGTGTGTGTGTGTGTGTGTGTGCGGGCGTGCGTACGTGTGTGTGTGTGTGTGTGTGCATGAGGCTTCAGCACCTGTGTGCAGGAGTGCAGCACCTGTGTGCAGGAGTGCCAGATTAGGTGTGGGGCTGAGGGGCCGCGTGTGTGTGTGTGTCAGTGTGCTGCTCCCTCGCCTTCCTTTCCAGCCGTCCCGCCATATGTCCCCTCTGTGGACCCTCATTTGGAGCCCTTAGCTCAGGCCCTGTCCTGTCCCCTCCTGCTCCAGAGAGGAGAAGGGCTGGGCACGCAGGGAGGTATTTGCTGCGGGGTTCCTGATCCTCATAGCGCACCCCCGTCACATTGCAGAGAGCAAGAGGAGGATGCGGTGCTGCAGAACATGATCGAGACGCTGGGTAAGGGCAGGCGGGCAATTCCCGTGGCTTCCCTGGGGAGAGCGGCACCCCCTAGAGAGTGCTGTCCCCCCAGACCTCCGGAGGAGCAGCGGGGACCAGAGGAAGAAGCCCAAGTACCGCCTGTCCCGCTTCTTGTCCCAGAGAGGCGGAACCAGGACCTCCAAGTGAGCGCAGCCGAGCCCAGACCGGCACGTACCTGTTCCCACTTTCAGGGCCTCAATAAAGACTCTGACCATATGCCGGCGACCCCTCCCTCCCTTTCCTTTTCTGGGTCTTTCTGCATCACACCGCAGTGCTCCAGGGTACATGCAGCAAGGGAGGCAGAGGGTCAGCCACAATCACGCCAGTGCCTCACCCCTGTACTCTGCCCCCATACCCCGTCTCACTTTTTCCTGTGGAACATGAGAAGCCCAGTGGGGGGTGCTGTGGAGGCTGGGGTACTGGGGTGGTGGGGGTGCTAGGGACCTTTCCCAGGTAGAAGCACCATCATTACGGCCCCGAGTCTCCACATGGACTGCCTTGACAGGTGACCCCAGAGTCTGTGGGATCCCCAGTGGCTAAATGGGCTGGATGTTACTCACCCCCACGCCCAGCACCCCACTGTTGAGAGGCTGTGGCAGGATCTGCGGCCACTGAGGGTGGGGCCCTGGACCACAGCAGAGACCAGGGGCAGCCCAGAGTGGGAGCCCCCAGCCAAGTGTCACCCTGGAGCGCCATGGCGCACACACCACATCCTTTGCTGGCTATTGTGACGGGTCTGGGGCCCTTGACACTCTGAGCTTGGTTGTGTGGTGGGCACTGTTCAGGAGTGGAGACCCCTGTATACTCCCACTGCTCATGGCCAGCAGAGGTGCTGCAGTGTGGACTCATGCCCACCAGGGGGCAGCAGAGAGCCAGTCCTCAGAGCGGCTCCAGAGCCTCTCGCCACCAGGAAACTGAGGCGAGAGGCCCTCAGCTCCATCTCCAGATCCCATGATAAGTTGGATACGCCTAAGCTAGAATGTGACCCCCACGATACTGCTAGTTGATATCCTCACTGCGGGTGGGACCAGGCAGGGAGGGTCTCGGGGGCTGTGTCCCCAGTCTCCTGTAGGTGCTCCTCTGACTTGGGTCTTGGAGATGATGGACTAAGCCCCACTCGGAGACCTGCAGGTCACACTGAAGCTGGGGGCCTGGGCAGGGGGTCAGGGGCTGGCTTCATTGTCGATTAACCCTCAGCTTGGAGGTCTCAGCCAGGCCACTGGCGTGGAGAGAGGGGCTGAGTGGGGGCCCAGAGGGTCAGGGAACTGGGGCTGAGGAGGTAAAGATGCTCAGGAGTCCCCGGGACTTCGTGGCCCAAAGCCTGTCTGAGCGGAAGTTTGGGGGCTCTGGTGTGAATGGGCTGTGACTCGTGGTGTGGGCTGGGAGTCCCCTGTCCCCTCCCTACAAGTCAGGGTGGGCTGCTCCCTGACCCCAGCTCCTCCTCCTTTATCCTGGTCACTCACCTGACCGTCCCACCCTGTCCTGCTGCCCGTCCCTAGTTCCCACACCCAGTCCTCCAGCTGCACTACAGATGTAGTCTCCGAAGAAAGGCTCCCACAGCCCAACTCTGCCTTGTACCCAGTCTACAGCCCCTGGAAGTTACCTGAGTGCAGATACTTGCAACCTTCCAGGTTGTTCCTCATCTGGAGAAGCCTCCAGTAACTGCCGAGGTGCCTGAGTGTGAGAGTGAGAGAGTGAGTGCGGGTGACTGAAGGCATAAGTGTGTGAGAGAGTGTGTGAGTCAGTGAATGTGTGCGTGAAAGTGTAAGTGGCAGCAGATGAGTGAGGCTGTGGAGGTGAGTGAGGAGTGGAGGTAAGTGAGGCTGTGGGAGGTGAGTGAGGCTGTGGGAGGTGAGTGAGGTTGTGGAGGTGAGTGAGGTTGTGGAAGATGAGTGAGGCTGTGGGAGATGAGTGAGGTTGTGGGAGGTGAGTGAGGCTGTGGAGAGGTGAGTGAGGCTGTGGGAGGTAGAGTGAGGCTGTGAGAGATGAGAGGCTGTGGAGGTGAGTGAGGCTGTGGGAGGTGAGTGAGGCTGTGGGAGATGAGTAAGGTGGGAGGTGAGTGAGGCTGTGGGAGATGAGTGAGGTTGTGGGAGGTGAGTGAGGCTGTGGAGGTGAGTGAGGCTGTGAGAGATGAGAGGCTGTGGGAGGTGAGTGAGGCTGTGGGAGGTGAGTGAGGTGGGAGATGAGTGAGGCTGTGGGAGATGAGTGAGGTTGTGGGAGGTGAGTGAGGCTGTGGGACGTGAGAGGCTGTGAGAGATGAGAGGCTGTGGGAGGTGAGTGAGGCTGTGGAGGTGAGTGAGGCTGTGGGAGGTGAGTGAGGCTATGGGAGGTGAGGCTGTGGGAGGTGAGTGAGGCTGTGGAGGTGAGTGAGGCTGTGGGAGATGAGTGAGGTTGTGGGAGGTGAGTGAGGCTGTGGGAGATGAGTGAGGTTGTGGGAGGTGAGTGAGGCTGTGGGAGGTGAGTGAGGCTGTGAGAGATGAGAGGCTGTGGGAGGTGAGTGAGGCTGTGGGAGGTGAGTGAGGCTGTGGGAGGTGAGTGAGGCTATGGGAGGTGAGGCTGTGGGAGGTGAGTCAGGCTGTGGGAGGTGAGTGAGGCTTGGAGGCGAGTGAGGCTGTGGGTGGTGAGTGAGGTTGTGGGAGGTGAGTGAGGTTGTGGGAGGTGAGTGAGGCTGTGGGAGGTGAGTGAGGCTGTGGGAGATGAGTGAAGTTGTGGGAAGTGAGTGAGGTTGTGGGTGATGAGTGAGACTGTGGGAGATGAGTGAGGTTGTGGGAGGTGAGTGAGGTGTGGGAGGTGAGTGAGGCTGTGGGAGGTGAGTGAGGCTTGGGAGGTGAGTGAGGCTGTGGGAGGTGAGTGAAGCTGTGGGAGGTGAGTGAGGTTGAAGGAGATGAGTGAGGCTGTGGGAGATGAGTGAGGCTGTGGGAGGTGAGTGAGGCTGTGGGAGATGAGTGAGGCTGTGGAGGTGAGTGAGGTTATGGGAGGTGAGTCAGACTGTGGGAGGTGAGTGAGGCTGTGGGAGGTGAGTGAGGTTGAGGGAGATGAGTGAGGCTGTGGGAGATGAGTGAGGTTGAGGGAGATGAGTGAGGCTTTGGGAGATGAGTGAGGCTGTGGGAGGTGAGTGAGGCTGTGGGAGGTGAGTGAGGTTGTGGGAGGTGAGTGAGGCTGTGGGAGGTGAGTGAGGCTGTGGGAGGTAGGTGAGGCTGTGGGAGATGAGTGAGGCTATGGGAGGTGAGGCTGTGGGAGGTGAGAGGCTGTGGAGGTGAATGAGGCTACGGGAGGTGAGTGAGGCTGTGGGAGGTGAGTGAGGCTGTGGGAGATGAGTGAAGCTGTGCGAGATGAATGAGGTTGTGGGAGGTGAGTGAGGCTGTGGGAGATGAGTGAGGTTGTGGGTGGTGAGTGAGGCTGTGGAGGTGAGTGAGGCTGTGGGAGATGAGTGAGGCTATGGGAGGTGAGGCTGTGGGAGGTGAGAGGCTGTGGGAGGTGAGTGAGGCTATGGGAGGTGAGTGAGGCTGTGGGAGGTGAGTGAGGCTGTGGGAGGCGAGTGAGACTGTGGGAGGTGAGTGAGGCTGTGGGAGGTGAGTGAGGCTGTGGGCAGTGAGTGAGACTGTGGGAGATGAGTGAGGCTGTGGGAGGTTAGTGAGGCTGTGGGAGGTGAGTGAGGCTGTGGGAGGTGATGAGGCTGTGGGAGATGAGTGAGGCTGTGGGAGATGAGTGAGGCTGTGGGAGATGAGTGAGGTTGTGGAGGTGAGTGAGGCTGTGGGAATTGAGTGAGGCTGTGGAGGTGAGTGAGGCGGTGGGAGGTGAGTGAGGCTTTGGGAGGTGAGTGAGGCTGTGGGAGGTGAGTGAGGCTGTGGGAGGTGAGTGAGACTGTGGGAATTGAGTGAGGCTGTGGGAGGTGAGTGAGGCTGTGGGAGGTGAGTGAGGCTTTGGGAGGTGAGTGAGGCTGTGGGAGGTGAGTGAGGCTGTGGGAGGTGAGTCAGGCTGTGGGAGGTGAGTCAGGCTGTGAGAGGCGAGTGAGGCTGTGGAGGTGAGTGAGGCTGTGGAGGCGAGTGAGGCTGTGGGTGGTGAGTGAGGTTGTGGGAGATGAGTGAGGTTGTGGGAGGTTAGCGAGGCTCTGGGAGGTGAGTGAGGCTGTGGAGATGAGTGAAGTTGTGGGAGGTTAGTGAGGTTGTGGGTGGTGTGTGAGGCTGTGGAAGGTGAGTGAGGCTGTGGGAGATGAGTGAGCTTGTGGGAGGTGAGGTTGTTGGAGGTGAGTGAGGCTGTGGGAGGTGAGTGAGGTTGTGGGAGGTGAGTGAGGCTGTGGGAGTTAGTGAGGCTGTGGGAGATGAGTGAGGCTGTGGGAGGTGAGTGAGGCTTGGGAGGTGAGTGAGGCTGTGGGAGATGAGGTGAGACTGGGAGGTGAGTGAGGCTTGGGAGGTGAGTGAGGCTGTGCGAGATAAGTGAGGTTGTGGGAAGTGAGTGAGGCTGTGGAGGCGAGTGAGGCTGTGGGTGGTGAGTGAGGCTGTGGAGGTGAGTGAGGCTGTGGGAGGTGAGTGAGGCTGTGGAGATGAGTGATGCTTGGGAGTTGAGTGAGGCTGGGAGATGAGAGGCTGTGGGAGGTGAGTGAGGCTGTGGGAGATGAGTGAGGTTGTGGAGGTGAGTGAGGCTGTGGGAGGTGAGTGAGGCTGTGGGACGTGAGTGAGGTTGTGGGAGGTGAGTGAGGCTGTGGAGGTGAGTGAGGCTGTGGGAGGTAGGTGAGGCTGTGGGAGATGAGTGAGGCTATGGGAGGTGAGGCTGTGGGAGGTGAGAGGCTGTGGAGGTGAATGAGGCTATGGGAGGTGAGTGAGGCTGTGGAGGTGAGTGAAGCTGTGGGAGATGAGTGAAGCTGTGCGAGATGAATGAGGTTGTGGGAGGTGAGTGAGGCTGTGGGAGATGAGTGAGGTTGTGGGTGGTGAGTGAGGCTGTGGGAGGTGAGTGAGGCTGTGGGAGGTGAGTGAGGCTGTGGGAGATGAGTGAGGCTATGGGAGGTGAGGCTGTGGGAGGTGAGAGGCTGTGGAGGTTTGTGAGGCTATGGGAGGTGAGTGAGGCTGTGGAGGTGACTGAGGCTGTGGAGGCGAGTGAGGCTGTGGGCGGTGAGTGAGGCTGTGGGAGATGAGTGAGGCTGTGTGAGGTGAGTGAGGCTGTCGGAGGTGAGTGAGGCTGTGAGAGTGAGTGAGGCTGTCGAGATAAGTGAGGTTGTGGGAGGTGAGGTGAGGCTGTGGGAGGTGAGTCAGGCTGTGGGAGGTGAGTGAGGCTATGGTAGGTGAGGCTGTGGGAGGTGAGAGGCTGTGGGTGGTGAGTGAGGCTATGGGAGGTGAGTGAGGCTGTGGAGGTGAGTGAGGCTATGGGAGGTTTGTGAGGCTGTGGGAGGTGAGAGTGAGGCTGTGGGTGGTGAATGAGGCTGTGGGCGAGTGAGGCTGTGGAGAGAGTGAGGCTGTGGAGATGAGTGAGTCTGTGGCAGGTGAGTGAGGCTGTGGAGGTGAGAGTGAGGCTGTGGAGGTGAGTGAGGCTGTGGAGGTGAGTGAGGCTGTGGGAGGTGAGTGAGGCTGTGGAGGTGAGTGAGGCTGTGGAGGTGAGTGAGGCTGTGGGACGTGAGTGAGGTTGTGGGAGGTGAGTGAGGCTGTGGGAGGTGAGTGAGGCTGTGGGAGGTAGGCGAGGCTGTGGGAGATGAGTGAGGCTCTGAAGGTGAGGCTGTGGGAGGTGAGAGGCTGTGGGAGGTGAATGAGGCTATGGGAGGTGAGTGAGGCTGTGGGAGGTGAGTGAGGCTGTGGGAGATGAGTGAAGGTACGCGAGATGAATGAGGTTGTGGGAGGTGAGTGAGGCTGTGGGAGATGAGTGAGGTTGTGGGTGGTGAGTGAGGCTGTGGGAGGTGAGTGAGGCTGTGGGAGGTGAGTGAGGCTGTGGGAGATGAGTGAGGCTATGGGAGGTGAGGCTGTGGAGGTGAAGGCTGGGAGGTGAGTGAGGCTATGGGAGGTGAGTGAGGCTGTGGGAGGTGACTGAGGCTGTGGGAGGCGAGTGAGACTGTGGAGGCGAGTGAGGCTGTGGGAGGTGAGTGAGGCTGTGGGAGGTGAGTGAGGCTGTGGGAGATGAGTGAGTCTGTGGCAGGTGAGTGAGGCTGTGGAGGTGAGTGAGGCTGTGGAGGTGAGTGAGGCTGTGGAGGTGAGTGAGGCTGTGGAGGTGAGTGAGGCTGTGGAGGTGAGTGAGGCTGTGGGAGGTAGTGAGGCTGTGGGACGTGAGTGAGAGTTGTGGGAGGTGAGTGAGGCTGTGGGAGGTGAGTGAAGCTGTGGGAGGTAGGTGAGGCTGTGGGAGATGAGTGAGGCTCTGGAAGGTGAGGCTGTGGGAGGTGAGAGGCTGTGGAGGTGAATGAGGCTATGGAGGTGAGTGAGGCTGTGGAGGTGAGTGAGGCTGTGGGAGATGAGTGAAGGTGTGCGAGATGAATGAGGTTGTGGGAGGTGAGTGAGGCTGTGGGAGATGAGTGAGGTTGTGGGTGGTGAGTGAGGCTGTGGGAGGTGAGTGAGGCTGTGGGAGGTGAGTGAGGCTGTGGGAGATGAGTGAGGCTATGGGAGGTGAGGCTGTGGGAGGTGAGAGGCTGTGGGAGGTGAGTGAGGCTATGGGAGGTGAGTGAGGCTGTGGGAGGTGACAGGCTGTGGGAGGCGAAGTGAGACTGTGGGAGGTGAGTGAGGCTGTGGGAGGTGAGTGAGGCTGTGGGAGGTGAGTGAGGCTGTGGGCGGTGAGTGAGGCTGTGGGAGATGAGTGAGGCTGTGGGAGGTGAGGCTGTGGGAGGTGAGTGAGGCTGTGCGAGATAAGTGAGGTTGTGGGAGGTGAGTGAGGCTGTGGGAGGTGAGTCAGGCTGTGGGAGGTGAGTGAGGCTATGGTAGGTGAGGGCTGTGGGAGGTGAGAGGCTGTGGGAGGTGAGTGAGGCTATGGGAGGTGAGTGAGGCTGTGGGAGGTGAGTGAGGCTATGGGAGGTTTGTGAGACCGTGGGAGGTGAGTGAGGCTGTGGGTGGTGAATGAGGCTGTGGGAGAAGAGTGAGGCTGTGGAGGTGAGTGAGACTGTGGGAGATGAGTGAGGCTGTGGGAGGTGAGTGAGGCTGTGGGAGGTGAGTGAGGCTGTGGGAGGGTGAGTGACGCTTTGGGAGGTGAGTGAGGCTGTGGGAGGTGAGTGAGGCTGTGGGAGATAAGTGGGGGCTTGGGAGCACGTGATTAGGTTGTGGGAGGAGCTATGTGAGTGGACCCTCCAGTCGCTCTGTGGGTCTGGATGCAGGGGACCTGCCCAGTGACTTAGAGCAGAGGTTTTTTTTTTCACTTTTTTTTTTTTTTGGGTCACACTTAGCAATGCTCAGGGTTACTCCTGAGTCTGCACTAAGAATTACTCCTGGCTGTGCTCGAGGGACCGTATGGGGATGCTGGGATCTAACCTGGGTCCGTCGCATGCAAGGTAAACGCCCTACCCACTGTGCCTCATTCTGGCCCCTAGAACAGAGGGTTTTGGTGCCAACTGTTAGCGACCAGGTGCTGCCAGTCAGCAGGAGGCACTCAGCGGTACTTATGGAGTCATAG
>JAJIBD010002028.1:0-75321 GCA_021461705.1 Cryptotis parvus
CCTTAGATTAGGGACAAGACAAAGTTGCCCACTCTCACCTCTTTTATTCAATATAGTCTGGAAGTACTTGCCATAGCAATCAGAGAAGAAAAGGACATCAAGGGCATCCAGATAGGCAAGGAAGAAGTCAAGTTATCATTATTCGCAGATGACATGATATTATACCTAGAGAACCCTAAACTCTCTACCAAAAAACTCCTAGAAACAATAGACACATATAGTAGAGTGGCAGGATACAAAATCAACACCCAAAAGTCAGTGGCTTTTCTATATACAAATAACGAAAGAGAAGAAAGGGATATTAAGGAAACGATTCCATTCACAATTGTGCCACAGAAAATCAAATAAATAGAATCAACTTAACCAAGTGTGTAAAGGACCTATACAAAGAAAACTACAAGACACTGTTCCAAGAGATAAAAGAGGACACAAGGAAATGGAAACATATTCTCTGCTCATGTATGGGGAAGAATCAACATTGTCAAAATGGTAATACTCCCTAGAGCTCTGTACAGATTCAATGCAGTCCCTATAAGGATACCCATGACATGCTTCAAAGAAATTGACCCAACACTCCTGAAATTTGTATGGAACAATAAACCCCCAAGGATAGATAAAGCAATCCTCGGGAAAAAGAAGATGGGAGGCATCACCTTTCCCAACTTCAAACTGTACTACAAGGCAGTAGTAATTAAAACAGCATGGTATTGGAATAAAAACAGACCTGTGGACCTATGGAATAGAATTGAGTATCCTGACACCCAACCTCAAACACATGATCACTTAATCTTTGATAAAGGTGCAAAGAGTCCAAAATGGAGTAAGGAAAGCCTCTTCAACAAGTGGTGTTGGGAAAACTGGGCAGCGACATGTGAAAAAATGACTTTGGACCTGTGTCTAATACCATGCACAAAAAATCAGATCAAAATGGATTAAAGATCTCAATATCAGACTTGAATCCATAAAGTACATTGAAGAAAATATAGGAAAAACCCTCCACAACATTGAAGCTAAAGGCATCTTCAAAGGTGAAATATCACTAACAAAGCAACTAGAAGAAAAGATAAACATATGGAACTACATGAAACTTAAAAACTTCTGCACCTCAAAAGAAATAGCGACTAAGATACAAAGACAGTCCACAGAATGGGAAAGAATATTTACCCAATACCCATCTGATAAGAGGTTAATATCCAGGATATATCAGGCACTGGTAAAACTTTACAAGAAGAAAACAGTTAACCCCATAAAAAATGGGGGAGAAGAAATGAACAGAAAGTTCAATAAGGAAGAAATTTGAATGGCCAAAAACATATGAAAAAATGCTCATCATCACTAATCATCAGAGAGATGCAAATCAAAACAACAATGAGATATCACTTTACACCACAGAGACTGGCACATATTCAAAATAGCAACAAGTGCTGGCGTGGATGTGGGGAAAGGGGGACACTTATCCATTGTTGGTGGGAATGCCACCATACTGACTCAGCCATACCACTCCTGGGAATCTACTTTGGGAAGCCAAAAATATGCAGCGAAAACACCATCCCTACTTTTTTGTTCATAGCAGCATTATTCACAATAGCCAGAATATGGAAACAATCAGAGTGCCAGAGAATCGATGACTGGATAAAGAAGCTTTGGTACATCTACACAATGGAATACTATGCAGCTGTTTGGAAAAAATGATTTTATGAAATTTGCCTATAAATGGATGGACATGGAGAAGATCATGTTGAGTGAAATTAGCCAGAAGGAGAGAGACAGATATAGAATGATTGCATTTATTTGCATGACATAAATATATATGTATGTATTATGATACAAATATCCAAGGTCAAGTGAAACATGTATCAGAAGGTTTTGTCAAATGTGGAAATCATCTCAAAAGTGTGGGAGTCATAGGCTACGTAAGACAGAAAAATGGAACTGTGTGCTAACAATTGTCGAGGGTACTAATACCAACCTAGAACTGAGCATTAAATAGAGGCAAAAAGATACACATGACAACCCTTTAATGTATGTTCTGTAATCCATAGTCTGGAAGGGAAGGAAAAGAGAAAGAGATAGAGAGAAAGTTAAAGAAATAAAGAACCTGCCATGGAGGCGGGCTGAGGGTGGTGGGAGGGAACCGGGGACATTGGTGGTGGGAGATGGGCACTGGTGGAGGGATGGGTGCTAGAACACTGTATGACCAAAACCCAAATAAAAACTTTAAATTGTATATCTTTGTAATTGTATATCTCACAGTGGTATAATAAAATACTTTAAAAAAATAAAAAAATGGGGAGAAGAAATGAACAAAAACTCTCCTCAAAGAAGAAATTTTAAAGGTAAAAAGGCATATGAAAAATACACTTTATCATTCATAATCAGGGAGATGGAAATCAAAACAACAATGAGGTATAATCTCACACTACAGAGACTGGCACAATCCAAAAGCGCCAAAAACAACCATTGCTGGTGTAGATGTAGAGAGAAAGGGACTCTCGCTCATTTTGATGGGAATGTCGACTTGTCTACCCCTTTTGAAAACAATTTGGACATTCCTCCAAAAATTGGAAACTGATCTGCCATTTGATCTAGCAATTCCACTCTCAGGAATATACCCTGGGACCTCAAAACACACAGCAGAAACACCATCTTCACTTTTATGATGGTAGTAGCAGTATTCCCAATAGCCAGGATCTGGAAACTGAATGTCCCAAAACAGAAGGCTAGCTAAAGAAACCATGGTACAACTACACAGTGGAATACTACGAAGTTGTCAGAAAAAAATGCCATGAAATTTACCTGCAAATGGATGGATATGGAGATTATCATGCTGAGTGAAATGAATCAGAAGGAACAGGACATATAAAATGACTGCATTTATTTTTGGGTAATAAAAATCAAAATTATGATGCTAATATACAAGGCCAGGAAAAAACATGGGCCAGGAGGACTTGTCTGTGGTTGAAATGTACCAAAGTATGTGGGAGTCAGAGGTTAGGTCAGGTAGAGAAGGAACCAATGTGATAATAATTTTTGGAAATGTTAACTTTAGACTAGAATCTGTTTGACTACATTGAATGAACTCAAAGGTATGTACATGATATTCCCTAAATGTATGTATTGTGTAAGAGAAAGGTGATAGAAAGAGAGAGGGAGAGGTAAAAAAGGAGAGATAGAAAAGAAGAGGAAGAGAGATTTAAAAGAAGTAGAAGAAACAAGAAATATGTTATTCTTATAATAATAAGAAAGAAGAAACGCAAGAAGAAAAAGAAGCAGAAGAAGAAAGGACAAGAAGAAAGAATAATGAAGAATAAAGATGAAGAAGAAGGAAGAGAGGAGGAGGAGAAGGAGAAGGAGGAGTAGGAGAAGAATGAAGAAGGAAGAAGAAGAAGAAAAAAGAAGAAAAAGAAGAAGAAAGAAGAAAAGAAGAAGAAGAAGAAGAAGAAGAAGAAGAAGAAGAAGAAGAAGAAGAAGAAGAAGAAGAAGAAGAAGAAGAAGAAGAAGAAGAAGAAGAAGAAGAAGAAGAAGAAGAAGAAAACTGATCACCATAGAGACAATCTGGGGTTGGTGGGTATGTGGACATGGTGGTGGATATGGGCACTAATGGTGGGATTTGTGCTATAACACTTATGACTGAAATCTAATCATAAATAGCTTGTTATTGTATATCTCATGGTGGTTTAAATTTTTTTTAAAATTTTTAAGACACAACTTTTAATAGAAATACAAATCAGACATTAAATAAAAAGATCTCAAGAGATATATGTACTTAATCCATAAGAGCAAATATGACAGACCAATAGGCACTTGAAGAGAAGACCATTTCACTAGGAAACAGATAAATGTAACAAAGAATATCTACTGAAGAAAAATGTCAATCTCATGTTTTGGCCAATCAAGAATCTTCTAAACTCTACTTTTAGGAGTGTACATCAGATTTGTAAGTACATTAAGTAAATAAATACTGAATAAAATATGGCGAATTATTTTATCTCAATGGGTAAACACCTGTAACATTCACCACAGCAAAATTGCAAGAAAACAAGGGGTTAAATGTGTCAGGATATGGATACATAGGCACAGCCATATGGAAAGAGTTAATATAGAGTGGAATGTGATGACAAGAAGAGCAATAGGATTAGCAGAGAAGGACACTTCTCCTTAGTACCAAGGAAAAATTCTCGTGAAATTTTCTTCTGGTCAAGGGCAGGAGCTATTGAAAGCTCTCCGGGTGTGATCAGTTTAGTTGTGTTATGTGCATTTTTGAGATTTCAAGTATCCAGGATTCTTGGGGAGTTGCATCAGCATTACTACCTTCCTGTTTCCTACATCTGGTAGCTCCACAAACTACAGATTTCATCCTGCGTACTGAAACCAAGGTCTCATAAACTTTCCACTCACAAGCCTTCTTCATCTGAGAAATTTTTTAACGATCTTAGATATGTATATCTATAACATAGGTATAAAAATCAAATAGAAACTGATAATAAATGATAAAAAATTTATTTTTAAACAAAATTAAGATCTTTGAAACCCGCTTTGAGTTAAAAGGCTCAGAGTTTAAGAAACTAGGCTCTAGGTGAAGCCACGTTACTTGAAACACAAGTCCAGCAGCCGGAGCTATTTATCTCCCTCTTTCAGCATTCCTCTCTCTGGACTTGCATATTCTTGGGAGGGTACATTCTGTGTAGCCCAGAGGGTAAAAATACCCCCCAAATTGAGAGACAAAAACACATTCCAGAATCCTAACTGAAACTTTAATTCTAGTACATGGTGCAATTTTCTGGGGGAAAAGTAAATACCATGTCAGTGGGGGAAAGCAGAATTTTTAATGACTAAACAAAAGGATTTACACCCTTCAGGGCCAGAAAACCTAAAGTTATTGTGGCGATGGAAGGCAAATGAAAGGAACACCAAACTTCACTGAATGTTTAAACATAGTTATTTTATGCTTCTGCAAAGTTCTGTGACATTCACAGTATGCAGAATACTATTTCTGTTTGTGTTTTTAAAGTTTACTTTTGAGTCTCAAAAAACAAGGAAAGTCAGTGGAAGCAAACTCCGCCTTCCTCATCACTCAGATCCCAGATCCTTTCCTGATCTTTCCTTTTGTCTTCTCTGACTCTTCATCCACTGGATCCATCTCCATTGTCAGCCAGCCCCATTAGCCCCATCTTCCAGACTCATAATTTGATGTCTGCTTCACTCTCTGCCACAGTGTTGTTCCTGTCTTTGCTTCCTGCCCTGTTCCCTGCTTCCCACTTCAACACTCTCATTATTTTAGTTCAATGAGCCTATCAACTTCCTTCCTCTCCTTCCTTCCTTCCTTTCCTTCTCTTCCCTTTCCTTCCTTTTCCCTTCCTTCCTCTTCCTTCCTTTCCTTCCTTCCTTTTCCTTCTTCCTTTCCTTCCTTCCTTTTCCCTTCCTTTCCTTCCTTTCCTTTCCTTCCTTTCCTTCCCTCTCCTTTCCTCTCTCTCTCTCTCTCTTCCTCCCTTCCTTCCTTCCTTCCTTCTCCTCCTTCCTTTCCCTTCTCCTTTTTTCCTTTTCCTTTCCTTCTTCCTTCCTCCCTCCCTTCCTTCCTTCCTTCCTTCCTCCTCCCTCCCTCCCCTCCCTCCTCCCTCCCTTCCTCCCTTCCTTCCTTCCTCTCTTCCTCCCCTCCCTCCTCTCCCCCCCCCCCCCCCCTCCCCCTTCCTTCCTTCCTTCCTTCCTTCCTTTATATTTCACAGCTGAATAGTGCTCCATTATGTTGATATAATCATCCATACAAAGGCATATAGATTATTTCAGATGTTTGGCTATTTGAATATTTGATGACTAACAGGAATAAATATTATACTAAATTAGTGTCTTCATCTTTAGAGGTAAATTGTAGAAGTGAAATGACAGAACAGTTTGAAATTTCTACATTTAATTTTGAGGAATATCCATTTCATTAATGTTTGAACCTTTTTACAGTCACACTGGTAGTGTCCAAGGTTTGCTACATCTGGACATCACCTCAAACATTTCTTGTGTTTGTATTTTGTATATTAAACATTCACACAGGAATAGGTGATACTAATTTGCATTTCTCAGTAACAGTAAAGGAGCATCTTTTCATGTGATTATTGGATCTCTGCCATCTTCTTTTTGAGAAACACTCCTTCATGTCTTCTGCACAAATTTGACTAGGGGGACACCACACAAGCCAGTGCTTAGTGGACCACATAGTACTGCCAATCAAAATCATTTCATTTCTGAGAACAAAGAATATTTTATTGCCATTTGAGCTCACCCTCCAGATGCTATGCCCATTTTCTGATCAGATTACTTTGGGTCTATTGTTGACTTATGTTTTATATACTAAACCTCAATAGATGTGTGATTTACCAATATCTCTTCTCTCTTTAATAGAATACTTTCTCATGTGGGTTATAACTCTACTTTGCAGAAATTTTACAGCTTGATGCAAGTT
The DNA here is from genome assembly GCA_021461705.1 of Cryptotis parvus. Taxonomy (NCBI): domain Eukaryota; kingdom Metazoa; phylum Chordata; class Mammalia; order Eulipotyphla; family Soricidae; genus Cryptotis; species Cryptotis parvus. The sequence continues at coordinate 6,452 of JAJIBD010002028.1, forward strand.
TTTATTTTCCTTGTCATTAGATTCAAAATCCCAAAGACATATCACATCCTGTTGAACTATATAACCTAAAATTAAGTCTATATTTTATTCCATTTTATGGTTTCACATATTTTACTGAAGTGTTTTTCTATTTTTGTGAGCAGTGTTAATGGTCTATTTTCATTCCATTGCTTGTCTCTCCAGTTTCCCATCACCACTTAAGGAAGCTGTCTTCTTCTACTCTCTTAGTAATTTTTTATAAACTAGCTGCTGATATTTATGCTTTTTTCTGGACATTCAATTGTATCTATTGATCTTGATCCTAGTTCAACATGATCACCCCATTCTGTGGCTCCTTAAGCATTACTGGCTATGGAAAGAAGAAAAAGAAAGAGAACGAAAGAAAGACAGAAAGAAAGAAAGAATGAAAGAAAGAAAGAAAAGAAAGAAAGAAAGGAAGGAAGAAAGAAAGGAAGAAAAGAAAGAAAGAAAGAAAGAAAGAAAGAAAGAAAGAAAGAAAGAAAGAAAGAAAGAAAGAAAGAAAGAAAGAAAGAAAGAAAGAAAGAAAGAAAGAAAGAAAGAAAGAAAAGAAAGAAAGAAAGAAAGAAAGAAAGAAAGAAAGGAGGGAGGGAGGGAGAGAGAGAAAGAAAGAAAGAAAGAAAGAAAGAAAGAAAGAAAGAAAGAAAGAAAAAGAAAGAAAGAAGGGAGGGAGGGAGGGAGGGAGAGAGAAAGAAAGAAAGAGAGAAAGAAAGAAAGAAAGGAAGGAAGGAAGGAAGGAAGGAAGGGAAGAAAGAAAAAGAAAGAAAGAAAAAGAAAGAGAAAGAAAGAAAGAAAGAAAGAAAGAAAGAAAGAAAGAAAGAAAGAAAGAAAGAAAGAAAGAAAGAAAGAAAGAACGAAAGAAGAAAAAGAAAGAAAGAAAGAAAGAAAGAAAGAAAGAAAGAAAGAAAGAAAGAAAGAAAGAAAGAAAGAAAGAAAGAAAAGAAAGAAAGAAAGAAAGAAAGAAAGAAAGAAAGAAAGAAAGAAGGAGAAAGACAGACACACAAAAGAAGGAAGGAAGGAAGGAGGGAGGTAGGGAGGGAGGGAGGGAGAGAAAGAACAGTAGGGAAGGGTAGGGAAGGGAAGAGGAAGGAAGGGAAGTGCTGGATAAGGCCTTGTTACGATGAAATTATGGGCATGAGAGAGTGTGGTGAAGATTTGGTTTTGTGAATGAACATATGCATGAATGAATAAAATGAATACCAGAAGACCTGAGAGATTTGTGTGATTTTTTGTAAGTACTAGGAAGAGTCCTAGGATCATTTAACAGAGCTTCAGCTCAGTTTTTTCAAGAATATTTAGGGGAGAAATAAAGTTTCAGTACATATTTACTATTTATGTATTTCCTTTGAAACAATTTCTGAGAGGAATAAAAGCAAATTTGCTATCTAATAAAGTTTAAAGGTTTCCATTACTAAATTTCTTTCGTCCATTAAGAAACTCTGCCATGGAAGTTAAGTAGCATAGACATTATCTATGTGATTCATCAAAAAGTTAAATTTGCAGACAACAATAATAGACAATTTCAGGAGTGGCATTTGAAATAGTTGGAAGGAAGTTTAAGATTCCAATTCAAGTTTTTTTTCTTTCTAAACTTGTAATTCTTTCTTCCCAGTGTTGTTCTAAATCTTTGGTTTAATTCCTTACTACATAATCATGTGCTTGAAAATTATTTCTGGAGCAATGTTTCTTTTCCTTGCTTATCCCCTCCCTTTTTCTGTTCCCATTAGGGACATCCAGTTTGGAGACATCATGGAATTTTTTCCTAATTTCCGGCTCCAGTGGAAATTTGAAAGGCACAGTTCATTCTACTGACATACATTTGTTCTACCAAACTTAAAGTTTTTCTGAAGTGTTTGTGCTGTAGACACCTGAAACCCATTGGCTCACCCTATTTAATTTTTGGGGTTTGGTTTGCTGTTGTTCTTGCTCTTTCCTCTTTCATAGCCACTGTCCCCTCCTTACTTCCTATTTAAGGATAAGATAAATGAATTTTTACTATAAGAGTTGTTTGGATCTCTGAGGTTTTAAGTGTCATTGTATTATTTTATATTTATTTTATGGATAGTCAATAGAAATGGTACAAATTTTTAACACACAAAATGGATCATATAAGAATTCATTATTTTATTGTTTATTTTATTTTATGGCTAAGCCCTTTTACATTTGCCAACTCTGTTTCATAGATAAGAAAGAAGCACCCTTTAAATACATCTCAGTTTGCTTTTGTATTCACCTTGGGTTTACTCGAGCGGGCACTGGTAACATTTCCATTCATTGAGAATCAGGTCTTTATTGTTACTGTTTTCGGCATATCGAAAACACCATGAGTAGCTTGCCAGGCTCTGCCATGGCTCTGGGTTCATCCCAGGGGGCCCAATCTTTTCTATGTCAGACCATCAACCATCCAGGGCCCACGGGCAGAACCCTGGTATAGACAAGTCTGTCTCCCTGTCTGCCACCTGCCGATACAGCCACAACTGCAATCTCGTGGTGGGGCAGAAAAGTATTTCATCAATTTCAAATATAATGAAGAAAGACATCTTGGGTTAGACATAGGAATATCAAGAGAGTGGTCTGAGTAATCATTTTCCAGTATGGTATAATTTGGAGGTTTGAAGACATGTTCCTTTTCTATCATAGTCCTTAGAATAATACAGATTGACCTATTTGGGTGAACATTACACAAACAAGGCATTCCAAATATAAAATCTAGACTTAGGGTATAGTGGACAGTTAAAAGATCAGGTCATTATACAAAGAAAGATTAAATGAATGTATCTAGTCTTAGTGTATGAAAATAACATTTGAAGTCAGATCTCTTAAAGTTCTGTCTTCAATTTCACCTGATGTACATTAGTCTTATAAAAATTGCTTTTTTTATCGACTAGTTTCAGTAAGAAAAAAATAATTTTTTCCCCACAGGTGTGTGTGTGATCCTTGCATCTCCGTGGACCCAATCAGCCCCAGGGAACAGCTGGAACTTCCATCAACATGAACCAAGGCAACGGCCTTGGGCCTTGCCCCTTTGGGCAAACGGCCTTGCCCCTTGGGCCCTGCGCTTCTGGTAATGATTGCAGCCTCCTCCACAGGTATGTGTGTGTGATCCTTGCATCTCTGCGGACCAAATCAGCCCCAGGGAACAGGCCAGAACCCTAAACCCACATCCCAAAACTCAAAGCCGCGTGGATGCTAGCATGTCCAGGCGATCCTCTCTCTTACTATCTATCTTGCATGAGGTACCAGTGAACCTTTGTTCCTACATTCCTTGAGACCCACCCAAACTCTGCAAACAGCCCAGACACCTACTAACTGCACTATCTAGTCACCCAAGAACTCACATTTGCATCCTACAATAGTCATAAGGGTAAAGCAAAGCAAAATTCCATCAAGCTCAGTGAGTGAAATCACTAGTCCAGATGAGCCAAGCAATACCAATGTGTTGTATAGCCTCTCAAATAATAAATTTCAGAAGGAATTGTTAAGGATGCATAAGGAACTCAAAGAAGCAATGGAATGCAAAATCAATAAAAACAAGAGGACATGAGAGAAGAAGTGAGGAAAATGCAAATGAAAATGACAGATATTAAAAATGAGGTAAATGAAATGAAAAACACAGTGGAAGGCCACTGTAGCAGAATACTAGCTACTGAAGAAAGAATTAGTGATCTTGAAGACGAGTTCCAAAGATTCTCTACACAACACCAGAAGATGGAAAATAGTCTCACAATTACCGAACAGACAACAAGAGATAATCAGGATAAAGACAGAAGAAACAACATACAGATCATTGGGGTCCCAGAAGGGCAAGAAGAAAACCCTGATGAAGAAGAAACTGTCAAAGCCATAATTGCTGAGAAGTTCCCGGAACTAAAGAATGCTTGCCTCAAGATCCAGGAGGCCCATAGGATACCAGCTAAAAGAAACCCCAACAAGAATACTCCAAGACACATCTTAATTAGAATGACACAAACTATAGATAGAGATCACTGTATCACTGTATCACTGTCTTCCCATTGTTCATCAATTTGCTCCAGTGGGCACTAGTAACATCTCCATTGTCCTGTCACAAGCAAGTGCAACCCAAGGGCATCTACTTGCTCCAGGGACAGGAGGAGCCCGAAACCATTCTTCAGGTTATGGAACTGAGGTCCATAATAGTTACTAGTCTTTGGCATAAAAGTAAATAAAACACGAGTAGCTTGCCAGGCTTTACCGTGTAGGTGGTATAGTCTCAGTAGAAGGCTCTCAACCTGAGCATTTACTGATGAAACTTAAAGGAGGAAGATAGATTTTCTCTTGGATGGAGCTTTGAGGAACTATGGAGTCTGGATGTTGAGAATGACTAACTGAATGATGTGTGGTTTGCTCTGGCTTCTTGCCAGACTTACTGGTATCAGTTAAAACATGTCTAGAACTGTTTACTATGTATACATGTGAAAGAAATTGGGAATAACCTTATGGGAAATTCAGCATCCTATAAAAATATCAAGCAGCTGCAAAGCGGGCTCACACCAAAGGGACATGTGGGTCTGGCGTGGGTGGGTCTCTCTCTTCCGGGGCAACTGGAATGGAGGTGGAGGAAAGGCAGGGCCCAAAACTCCACTCCGAGTCTGGCCAGCAGGGATTGAAGGGTCTACTGTAATACGACCAAACCCAAAAAGCACAACAAGCATAAACAGAAAGATGGCACAAAATCTGATGACAATAATCTCTCTCAATGTCAATGGTCTAAATGCACCAATTAAGAGACACAGAATGATAAAATGGATTAAAAAATTGAACCCAACATTCTGCTGTCTACGAGAAACACATCTGGCTTCCCACCAGGTGTGTTCCCGCGGCGGGGCAGCCCTCGAGTCACTCTGCTCCAGGAGAAAGGGCTCCAGCTTTGAGGAGGGGACCAAGCCCCACCCAGTGTCGTCAGACCTCCCACCTGACGCCATCCAGCCCCTACGCCCAGCAGATCCCTGGCGCTCTTCCCACCAGGTGCGTTCCCACAGCGGGCAGCCCCTGAGCCACTCTGCTCCAGGAGAAAGGGCTACAGCTTTGAGGAGGGGACCAAGCCCCACCCAGCATCCTCAGACCTTCCACTGCACGACCCCACCCCGACCCCCTGACTCAGGAACCACCCACCGACACCCCAAAATTCAAAACTGCGTGGACGCTAGTGCACTAGCATCCGCGCAAGTATTGTCTATCTACCTGAGATACCACTGAGCATTGGCCCCTACACTCTTTGCTATACATCCCTAGCTGCAAAGTAATTCAGGCACCTACTAACTCTATTGACTAGTCGCCCAGAACACACATTTTCAATCTACGATAGTCATTACGGTACAGCAGCGCAGAAGTCCTTCAAGCTCTATTACATTGAAGTCACTATTACAGATGAGTCCAGCAATAACGATGAGCTATATAACCTGTCTGAAAAGGAATTTCGGAAGCAACTGTTAAAGATGTACAAGGAAATAAAACAAACAATGGAATTCAAAGTCAATAAAATACAGGAGGACATGAGAGCAGAATTGAGTAAATTTCAGACCAAAGTACAAGCAGAAATGACAGATATTAAAAATGAGGAAAGTGAACTGAAAAACACAGGAGAAGGCCTCCAAAGCAGAGTAACAGCTGCTGAAGAAAGAATTAGTGATCTCGAAGACGAGGTTCAGAGATTCTGTAGACAACACCAGAAGATGGAAAAAAGACTCAAAATCAATGAACAGACTGCCAGAGAAAATCGGGAAGAAGCCAAAAGGAACAACATATGCATCCCAGAAGGGCGAGAAGAAAACCTTGATGAAGAAGATACTGTCAAAGCCATCATCGCTGAGAAGTTCCCTGAACTGAAGAAAGCATGCTTCCAGATACAGGAGGCCTGTATAATACCAGCTAAAAGAAACCCCAATAAGAATACTCCAAGACACATCCTTATTAAAATGACACAAACGATAGACATAGATAGAATACTGAAAGCAGCAAGATCAAAGAAGGAAATCACATACAAAGGAGCATCCCTGAGATTTATAGCAGACTTCTCAGAGGAAACACTCCAAGCCCGAAAACAAAATGGTGGGATATTGTGAAAAGACTCAATGAACTTCAGGCTTCACCAAGAATTCTTTACCCAGCTAGACTTACTTTCAGATGCGAAGGAAAGATACACAACTTCATGGATAAACAACAACTCAGGAAATTCATAGACTCAAAAACAACTCTAAAAGAAGGATTGTAGGGTCTATTGTAAAATAAGACAACCCAAAACCACAACAAGTTTAAACAGAAAGATGGCACAAAATCCAATGACAATAATCTCTCTCAATGTCAACGGTCTAAATGCACCAATTAAGAGACACAGGGTGGCAAAATGGATTAAACAACTGAATCCAATATTCTGCTGCCTACAAGAAACACATCTGAATAACCAGAGCAAACACAGACTCAAAGTCAAAGGTTGGAAGACCATTCTCCACGCAAACAACCCCTCCAAAAAGGCTGGTGTGGCCATACTCATATCTGACAATATAGATTTCAGGCTGAAAAAGGTTAAAAGGGACAATGAAGGCCATTTCTGCATAATTAAGGGGTATGTATACCAGGAAGAAATCACACTACTAAACATATATGCGCCAAACGAGGGGCCAGCAAAATACTTAAAACTACTATTAATAGACCTCAAAGAAGACATTAACAGTAGCACAATAATAATCAAAGACTTCAACACTGCCTTATCGAGTATGGATAGATCGACGAGGCTGAAACTCACCAGGGAAATATTGGACCTGAAGGAAGAAATGAAAGAAAGAGAGCTGGTTGATATAATCAGGGCTTTTCATCCCAAAAAAGCTTAATACACATTTTTTCCAGTGTACATGGAACATGCTCCAAGATAGACCACATGCTGAGCCAAAAAGCATACCTCAACAAAACAAAAAATATTTAAATTGTGTCGACTATCTTTTCAGATCACGATGCACTGAAAATAGTAGTGAACCATACACAGAAGCAGGGAGCTAAACCAAACACCTGGAAACTAAACAGCTCACTGCTGAACAACAAATGGGTCATAGAAGAAATCAAAGAGCTTCTACACCTCGAAAGAAACAGTGACCAAGTAAGAAAGACAGTCCACAGAATGGGAAAGAATATTCACCCAATACCCATCTGATAATGGGTTAATATCCAGGATAAATCAGGCTTTGGTACAGCTATATAAGAAAAAAACAGCCAACCCCATAAATAAATGGGGAGAAGAGATGAACAGAAACTTTGACAAGGAAAAAATTAGAATGGCCAAAAGGCTTATAAAAATGCTCATCATCACTGTCATCAGAGAGATGCAAATCAAAACAACAATGAGATACACTTCACACCACAGAGACTGGCCCATATCCAAAAGGGTAAAAGCAACAAGTGCTGGCGTGAATGTGGGGAAAAGGGGACTCTCATACATCGTTGGTGGGAATGTTGACTTGTACAGCCTTTCTGGAAAACAATATGGACATTCCTACAAAGACTAGAAATTGAGCTCCCCTTTGATCCAGCCATAGCACTCCTGGGAATATACCCTTGGAAGCCAAAAACACACAGCGGAAACACAATCCGCACTTTTATTTTTATAGCAGCACTATTCACAATAGCCAGAACCTGGAAAAAACCAGTATGCCCGAGAACTGATGACTGGATAAAGAAACTGTGGTACATCTACACAATGGAATACTATGCAGCTGTCAGGACAAATGAAGTTATGAAATTTGCCTACAAATGGATGGACATGGAAAGAATTATGTTGAGTGAAATTAGTCAGAAGAAAAGAGAGAGACATAGAATGACTGCATTTATTTGCATGGCATAAATATATATGTACATATTATGATACCAATATCCAAGGTCAAGTGAAGCATATATCGGGAGGTCTTGTCAAAGGTGAAAATTATCACAAACGTGTGGGAGTCAGAGTTTAGGTAAGACAGAAAATGGAACAGGGTGCTAATAATAGTCGAGGGTACTAATGCCAATCTAGAACTGAGCATTAAATAGAGGCAAAAAGGATTCACATGACAACCTTTTAATGTATGTTCTGTAATCCATAGTCTGGAAGGGAAGGAAAAGAGAAAGAGAGAGAAAGGCAAAGAAATAAAGAACCTGCTATGGAGCAGGGCTGGGGAAGGGGGAGGGAACCGGGGATGTTGTTGGTGGGAGATGGGCACTGGTGGAGGGACGGGTGCTGAAACCTGTGTGACCAAAACCCAAACATGAACTTTTTAATTGTATATCTTTTTATTTGTATATCTCACGGTGGTATAATAAAATACTTAAAAAATAGTGGGGACTAAATATGAAAATATTAGAGAGGTCAGTGCTAGAGGTTTTAGAAAATTGTCCTGTGAGATCTGGATCTCCATCTTTGAGAAAGAATCCAGACCATTCTATATGTATAATGTGAAGGAGAGAGGAGGGACAAAAACTTAAACATAGATGTCTATGTCAAAAATAACATGAATTTATTTTTTACACCTGTGTTGATAAAGAAATTCACTATTACATTAACAAATATTTTGACCAGTCCTATAGACCACCTATTCCCACCTTTTCTGATTTGATATAAACCACAAAGATTTTCTTGAGCACCTGACTTTCTGATGTTCAATTTTCTGTCATCTAGATTACTGGAGAAATGTCTGATTATGTCCTAATTCTTGAAGGAGACACAGCAAAAGGCAAGGACATCATGATTTCCATGTAACTGTACCAACAATCTTGATTCTAAAATGGATCCTCCATGACTGACCATAACATAATTGTATAAACCAATGTGCAAGCCTATACACCCTTGCTAAGTGAATTTCTCACACATGGTAGGCTGTTTATAGCATCACCCAGTTTATAAATGAGGAGGCTTTTTTGTGTTTATTGTGTTTGTGTTTATTGACTTCTTTAGAAGTGATTTACCTAATTAGCATTCATAGTTGTGCTTTGTTACTCAGAACAAACAACCCATTAGGCCTGAGTAGAAGTTTTTCCTTCTCCACCTCATCCTATTCCTTCTCCTCCTCTACCTCCACCTACTCTTTCTCCTTCTTCCTTACTCCTTCTCCTCCTACTTTTTGTCCCTCTCCTTTTTCTCCTCTTTATTTTTCTCTTCCCCCTCCTACTCCTACTTGCTCTCTCTGCATGTTGACAAAAGTATTTTATATACATGAATAAACTTAGCAACTAGTATCACCAGAACAAATATTCTGCCCAATGCTATAAAGTGCTTAGGAGTCTTCTAGATTTTGTTTCATGGGGAATAAAAACTACTACCACAAGGAAACCATGAACATCAGTTTAGCTTAGAAATCAAATAGGCAAATAACAAATTTGTGAATAGCAAGCATGCCATAAGAGGCCTGATAACAAGAAGCATGAGTGATTCAAAAAAGTTAGTAAAATTGACAAAATTTCAGTAAGATAACAAAAGATTTATTTTTTATAAAAGATACAGAAACTTGAGCTTCCACTGTCATCTAATGAGAAAACAAAAGACAAAATATATTAAAAATAAGGGGGTGGTGCAATAGTCCAGCAGGTAGGGCATTTGCCTTGCACACAGCCGATCCAGGATCGATCCCTGGCATCCCGTATGGTCCCCCGAGCACCGCCAGGAGTAATTCCTGAGTGCAGAGCCAGGAGTAACCCCTGAGTATCGCTGGATGTGACCCAAAGAGCAAAAAAAAAAATTAAATAATTATTTTTAATATTTGGGCATTAAAAAAATAAAAGGGAAAAAATAAGTTAAGGTCTAGATTGCTTTAGAATTTTGTCTTGCAAGAGACTCCGCACGAAGACTGTTTGGAATGGAGACTACTAGACTAGCTTATTCTCATGTTGAACATAAAACACTAAAAACAGAGACAGACCTAGAATGTCCTTCAGAGTATATTTATAGTAGCTTTGATTCAGCCCCCATCCTATGTTTCATATTTATTCCATCACTAAATTATTTTATTTTGTAGAAGGAAATATTTCAAAATGCATTCAGCATTGACTAGGAAATTTTAATAAAACAAAAGAGAATTCAACAAAGTGAGTTTTCGCAATTCCATATTCCAAGATACTTAAAGAGGGAAAACATAAATGTCCGAAATAATGATTTCCAGTGATTGGCAGTGGATTAACATATTTAAGAAATAGCTAATGTTTTCTATGTGAACACTTATGTACTTTCTTTGGTCATGTCAGTCATAACTTTGACAAGAAAACTGAAGAACTGGAAAGTCCCTTGAAGTTTTTGTCTTTATCCATCCTATTTCTTTCCCCAGACACTAGAAACATACTCCAAAGATCTTTTGAGTGTGTTTTCTTACTTGGAATGCATGAAGCCCAAAATAAATGCTTTTCTTCTTTCATGTGAAAAAAAAAGATCTAGAGAGACCAAGTTGCGGGATTTACTAGGTAATGCACAGAGAAGGAATTTTTACAGGGAGAAACTCCATATCTCTATAGGCATTCCCTTCGTGTTGTCAAAGAGGAGTGAATTGCATGTACTTGAGATTACTCAGATGGGGAAAGACCTCACAGTAGTCTCAGCAAAAATATTGCCTGGAAACCACAGAAATCTGACAAGAAAATGCTCCCACAATCAGAAAGAAAAGCAATATAATACATCTGGCATTGAATATCATTTTCATCGCGATCACGATCTTCCCATTCATCATCTATTTGCTCGGCGGGCACCAGTAACATCTCCATATGTCCTGTCTCATGCTGGTAGAACCCAAAGGTATCTGCTTGCTCCAGGAACATAAAGAGCCTCAAACCATTATATTAGGACATGGGAATGACCTAATATAAATGTTATTGGTATTTGGCATATCAAATACAACATGAGCAGCTTGCCAGGCTTGCTGTGCGGGTGGCATACTGTTGTAGTCACCTCTAAATAAAGCATTTATTGATGAACCACGCAGGCCGCAGAAGGCCGCGCGAGCTGGCTGTGATAGTCTGGTCTGCTGGGTGGAGTTGTGATGAGAGGGAAGTCCGGATGTGGAAAATGGCGGTCCCCATGGAGTAGGGGGGTCGTCTGGCTTGTTGTGAGGCTCTGCTGGGGTGGCAGGCCAGGGCTAGAACCTGCCATGCCTCCCAGGTGCTTCATGAGCAGCTGGGCACAGGGAGAGCAAGTAGCAGCTCTGCCCCATGTCTGAGAGTCATCATAGTGAAAATTAGTGTTAGACTAAACACTATTCTGGTCCCTATCAACGAGTTTTTGAAGTAAAGACTTAATAGAATCAAACCATCTCCAAATAACTCAACGGTATTATAGATTAAAGATCCAGACTATTTAAAGATGTATAAAACATCTTATAACCAATAAAATAAGATCCGTTATGTTTGTCATTCAAACATTACCAAGTACATAAATATGCAGAAAAATATAAACCAGAATAAAGAAGGGGAAAAGGCACTGAAATCACACATTGCAAAGGAAAAGATAAGTGACCTGGAAAACGTAGCAAGAGACTAGACAACAGACACACAAAGAAAAAAAATTACTACCTCATTTTTTTTCAAAATAAAGAAATTTAAAAAAATTAATCAGAGTCTCAGTGATGTGTGGCACCAATTCAAGTGACTTTATACAATCCTCAAACACATAGAAGCTAGGTGTCCAAAGGCAACCTCAGTTCTGTGGTCCAAATCAAAGGTTACTTTTAAATGTATATGCCCGTTATCTTTATTTCATTTTAATTTTTTTTAATTATGCTTTTATCATTTTTATTAAGGTACCATGATCTACAACTATTGACTTTTCATGGATACAACATATACACCTGTCCCAAGGACCATTTCCAACCACCTCCCTTCCTATGTAAGCTCAGTTCTGTGAACAAAATCTCCAGCTCTACTGCTTTTGGACATTGTTGCTTATTTACTATGTTTATTTATATCTCACATATGAGAGACTTTTAAGATTTATTTATTATGGCATCATAAATGTATATACATCTAGATGAATAAAACTAAAATCCCACAAATTTCTAAGTCAATAAGTAAATAAAATTATTTTTAAAGATTATCCATTTTACTTCATATTATTTTATTTTATATACATAGATATAAGTCTAAAGTTTATTAGTTTAAAATTATTTTCAAACTTATAAGTTTAAAAAATTAATAACATTAATTGATACATCAATAATATATAAATTTAAAATTAATAGTATGAATATCTATGAATTCTAAAATTTGCATGAAATACATGAATGCTAAAAATATAGACTTTAGAGTGAAATGGGAGAATCAAATGGTTTGGAGGCAACACCTGACCACAATCAGTATTAATTCCTGCTCTGTACCCAGGGATAATTCCTGGTGGTGCTCAAGGAAATGTATTTACTGCCGTTAACAAAACTGGGATCAGCATACCTCTTATCTCCTGTGCTCTACAGCCCCTACTTTGATGCTTTACAACCCATGTATAAGTGAGGTCACCTAATCTTTTGTCATTCTATTTCTGACTTATTTTGTTAAACAAACAGTCTCCAACTATATACATACTGCAGAAAAGAACAAGAATTCTTCTTTTCTAATAACTGAGTGGCATTTTATTGCATATATGCATACAAAATCTTCTTTGTTCAGTCATATGATGTTGGGCAATAAAGATATTCCCATTCCTGCCTTATTTTAAATAGAGTTTTAGCAAATTTAGTCATATAATCCAGCCTTTAAACTACAGAGTGTTGGTGTTTTAATAATCTTTATACCAGGTAGTAGACTACGCAGCGTAACATTTCTGGGTTATACAAAGTGTATTTAACTTTGAATTTTTCATTGTGGCACCATGGCTTACAAAGTTAGTAATAGTTGAGTTTCAGGAATACAACTTTGCAGCACTAATTCCACCACCAAGTGTCAACTTCCCTCACACTTGCAGACTATCTTCCTCACAGGCAAATTTTTCCATTTGATTGTTGTGGTTTGTGTTGTTGGTTCTGTTATTTAGATATATAGATATACCATATCCCTACCCCACTGGTGTGCTCAAGGCCTATGACCCTACCCCTATTATTTCCAGTACTTCTCTTCTTACTTCCTCCCTTATTTCTTTTCTTCTATGTCCTTATTCTAGGGTCAAGAGTTGGTGGACCCTCTTTGAAGTCTTGCATTTCCTCATTCAGTTATTCTATATGTTACAGCTAAGTAAGGTAAACCACAATAATCTCCAGTTTCCAGCAAATTGGAGAAAGTTGCATGATTTCATAGTTCTCTGCAACTTTGTATTACTCCGTTAAGTGTATATACAACACAAATTATTCAGTAATCTCTGGTTGGGAACAAACGTTGATAGTATAACCTAACTATTGTGCTTATTTGCTGTAATTGAACAATGGTGTGCATACAGCCTTTTGAATGAAGTACTTATCACTGGTAGCAAATACCAAAAATGGGATTGCTGAGTTCTATGTCAGTTCCATTCTGGTTTGTGTTAAGGCTTAAAAAGAACTGTATTGGAGGGAGGATTGTGGCTCCCCCTCAGGGAGGTCCCAGGCCCCAGGCTCAGGGGACCTCCTGTGGATTCCTTAGCCTTAACATTACTTGGGGCTCAGGGGGCACCAGAAGCCAGTGCCTAGCTGGGTCCCCAGCAGTACTAACTGTCCATTTGGGGCACCCTCCTGTGTCTGGGTTGATACTCTTCCTCCTGACTTGCTGAGGAATAAACGAGCAAGGCTAGAGGTTCTTGAAGGCTATTCTTTAACATTTACTTTGTTTCATCTCGCTGCTTGCTCTCTGCAGGAACCTTTCCTGGGCCTCTTGTCTCTCCCAGAAGTTTCTCCTGCAGGCTGCTCTCTTTTGGGGGTGGGGGAAGTCTGTGCAGGCTCCTCTTGTCAGGGCCTCTCACTTCCAGATGTCTGGCTTCAACCGTTCATGCTTCTGGTTCTCTCACAGGACGTCTCCTTTCAGGACCTATTTCTTAGGTCCTCTCAGCTCAGGACTTTTCTTTTCAGGGTTTCTTTTCTCTGAACTCCTTGGCTATGTCCCCATCTATTTTCCTAGTTACCTTGTTTCATCTTTTGTTACCATGCCTTGTGTCACTGAACCCCTAGCTAAGGCGTTGAGTTTCTCCGTGATGCCCTACTGCTGGTGGTCCTAATACTCAGAAGCCCTGAAACTCTGTAGCCCTGGAGCTTTGATGCCAGCCCGAGGGCTCAGGCACCAGGCCCTGTAGCTCTGGTGCTGGTTCATGGGCCTAGGCATCAGGAACAGCTTCTCCTCCCTGGTGCTGGGTATCCGGCTGCGTATCCAGGTACCAGAGGCGGCTGCTCTCTCAGTCTGGAAGCCCCCTCAGCCCACCCTCTGGTCCACATGCTCTCCTGGGAGCCCTATTTATATTCTTGGCCAGGTTCAGAACCCTGGCCTCAAGTGTCTTATCAGACCTTGGGTGGTTCTGTGCCTTAAGATCCCACAGTTTATGTGTGGTATAAGATATAGATCAGCTTCATTATTTTACATGTGGTTGTTCAATTTTCCCATCACCAATTTTGTTGTGGTTATTTTATTTTATATAATCACCATGAATTGCAAAGTTATTCATGATTAGGTTTCAAGCATACAATGTTCCAAAACTAGTCTCCTCAACAGTGTTCACCAATGTCCCCAGCTGCCCTTCTACCCTCAAGCCTGCCTCTATGACACGTGTTTTTAAAAATAAATTTAAGCACTGTGGTTTACAGTACTGTGCTGATAGGGTATCATTCATAATACTTCATCACCTCTCAGCTCCCACTCCTGTTTCCGAAAGTGACCTCTTCCCTCCACCATAATATTCAAGTTTTCTTGCTCATCTTACTCCACGGTTACCCCACCACATTTTGTACACACACACACACACACACACACACACACACACACACACACACACACCGTGGCAGGCTTCCTAATGAAAACTAGTTGTATTCTTTATCTTTATTGTCTTTGGGTACTTTGCCTTATATGTTTCTTTATTCCTGAATATGAAAGAAATAATTCTGTATCAGTCTCTCTCTCTTTGACTAATTTATCTCAGCATGATACTCTCCAAA
Source organism: Cryptotis parvus (assembly GCA_021461705.1). NCBI lineage: Eukaryota > Metazoa > Chordata > Mammalia > Eulipotyphla > Soricidae > Cryptotis > Cryptotis parvus. Next base: position 21,532 of record JAJIBD010002028.1, read on the forward strand.
TGTATTCAATTTGATAATTGCAAATTGCATGAATCCCTCCTTCCTATCTGCTAAGTAGTATTCCATTGTCATTATATACCATATTTTCCTTACCTAGTTATCTGTTGTTAGGCACTTGGGTTGTTTACAACTTTTGGTTATTGTGAATAGCATTGTGATGAACATAGGAGTGAAAACATCTTTTCTACATTGTGTTTTGGCCTTTACTGAATATTCTAAGAGTAGAATTGTTGAGTCATATAGAATCTCAATTCCTAGTTTCGGAGGATTGTTTGTAACAATTTACGTAAAGGCTAAACCAGAAGACATTCCCACAAGCAGTGAATGACAGTCCTTTTCCCCTGCATCAACTCCATCAGGTTACATGAATCAGCATTGTTTTTGTTCTGCTTGTGTGTGTATATCAGTCTCTGTGGTGTGAGGTGATATCTCATTGTTTTGTTGCATTTCCCTGATGATTAGTGACACAGAGTATTTTTTCATATCCCTCTTGTCTATTTGTATGTCGTCTCTGAGGAAGTTTCTGTTCTTTTCTTCTCCCCATTTTTTGCTGGCTTTGAAATGTTTTTCTTTTTTAAGTTCTACAAGTACATTATACATCATGACTAGCCCTTTATCAAATGAGTGCTGGGAAAATATTTTCTCCAATCTGTGAGGTGCCTTTGTATTTTGGTCATCTCTTCCTTTCAGGTGCAGAAGCTACTTAAATCAATGTGGTTTCTTTTTGTTAATCATTGCCATAATTTGTTGACCAATATGATTGGCTCTTTAGAGATATTTCTATTTATGGATTCAGGCCTGGTCTGGAAAGCCTTTTACCTATTTTGAGTTAACTTTTTGTGCATGATATTAGGGATTTGAGTACTTTTTTGTTGCATATGGCAACAAGTTTTTTGAAACACGTTGTTGAAGACGTTTTTTATTTCACTTAATACTTTTCCCCTTTATCACAGATTAGCTGTCTATATACCTTAAAATCTGTGTCTATATTTTCTATTCTATTCCACTGATCTAAGAGTCTTTTCTTATTTTAGTACCATGCCATTTTATTTATTTACTTTTAATTTTTTATTATACTACCATGAGATATACAGTTACAAAAGTGTTCATATTTGGGTTTCAGTCATATGGTGTTCCAGCACCCATCCCTCCACTAGTGCACATTTCCCTCCACTAATGTCCCATGATTTCCCCTCTCCCCAGCCTGTATCTATGGCAGGTAATTTTCATTTCTCTCTCTCTCTTTCTCTCTCTCCCTCCCTCTCTCTCTATTTTCCTTTTTTTACACACTGTGGCTTGCAATACATACAGTTAGAGGTTATCATGTATATCCTTTGCCTACTTTCAATGCTCAGTTCTATGCTGGTATTGTCATTTGCAATAATTATTAGTACACTATTCTTTACTCTGTATTGCCTAACCTCTGTCTCCCCACACATTTGCAGTAGGTTATACCCACTGACAAGACCTCCTGATCCATGTTTTATCAGGCCTTGGATATTGGTATCATGGCATTCTTTTATATCACAATCACGATCATGATCTTCCCGTTGATCATCTATTGGCTAGAGCGGGCACCAGTAATATCTCCATATTGCCCCATGCCTCTCAGACATGGGGCAGAGCTGTTCCTTGCTCTCCCTGTGCACAGCCGTTCATTCTTTTATATCCTGCAAAGAAATGCAGTTATTATATACCTGTCCTTTACCCTCTGCCTAATTTCACTCAGCATGATCCTCTCCATGTCCATCCATTTATAGGCAAATTACATAACTTTGTTTTTTCCTAACAGCTGCATAGTATGCCATTGTGCAGCTGTACCACAGTTTCTTTATCCACTCATCGGTTCTCGGGCACTATAGTTATTTCCAGATTCTGGCTATTGTAAATAGTGCTGCTACGAAAATAAAAGTGCAGATGGTATGTCTACTGTGTGTTTTTGGCCTTCTAGGGTATATTCCCAAGTGTGGTATGACTGGGTCAAGTAGGCGCTCAATTTCTAGTCTTTGGAGGAATGCCCATATCTTTTTCCAAAAAGGCTATACCAGTCGACATTCCCACCAACAATACCATGCCATTTTAATTACCACATTTTAGTAGTACAGTTTGAAGTTAAGGAGAGCAATGTCTCATATTCCTTTTCCATGGAATTTCTTTGGATATTTGAGGGTTGTAATGGGGGTTATTGTCATTTTTTCATATCAATTTCAGAAGTTTTAATCCATTTCTTTGAATAATATCATGGTATTTTTTGTTTTTTGTTTGCTTGTTTCTTATTTTGTTGGTATTTGTGTCATACCAGCTTAATCTTGACTGCACTTAGAGATCATTTTTGGCAGGGCTCCAGGAAACATATAGGGTGCCAGGGTCAAACCTGGGTTAACTACAAGTAAGGCAAACACCCTACCAGCTGTAATAACTCTCTAGCACCTTTCATGGGTATTTGTATAAGGACTTTATTGATTCTGTACAATGCTCTTTTGGAACATTGACATTTTACCATGTTCATACTTACAATCCATGACAGGTGTTATATTTCTAACTCCTCATGTCCTTTTTATTTATTTATATTTTGGCTTTTGGTGTTACTCCTGGCTCTGCACTCAGGAATTACTCCTGGTAGTGCTCGGTGGACTATATGGGATGCTGGGGATTGGACCTGGGTTGGCTGTATGCAAGAAAAATGCCCTACCAGCTGTGCTTTCACTTTGGGCCCAGCAAATATTATCTTAATACAAAAGTAGATAGAGACATATATAAAAACAACAGACTCTATCCCAGTAATAATTATTGAGTCGTAGGCAGGAGTAACTCCTGAGTATTGCTAGGTGTGACCCCCAAAACATAATAATAATAATAATAATAATAACAATAACAATATTTGCCTGATAGACACTAAGTGGAAGTATTTCTGTTTCTTGATTTCCTGAAAGAGCCCGAAAATAATTTCAGTATCTCTTTTTTTTTAATTTGAAATAACAAAAGGCTCAATTTTTTAATTGGTCAAAAGCACAAATAGGTCTGATACAAACGAAATAACCCATATGCCATGCGGTTAGGGAGATAGTTTAGAAAAAAATAAAGTATTTTATTATACCACTGTGAGATATACAATTGCAAAGATATACAATTAAAAAGTTCATATTTGGGTTTTGGTCATACAGTGTTCCAGCACCCATCCCTCCACCATTTGGAAGAACACACCAGTGAACCCATCTGGGACTGGGCTTTTATTTTATACCATGAAACAGGACCATCTAAGAAGCAATGGGGAAAAAGTAGAAAATTGAACACCCCCTCAAAAATGGTAATCCTATGATCTTATATTAGAGATACTGGCAAACAACAAAATGAATGACTGAAACCAACATTGACATGAATTTGAGGAAAAGGCACCTTCATGCAATGCTGGTAAGAATGTTGACTAGTTCAGCGTTTTGGGAAAACAATATAAAAATCTATCCAAAAAGTAGAATTCAGCTTCTTACATATGACCCAACCATTAATCTCTTGGAATATTATCCATTGGCATAAAAACACAACGCAGAAAAGGCATTTGCACATCTACGCTCACTGTAGCACTATTCACAGTAGCCAAAAGTTGGGAGAAAACCCCAAATGTCCAAGAGGAGATGACTGGGTAAAGAAACTATGGAATACTACATCACCATAAAAGGAGCTCATGCAATTTTCTACTTTGTGATGGATCTGGAAAGTGCTATTTGGGTGAATTTAGTCAGAGGGAGGGGGCAGACAGAATGATCACTTTCATATTTGATTTATAAAGAAACATAGGAGGGAAATAACAAATGTCCAAAGATAATAGAAACAAAGAACATCGTAACTGGACTTCAGTAGGAATGTTGCCACTAGGGTGGAGAGAGATAGGTAGAACAGGGAAATGTACACTAGTGTGATATGAATGATCACTTGATCACTTGACATACCGTTATTCGTCAATTTGCTCGAAGTGGGCACCAGTAATATTTCCTTTTGACCCTATCACATGCCAGTGTAGCCCAATGGAAACTGGTTGCCTCAGGAATACAAAGAGCCTCAAACCGTTCGCTTCAGGGTCTTGACGAAGTCTGACCATCTTGTAGGTGGGCAGCCCCGTGATCTTTTGACATCCCATGGGATCAAGTCAGTAAAGGCTCTAGTCCAATGGTTGTCTCCAAATTGCATTACATGTCCAGCCCATCTGATTTCCGATGCCTTGGCAAACGAGACAGCATCCCTGACTCTGGAACAGCGACAGAAGTCAGAGCTCTGGATTCCTTCTTTCACTTGAGTGAGGCGTGATTTTCCAAGCATAGCTCTTTCTATTCCTCTTTAGGAGACCCAAATAGCATTCTCATCCTGCTTTCATAGGGCCCAGGTCTCTGAAGCATATGTTAATGCTGGGAGAAAGGTGGAGTTGAAGAGATGTGCCCGGAGCTGGAGGTTCTTTGTATTTTTAGCTATTTCTTCAATGCCTTTGAAGGCATTCCATGCCGCTCTCTTCCTCCTGCACAGCTCAGGTTTTAGGTCATTCATCATGTTGATTTCTTGACCTAGGTACATATAACTGCTGCATTCAGAGATGTTTGTTCCTTTGAGAGTGAATGGGGTCTCTGGAACTAGTTCATTTTTCATGAACATAGTTTTGCTGAGATTCAGCTGTAGACCTATCTTTCCACATTCTCGGTCAAAGTCAACCAGCATTTGTGCCGCTTGGCTAATGTTTGGTGTTATTAGAACGATGTCATCAGCGAAGCGGAGGTGGTGTAGTTGCCGACCATCTATCTTCACTCCCATTCCTTCCCATTAAATTGTTAGCATGATGTTCTTGAGGGTGGAGCTGAAGAGTTTTGGTGAAATGGTATCACCCTACCGAACCCCCTCTTTTGACCTTGATGATCACTTCTTTGTAGAATGGTGAGATCCTGATGGTGAATCCATAATACAGCACACGAAGGATCTTGATGTATTGGGTTTGAATGCCCTGTTTGGCTGGGGCTTCGATGACTGCTACAGTCTCCACAGACTCAAATGCTTTCTTTAAATCAATGAACGTGAGACAGAGTGGCATCCTGAACTCCATACAAACTTCAATGAGCTTGTTTACCTGTGGATATGGTCGATTGTGCTGAATCCTTTTTGGAAGCCAGCTTGCTCGCATGGTTGTCCTTCATCTAATGTTCTGCCAATCCTGTTCAGGATGACTCGAGTGAACAGCTTGTAGAGGACAGACAACAGGCAGATGGGGTGATAGTTGCCAATGTCGTGGATGTCTCCCTTCTTAAACAGTAGAACTGTCTTGCTGGTTTTCCAATGGGAGGGCACCTTGCGTTCGGACAGGTAGCGTTTGAAGAGCCGAGCCAGTGTGTTGATGAGTACTGCAGGCAGAATTTTCAGGTGTTCGGTTCTGACTTTGTCTGGGCCTGATGCTGTTCCCTGATGCTGTTCCCTTCTTTACTGACGAAATGGGTGTTAGATTTCAGAAGGGAGAATGTTGGGAACGACATATCCATCCTGCGGAATTTGGTATGTGGGCATGTGGAAGTGGTTATCAAAGATATCTGAGTAAAAGTCATGGATAATCTTCTCCATTGCCTTTCTGGAAGATGAGATAGATCCATCAGGGTGTCGGAGGGCAGTCATCTTGGTCTTATAGTTGGCGAAGGACAGATGGGTGGTGTGAATGCTTTCCCGGCTTCTGCTGCATGTTCCAGTATTTCTGCTCTTCTCTCTTTGAGGTCTTCCTTTATCGCTTCTCTGCACTGCCCTGCAAGCATATGCATTGTATGCATGATATCAAAATCAATATTGTACCAAAGGCATAAAAGGGAAAAAAAGATGCTGCCTCTGAATCAGGTGAGTATGAGAGTGAGGGAAGGGAGTGAGACTTGGGTTAGAATGGAGGTAAGTGGTCCAGTCTCTGTAGTGTAAGTTGATAGGGGCCCAAAACCTTATCAGTTTTCATGTTCTCCTGAATGGAATAGGTGTTAGAATACTGTATGCGTGAAATTCAATCATAATGAACATTCTAATCCACTATGATTCAATAAAAAGTTAAGTATGTGTATACAAACATGCATGTTTATGCATGATTATTGCAGGACTCCTAAGGGCCGCTGCATCTGCTCTGAATTGCCGCCTGCAAATTCCTTCGTAGATAAGGGGGTAGTCTAAATCTGGCAGTTTATCTGACCATGTATGCTGTACTAGCTGGTATAAATATTCTCCCAAGCTACCACAATCATCGTAGGACTAGCTAGATCTTACCAGCATATTAGCCTGGCCACGTAGGACCCCTAAGTAATTAGACCAGAGAGAAATGCTGTTTGCTTCCAAGCAAACAAGCATGGCTCCCTGATATACTCAAAGGCAACTAAAATACAAAACTACAATGAAGTAGAAGAGACTTGTGAAGGCTTGGAGAAATATTTAACTGGCATTAGTATTAAGTCTTTGGTACAGAGACATGCCATCTCAGAAACCCCCTTCTCTGCCCTATATAGGCATTTCCAGGCATATATTGGCTCAAAACATTAGTATACTAAAGGGCCTAGGTGAGGTGCAGGGAGGGATTACCTAAGGGCATTTGACCCTCCCTGCTTTCCATAACAGTGGAAGGAAGGTCTGAGTTGCAGGGGGTATAAACTAGCCTGTTTCCTCTCTCCCGTGTCTTCTTTTTGGGCTCTCTCTTTGTGAGCGCTCACCCTTCTTGGAAGTCTTGTCTTCTCCTTTTACAAGGCCTTCACACGTGGTGGTCACCATCTTGGCCTATACGTGGCTGTGGTTCTAGCCTGGAATCCTAAGCACCGGGCTTTTCCTTTTTGCTGATTTGTATGCCTGAACCTGTGATAAGTAAAAGCCTTTTAAAACTGCATCAGATTCCTAAATTTTCATCCATTTCTTGCCAGCTTTGGAGGTAGAAGGGAACTTCGTTTCCCGGCACTGTCAGAGAACCCGGCGGAGCTCCCCGACACATGATTACACTTGCCACTTGTGTTCCCATTGTTCATTGATTTGCTCGAGTGAGCGCTAGTGACTTCTCCATTCATTGGGAATGAGGTCCATAATTGTTATTGTTTATTTTGGCATATCAAATGCACCATGGTGGCTTGCCAGACTCTGCCATGGCTCTGAGTTCATCACAGGGGACCCAGTCTTTATCTATGTCAGATCATCAACCATCCAGGGTCCATGGGGCAGAGCCCTGGAAGTGTAGACAAGCCTGTCTCCCTGTCTGCCACCTGCCGATGCAGTCAGGCACTGCAGCCACACCTGCAACACCCTGAAGGGCTGAATGCATGATATATTTAAGTTAAAAACTATTTCATAATGCAAGATGTATTGGAATTCAATAGGTTGTGCACACCCAGGTCTTTACTTATTCCTGCCTCTCTGCTCAAGAATCACTACTCATGGTGCTCATGGCATTATATGAGGTCTAACAACATGCAAGGCAGTTGCCAATAACCCCTATATTATCTCTCTAGTAACTATGATATATCTAAAATTTTTCTAAGAGAGATAGCCACATTGATCACATTGACTTCTAACTGTGGAGATATATTTACTACTAAACAATAGGGAAGCTAAGAATCAAACCCAGACTTTACCAGCTACTGTAAGCAGAAACATTCCCAGGACAAGTGGCTCTTGTTTTAATGATGTAAGAAGAGTCATTCAACAGGGCTGGGTCATGAGAATATGTTTATATTTCCAAGCAAAGAGAACACATAGGAACAAAAGGATGCAAGGGTATAGGTTTTCACGATGGCTGTTGTGCTGCAGGATTTTATAACAACTTTGCTCTTATGGATGTAGGTCTTATTTAGCACCTTATCCTCAGGTGATGCAAGATTTATCGGACCTGTGGAGAAATAAGGAAATGGGGGTTTGAAATTCTTTCAGAGCTTTCATACCCTCTGGTCTTCATCTAAATCATGCAAATCTAGTTCTGTTGTTACAGCAGAAGAAACCCCTCAAAGAATTTTGGATTCACATTGGTAGATCTGTCACAACCTATCAAGTTAAAACAGCCCACTGACTCCCTGTGAGTGACAAAGGTTATTTAAAAAATAAAATAATAATGACACTGGAATTTTTTTTTGCCTGAAACCTTTCCCATATTGACATTATTACCGTGACCCTGCAGTTTTTCAGTTAATAACCAATACCATGGAATTATTTCTGTTCAATACTTGACTTACCTCTGTGGACAGGGTCATCTTCCCTCTGTGAAATGGTGTTGCTAAGTCATCAGCATCACCACCAAGACATCTTTAAATGATACCTAAAACTGCATGCATAGCAGCAGTGTCATCTTGGATCAATTACTAAAATTCTCTGGGTCTCGGTTCTTTATGTAAAACAGGAAGACTGAAGACGGCTGTTTCGAACTGTAATACAAGTAAATTAATACATGCAAAACTTAAAATAATGCATGCAAAACTTAAAAAAGCAAATTTTAGTTGCCATTATTATCAACAAATTAGGCCTACTCTATTGACACCAAAATGTGTAATATATGTCCTGGTTACTATGGAAAGTATTTCTCTTAGAAATACTGATTTGTGTGCCAGTTACTTCTGACCTACCACATGATTAGATTTTTAAAAACTCAAAGGTACAACCTTGAATAATTGATTGGAGTTTTCTTTTTATATGCTTTCCCTTACCCTTTCATTCTTTATTTTTCTATTATTGTTCACACTAGCTATGATAAAAATTATTCACATCTGTTATTTATCTTTCTATCCTGGGGCAAGGCGAATGTGTATAGTTCCCTCAAAATAACAAGAACCATATGGAGCCCATGGAATTATATGTATTATCAGTTTACAAGTTCAAACTTTTCCAAAGATTGTTCACAAGCAGCTCAGGGTTCTTGGGTGCAAGAGTTTTCATGGAAATGTTTATATTATGCAAACATATTGGTGTAAAACATGCATGCAGCTGGCGCCTCATTAGGAGAGAGAACTTAAAAGTAGTTCCCAGTGATTCTCAGATATAGAAGTACATTAGAATTACTTAGGGATTTTAAAAAGCCCTGTTCCCTCTCATGTCCCCACACCAATTAAAAACAGTATCTGTTGTGTGGAATCCGTAGGCCCAGTTTCTTATTTTGTCTGATTTTTAATTTTAAGGTGATTTTAATATTCAGCCAAGTTTAAGAAATAGCAAAAACATTAAGAGAAAATTATATTTGGCAATACAAGAGAAATGTGAAAAGACGAAAACACTTTCACTTGAACGAACAATGGTTGCCCCATTAGCCATCCCTTATGCCTGTGTAAACAGCAATGGAACTGAAAATTGAGGAAGTTGGAAGTTGGGGTAAGGTACCATGGAAGAATGGTGGAGGGATAGGTGTAGTAGCTCTACAACTATAAACGATGACCTCAAAACTATAATAAACATGATGCAGCAATAAAATAGAATGTTACAAAATTACATCCAATTTAAATTTCCCAATTAGCAACCCTAAAGTGCTAAAAACAAGTATACTCTTCTCAAAAGCAGCAAGTACTGAATTAACTAGGCCCAGAGGCTTTAATCTTTCTCTTTAAGAGAAAGGACGGTGGGAGAGGGTGAAGAAACTCAATCCATTCATACAATTTTCAAGTCAATTGCTGTGCATTCAACAAGTTATATCCTGAGTTTAACACAAGCTCTGTGTCTGATATGCTTAATCGCATACAGTTGTCCTTCAGTAAAAGATCAGAGGTGGCACACAAGGAACGCTCTAGGAACCAGCTGGACCTAATTCAGTGTCCTGGAAAGAGCTGTGCTGAACAGTGGGTCAATTTTCACAGGATGGCCTCTGGATGCTACTCAGAAGACATTTTGCTTTTTTGTTCTGAAAGGCATTTTTCACTGTATGTAAATCTTAGAGACTTAAAATGATTAGAAATCTTTCTTATGTTATTTTCTTGTCGCAGAGAAATGACGATGAACTTGAATTTACCCGCAATAACCATGTTAGCATCAAGAATTGGATTCTTCATCTTGGCTTTTGTGTTTTTGATAGAAATATTATTTGAAAAATAGATCCCCTTTGATGTGTCGTATTGATAGCTGCAAATAACTGACTCAATTGGTTCAAGGAAGCAATGTTAATGTATTACACATTAGATATCATATGAAGAACTATGCTTTGAAGTAGTATAATCTTTGAGTTATTTCTGATTCTTAAATCTAAGATGAGTTGATCTGTGTATCTAGAAATAGTTAAATTTCAAGTACATTGCTTATCTTGGGCAGATTATTCATTCTTTTGTACTTAATTCCTTTATTTAGAAAGAGGTCAAACTTTGTACTTACCCCAATGGTTTGAAATGTCTGATGGCTGAACATGTAAATTTTAGAATCAGGTTGCAAGTTATGAATCCTATTTCCTAATGTACAACATTATGTGGCTCTAAACAAGTCACTTAACACCCTTCATTTGTAAAACTGGGAGATTTACAATGACTATTTGAAAAAGTGACCAGAAAATTAAAGTTAACAAAGAATTTGGCAAAATATTAAAATATAATAAAAGTTCAAAATAAAAATCATGGCTAGTGTGACAATAAAAATTCAATAAAACAAGTAAACAGATGATCAGGACATGTAAACTTTGTGTTCATTATGTTTACTGATTTCAGCTTTCTCAGTCCTCAGATCTTCTGAACAGACATAGTCTCCCTGAGCATATGGGGAACTTATTTATCTTTAACTTTCCCACAGTGAGCTCTATCCATGGTGGGATGTGATGCTGCAGGGGATGACAGAGAAGGACCCAAAAAATTATAATGTCAACAAAAGTTCTTAGCATATATGTTGCATAAATTAAATCTCCTTTTCTATGAAACTACCAAATAAATTAAATTACTGTTCACAAGCACCCTCAATTTATGAGGGTGATCTTGATCACTTGATCACTTGATCACTAGACATCCCGTTATTTGTCAGCACCAGTAACCTTTCCATTTGTCCCTGTCATGTGCCAGTGTAGCCCAATGTCATCTGCTTGCTCAAGGAATACAAAGAGCCTCAAACCATGTGTTCAGGGTCTTAATCAAGAAGTCTGACCATCTTGTAGGTAGGTGGCCATGTCATCTTTTTTTTTTTTTTTTGGGTCACACCCGGCAATGCTCAGGGGCTACTCCTGGCTCTGCACTCAGGAATTACTCCTGGCGGTGCTCGGGGGGACCATATGGGATGCCGGGGATCGAACCCGGGCCGGCACAGGCCGGCCGCGTAAGGCAAACGCCCTACCCGCTGAGCTATCGCTCCGGTCCCGCCATGTCATCTTTTGACATCTCGTGGGATCCAGTCGGTAACGGCTCTACTCCAGCATTGTCTCCAAGTTGCATTACATGTTCAGTCCATCTGATTTTTTGAAGCCTTGTCAAACGAGACAGTGTCCCTGATTCTCGATTGTAGACAGAGATCAGAAGTCGGATTCCTTCTCTCACTTGAGTGAGGCATAATATTCCAAACATAGCTCTTTAGACTCCTCTTTGGGAGACCCAAATAATGTTCTCATCCTGCTTTCGTAGGGCCCAGGTCTCTGAGGCATATGCAGGGAGAACAGTGGACTCTAAAATATTTGCCTGGAGCTGGAGGTTCTTTACCCTTTTAGCTATTTCTTCCACACTCTTGAAGGGGTTCCATGCCGCTCACTTCCTCCTGCGCAGCTCAGGTGCTAGGTCGTTCATCATGTTGAGTTCTCGACCTAGGCACACATAGCTGCTGCATTCAGAGATGTTTGTTCCATTGAGAGTGAATGGGGCCTCTGAAACAAGTTCGTTTTTCATGAATATTGCTTAGTTGAGCTTCAGCTGTAGACCTATCTTTTCACATTTATGGTCAAAGTCAGCCAGGATTTGTGCATCTTGGCTAATGTTTGGTGTGATTAGAACAATGTCATTAACAAAGCAGAGTTGGTGTAGTTGCCGACCATCCATCTTCATTCCCACTCCTTCCCGTTCTAATTGTCACATGATGTTTTCGAAGGTGCCCTGAAGAGTTACGGTGAAATGATATCACCTTGCAGAACCCTTTTTTTTTTAATCAATGATCACTTCCTTGAAAAATGGTGAGATCCTGGTGGTGAATCCATAATACAGCTCATGAAGGATCTTGATGTATTGGGTTTGAATACCCTGTTTGGCTAGGACTTGGATGACAGCTTCGGTCTAAACAGAATCAAAGAAATCTAAGAAATCATTGATTTCTTTAAATCAATGAATGTGAGACAGAGAGGCATCTTGAACTCCCTGCAAACCTCAATAAGCTTGGTTACTGTGTGGATATGGTTGATTATGCTGAATCCTTTTTGGGAAGTCAGCTTGCTTGTGTGGTTGTCCTTGATCTAATGTTCTTCCAATCCCATTCAGGATGACTCAAGTGAACAGCTTGTCAATGACAGGCAATGGGCAGATAGGGCGATAGTTGACAATGTCATGTATGTCTACCTTCTTGAACAGTAGAACTGTTCTGCTGGTTTTCTACTGGAAGGGAACCTTGCATTCACACAGGTAGCATGTGAAGAGCCGAGTAAATCAATAATAATATTTTTTGACATGATAAATTCATAATAAACTTAAATTATCATAAGTCAAAATGCATTTGCTACAACAAAGAGCAAAAGTGTTGTCAGACTACATTAAACATTCTCTGCACATTTACATTTGCTACAGCTTGAGAAAAATTCCACCAAATAGTGTTTTATAATGCCTTGATATCTCATGTATTTTGATATCTCATGCATTTTGTTGAACACTGTACTGAACAGGAAAAGTTACTTAATAGTTTCTCACCATTATCATAACACTGTGCATGTTTAAATCATTGAGATAGAATTAATTGCAATACGAAGATACTTTGCAATAGGAGATCAACCTTTTTCTGCTGAAATAGCTGACAGAAGATTTTGTGTGGTGCTGATGGTTGTTTTCAGAAGCTGGAAATTTTTTGTTTGCAAAATTATTCGTATGAGGAAACAATAAAACCATGAGTTTACCTTCCAAGTGCCATCACTGTATCACTGTATCACTGTCTTCCCGTTGTTCATCGATTTGCTCCAGCAGGCACCAGTAACATCTCCATAGGTTCTGTCACAAGCAAGTGTAGCCCAAGGGCATCTGCTGGCTCCAGGGACAGGAAGAGCCTCAAATCACTCTTTTAGGTCATGGAATTTAGGTCCATAATTATTACTAGTTATTGGCATATCAAATAAAACATGGGTAGGTTGCCAGGCTTTGCCATGTAGGTGGTATAACTCAGCAGAAGGCTCTCATCTTGAGCATTTACTGCAAGAGCCATATTCTGATTAAATTCCCAGCTACACATATGCTTCCCGCCTCATCTCATCCCAGTTATGCCAAGACTCATTCTGAGTACAGAGCCAGGAGTAAGTCCTGAGCCCAACAGGGAAAGATCCACCCTCCCCCAAACAGAAAAAAAACAAATTATAAACAAGCAAAACTATGAGTTAAAACATTCTTCAGAAAATAGAAGGTAAAAGGTATAAGTCCAGGGCCGGAGTGATAGTCCAGTGGGTAGGTGTTTGCCTTGCATGCGGCCGACCGGGTTTGATCCCCCGGCATCCCATATGGTCCCCTGAGCACCACTAGGAGTAATTCCTGAGTGCAGAGCTGGGAGTAACCCCCTGAGCATTGCCAGGCGTGACCCAAAAAAGAAAAATAATAAATAAAAAAGGGTATAAACCCATTTGGGGGAACAAGCTATAGAAAGTAATGGCAAAACAAAATTAAGTAGACATAAAAAGACAAAAGGATAAAAAATTTAAAACTAAAATATTCAGTAATATCTCACTTAGTGAATATAAGGTAAAAATAAATAAAAAGGGGCAGACATAATGATAGAACCTAGGGAAACTGTGACATTTCAAACAGGATATAGGCTGGCAATTCTCCTCTTTTGTCACTTGTCTTCCTGTTGCTCATAGATTTTCTCGAGCGGGTGCCAGTAATGTCTCCATTTGCTGGGAATCAGGTCCATTATTGTTACTGCTTTTATCATATAGAATACACCACAGGTAGCTTTCCAGGCTATGCTGTGGCTCTGGATTTATCCCAGGGGGACCAGTCTTCTGTCAGCCTAGAAGCATTCTCATCTCCTCCCTTTTCTCATCCTCAGGGATAGAGTAATTTGTAACAGGACAGGTCTTTAGGTCTATTGAGTACTAGAAGAGGGAAGTGGGGTTCATGAAACAGTCCAGGATGGAATTTAGGGTTGAGGTTTGGGTTTAGATTTATGGGCTAAGCTAGTCTATTTCTGTTCTTGCATTGGCCATCTGAATTTCTGGAACATGGTTGGTTTCGACTAATTTGATGTACTGTGTGGTCAAACTGCAGCCGTGCACCACGGGAAGAACCAGTAGCAGCTCTTCCCCCGTGTGTCAGTGTCTCTGGATCACAGTCAACTGCCACAGAGCAGTTAGTGGGTTGGTCCACCAGGCCTCCCGGAAGGGACAGAGGTGGGGGAGAGGGATCCCAGCTCCGTCTCCATGGAAGCCCGGTGACTTCAGCTGCCAAGACCTGCATAACTGGGCTTGAAATAGGCTTCTCTCTAGGGTGGGGTTCTGACAAGCCAAGCTTGAGATCAACTTCTCTCTTGAGTGGGGTTCTGATGAGCTGTGGAGTCCGAACATTGAAAGTGGCTGCCAATATGGTGTGGGAGTTTCCTCCGGCTTCTTCTGAGGCTCTAAAGGGGTGGCAGGCCAGGGCCAGAGTCAGCCCTCCCTTCTGGAACCTCATGATCACCCTAGCATGGGAAGAGCGCTTAGGCCTTGGGCCCAACAGTGGTGAAGAGGAGTATTATAACTATATACCCAAAGCAGAGTCAACAACACTGAGTGAGACTCAAACTATAATAAACAAACTTTAAATGTGCCTGTGAAGGAGGTAGGCTCAGGTGAGGTGTGGCTGTGGGAGGAAACCTGGAGACTGGTAGAGGGAAGTTGACACTGATGGTGGGATTGGTATAGGAATGTATGCATATAGTATGCCTGAATTTCAAGTCTAAATAACTGTAAATCAGAAAATTTATGAAATAATTAATTTTTGAAAATAAATAAAATCACTTGATCACTTGATCACTTGAATCCCGTTATTCATCGATTTGCTCGAGCGGGCGCCAGTAACACTTCCATTGGACCCTATCACTTGCCAATGTAGCCCAATGGCATCTGGTTGATTCAGGAATATGAAGAGCCTCAAACCGTTGCTTCAGGGTCTTGACAAGGAAGTCTGACCATCTTGTAGGTGGGCGGCCACGTGACCTTTTGACATACCTTGGGATCCAGTTGGTAATGGCTCTAGTCCAGTGGTTGTCTCCAAATCGCATTACATGTCCAGCCCATCTGATTTTCGATGCCTTGCAAACGAGACAGCGTCCCTGATTCTGGAATAGCGATGGAGGTCAGAACTCCAGATTCCTTCTCTCACTTGAGTGAGACGTGATATTCCAAGCATAGCACTTTCAATTCCTCTCTGGGAGACCCGAACAGCTTCTCAATCTGCTTTCGTAGGGTCCAGGTCTCTGAGGCGTATGTTAATGCAGGGAGAATGGTGGAGTCAAAGAGATGTGCCCGGCCAGAGGTACTTTGTCCTTTTTAGCTATTTCTTCAATGCCTTTGAAGGCATTCCATGCCGCTCTCTTCCTCCTATGCAGCTCAGGTTTTATGTCGTTCATCATGTTGATTTCTCAACCTAGGTACATATAACTGCTGCATTCAGAGATGTTTGTTCCATTTAGAGTGAACAAGGCCTCTCGAACTAGTTCATTCTTCATAATCATGGTTTTCTTTAGATTCAGCTGTAGACCTATCTTTCCACATTCTTGGTCGAAGTCAGCCAGCATTTGTGCCGCGTGGCTAATGTTTGGTGTTATTAGAACGATGTCATCAGCGAAGCGGAGGTGGTGTAGTTGCCGACCATCTGTCTTCACTCCCATTCTTTCCCATTCTAATTGTTACATGATGTTCTTGAGGGTGGAGCTGAAGAGTTTTGGTGAAATGGTATCACCCTGTCGAACCCCTCTTTGCACATTAATGATCACTTCTTTGTAGAATGGTGCGATCCTGGTGGTGAATCCATAATACAGCACACGAAGGATCTTGATGTATTGGGTTTGAATGCCCTGTTTGGCTAGGGCTTCGATGACTGCTTCAGTCTCCATAGACTCAAAGGCTTTCTTTAAATCAATGAACGTGAGACAGAGTGGCATCCTGAACTTCCTACAAACTTCAATGAGCTTGTTTACCTGTGGATATGGTCGATTGTGCTGAATCCTTTTTGGAAGCCAGCTTGCTCGCATGGTTGTCCTTCATCTAGTGTTCTGCCAATCCTGTTCAGGATGACTCATGTAAACAGCTTGGAGATGACGGACAACAGGCAGATGGGGGTGATAGATGCCGATGTCGTGAATGTCTCCCTTCTTGAACAGTAGAACTGTCCTGCTGGTTTTCCATTGGGAGGGCACCTTGCATTCGGAAAGGTAGCGTGTGAAGAGCCGAGCTAGTGTATTGATGTGTACCGATGGCAGATTCTTCAGGTGATCGGGTCTGACTTTGTCTGGGCCTGATGCTGTTCCCTTCTTTACTGACGAGATGGCATCGCGAATTTCAGAAGGAAGAACGTTGGGAATGACGTATCCATCCTATGGAATTTGGTATGTGGGCAGGTAAATGTGGCTATCAAAGAGATTTGAGTAGAAGTCCTGTATAATCTTCTCCATTGCCTTTCTCGAAGATGTGATAGATCCATCAGGGCGTCGGAGGGCAGTCATCTTGGTCTTATAGTTGGCGAAGGATAGGCGGGCGGTGCGAATACTTTTCCCGCTTCTGTTGCATCTTCCAGTATTTCTGCTCTTCTCTCTTTGAGGTCTTCTTTTATCGCTTCTCTGCACCATTTAGCAAGCTTGGACGTTAGCATTTGGTCTCCTGAGGCTCGCGCCTTGCCACGTTGGCGAATGAACTCAAGAGTTTCTGATGACAAGCGTCCTTTTGTGTCTTTCTCTCTCTCAGCATTCTTCGCACAATCATGGAGGTGCTGAACCAGTCTGTTGTATTCTTCATCGATGTCGTCAATGATGGTATCTTCCCATGTTGCTGCAATGGTGCCAAAGAGTTCCCAGTTGGTGGTCGTTCTGGGAGTTCTCTCTTCTTAAACTTTGCAGCCCTTTCTCCCCGTTGTGGGAAGTAGAATTTTGCACGAAGGAAACGGTGGTCTGATCCTGTTTGGAATTTGGGGACGACAGCTACATCTGTCAGACAAAACCATCGATTGAAGATGATGTGGTCAATTTCACTGTGGAACTGTCCGCCAGGGGAGATTCCCATGTCCAACGTTTCACTTCAGCCTTCTGGAACTGTGAGTTCCCATGAATGGTCTTGTAGGACATAATGAACTCAGATAGTCTCTCACCCTGTTCGTTCCATTCTAGGCCATGGGTCCCGATGTGGAGTTCTTCAGCCGATCTTCTTGGTCCTATCTTGGCATTAAAATCACCGACTATGATCTTGTAGAAGGTGTGATCTTTTTATAGAACTCCTCCAATTCCATGTAGAATTCTACAATTCAATAAATAAAATAGTGTTTTTTATTTGGGAAGGTAGAAGCTTATTTTACCTAATGGCCAGTATTTATGGTTGATAGGACTCAGATTTCATACTTAATGTTTACAAGTGTCTTTTTACTGAATATTGAGGACCAGGATATATCATAAAATAAGCATCTGAACATCAGAAATGGTAAACATCTTATCTGAGAATTCAAGAAATGAACTGATTCATTAAGACTAAATGGTTAATATTCCAAATCACTAAATTCAATAGACATCAAAAATAAAGTAGCTCTTACCTCATTTAGCATTAGAAGCTCTTTTAAATATCCCACATTATTATTATTTTGCAGTGCAATAAAATGGGGACATAATATAAGCTTTACGTAAAATTAACAAATCACTTGTCACTTGTATCACTTGTCTTCCTGTTCTTCATCGGTTTGCTCCAGTGGGCACCAGTAACCTCTCCATTCATCCTGTCGTGTGCTAGTGTAGCCCATCTGTAGGGCATCTGCTCGCTCCAGGAACATGAAGAGCTTCAAACTATTCCTTCAGGTCATGGGAATGAGGTCTATAATTGTTATTGGTTTTTGGCATATCAAGTACAACACAGGTAGATTGCCAGGCTCTGCCAAAAATTAACTAATATGAAGAAATACTCAAATCACCCATCACTGATCAAGATGACTGAATATTACAGAACCTCAAAGTCTCCAACTGTTCTTTCCAAAACACCCACTTTCCATTACCACAAATAAGCTTATTATGGTTCACATTTTCTTAATCTTTAGCTTTGTGTTATCGTGTATTATCTACAAGTGTATCCTTAAAAATATAGATTTGTATCTTCCCCTTTAAATGGTCTTTTTTGTTGTTTATCTCTTGCTTCTTTTCTTCAAATATGTTGTGAGGGGTTATAGTTGAAACTCTATACTCTGGCTAACTTCATTATTCTAGAGATAGGTGTGGCAGGAAAACTTTCCACAGCTGATGGTTTCTTGCTCTTAAGAAGAATGATGATGGATGGAGAGATAGCAGGGTAGGGAAGGCTTTGAACTTGCATATAGCTTAGCCAGGTCAACTCTCCAGTACCATATATGGATCCCTGAGCACCAGCAGGAGTAATCTCTGAGCATAGAGATGGGAATAAGGCTAAGGTCTCTAAATTTCTGACTTTAACCTGAATTCTGGTCCAATGGAGTGAGTTGAGGGGAGGTAACAGACATAGGACTTTAACCTGAATTCTGGTCCAATGGGGTGAGTTGAGGAGAGGTAACAGAAAGTTGTTAAAGTTTGAAATTCTTTGTTCAATATCCTACTGATCACGATGAAGTGAAGTGGCAGGGCTTGCAACAAAGACTACATTGGGTGTCCTGCCTGATTGTGCTGGTGGCAGAAAAATTCACCCTTCTTGTAGAAGAGAACCTTCGGCACTAACTTAGTAAATGACAAGGAATAACAAAAGTATTAACCCTTATAATAAAACCACAGTAGCATTAACATATAGAATGATAAAAGACTAGGCCCCCTGGGATGAACCCAGAGCCATGGCAGAGCCTGCAAGCTACCCATGTTGTATTTGATGTGCCAAAAAACAGTAACAATAATGGACCTCATTCCCAATGAATGGAGACGTTACTGGTGCCTACTCGAGCAAATCGATGAACAATGGGAAGACAAGTGATACAAGTGATTATACATTTGTCTACTAATGTTTATAATGTGAAAGAAAATTTGATAGCTCATTTTACAAAATTTACCAAACATTTTCTTTTATTTTTTTTTCTTTTTAAATTTGTGAGCCATTATTTTTTTTAATTTTTTAAAAATTTTTTTAAGTATTTTATTATACCACCGTAGGGCCATTATTTCTAGTTCTGTGCTCATAAATATTTTTGATGAGACTTGGGAGACCATATGGGGTGTCAGAAATGGAGCCTAGGTTGTTTGCGTGCAAGGCAAATACGCTACTCACTGTACTGTCTCTCTGATTTTCCAAAATTTTAATATTTTTTAAGAATGAAAAATGTTTTACTCAGACTCAGGATTAAGTGAGATGAGCGGAGCTCTTAGAATAAATTACTGGATAAAGAAACTGTGGTACACACACATATGGGTGTGTGTACCACATGGAATACTACAAATAACACAATGGAATACTACAAAGCCCCTAAGAAAAATGAAGCATGAAATTTTCTTATTAATGGAAGGGCATGGAGTGAATCATGCTGAGTGAAATGAGTCAAAAAGGAGAGAGACAGTCACAAAATAAATGGACTCATTTATGGGGTATAAAGTATATATAATGTATAATATATATAAAGTATATAAATAAAAATATGTATAAAGTATATATATTTTGTATAATTATGCTCTATTGGTATTATTCTTAGATTTGAATATAAAATATATATAAATGTATAAAGTACATAAAAGTATATATAAATAATATATATTATAATATTCATTATATGTTATATATAATATTCATTATATATAATGAAGCTAATATCCCAAACCAGGGAAAACAGGGGTCAGAAAGACTGGTTGGTGGGTGGAAGCTTGCCACAAGAACGTCTGAGAGGAGAAGGGCACTTAAGACAGAGACAATGATAGTTTGAAATGATCATTTTGGACAGAAACTAAGTGAAAAAGTAGGAAAAGTGATATACTTGATAGCCTTTCAATATCTCTATTGCAAACCATAAGGCCCTAAAGGATAGATAGGGAGTGAGTGAAAGAGAAAAACAGAGAGAGAGAGAGAGAAAATCATAGAAACAGAAGAAAAGTACCTGCCATAGAGGCAGGTTGGTGGTGGAGGACTGTGGACATTGGTGGTGGAAAATGTACATTGTTGAAGGGATGGGTGATGGAATATTGTAAGGTTGAAATGCAATTATGAACAACTTTGTAACTGCATATCTCATGTGATTCAACATAAAAACAATCTTTTCATCATCCTCCTAAAAATCCTCACAGTTATTAAATGATTTAAGGGTTAAAGTTTGGTGGAAGAATAAACAGCTCAATTAATTTTCACACATTCCAATTACACTGAAATTTTCAGTTTCCTGAGCTACTGAACTAATTTAGGTATGATACTGCCTCCATCATTTCCCTTTCACAGTAGAAAGTCCATTATGCACCATTCATTTTCTTCTTAAAAGTCCCTTTCTACAAAGTGTTACTTCCTCCTTAAAACATGACTTAGCATAATCAATTGTACATAAAAGGGCCCAGAAAGGCTAGGTACGTAAGTCAAGACAACACAGTATTTCAATGAGCTACAGTTATTTGACAAGTATTTTAATTCCATAGTCTTGTTCATTTGTGTGAATATACAAAATGAGATATCCAGTATATGTATAGTTAAATATAGATCTGTGTACATATGAGTTTTATATGTATATATTACATGAATATGTACATTAATACAATCTACGTATGTCCTAAACTTAAAGTAAAAAGAAAGGATTACTGAAAGAAAAGTATGCCAAGTAGGTGACAGCCCAAGAGTTCTTGTCATTTTCCTAATTGCCTATTCTGTTATCAGATTGCAATAATCCCTCAGACAGTTCTACTTAAATTGCCTCATAAATCTATCAAAATTCGAATTTTATGTGATAAAAGGAACCTTATAGATACAGCTCCCTGGACAGCTGTTGGTTGTGTATAATTCGGTGACTGGGAGAGCAAATTGCCTCAAGTCTTTGCAATCCTTATTTTCTGACTGATATTATATCACAGAGAAGCAATTGTACTTATAAGCAAAACTTAGTTGAACTACTTCATGCTAATAACTACTTCTGCAAAATTCTTAGTCATGTGCAATTTCCTGTATGAATTCTTTTCAACTAAGGATAATATGTGTGATAAGAAGTTGAAAAGAGTTATCATCAACACATCTTTTAAGAAGTCCCTACAAGGAGTAAAATTAAGGAGCAGTCATTCCCACATGCTAAAACTTGGGATAAATAAAGTTTCTGAGACAGGAAGTCCAGGCTAGCAATGTAATTCATTGGCTTTTTATCAATTTGCTTACTTAAGTTCCTTAAAAGTCAAAACCAATATGACAAGACAAACCACTTCATGACTTTATTTGGCACACGCCAAACATATCCACCCACTTGGACTGGGATGAAAGAACTGACTTGAACCTAAAAGATCAGACAGGAAGTAAGGTGCCTGTCTTGAATATAGGTGATCAAATCCCAAGTACTATATATGGTCCCTCAAGCATGGCCAAGAGTCATATATGGTCATAGAACCAGAGTTAAGGATTGAGCATCACTGGGTATGATCTAAATACCTGTTCCTCTTAAGAGAGAGAGAGAGAGAGAGATATTACTTATTTCAAGGTCAAGGCATCTAGAAAGTCCAACCCTAGGAGAAGTGAAGCAAGGAAAATGAAAGGCACCATTAACATGTGGTAGCCATCAAGTAGGATCCATTAATGCCATAGGTCAGAGTCTGACATTAGGGCTAAGGAAAGTTAGTTACCTAGAAGTAGAAAAAAAATGCTGGCAGTAAGAAAATTTATAGATATCTCCCTAATTCCTTTGACTCAGTGAGGAAAGGGGACCGGTCAGAGCAATAGTATGTATATTACTCAAAACTGAAAACCCAGGTCAAATCAGAAACACTGCTCAGAGATGTGAAATAAAATTGATGGCACTAAAGGCTGTAAACTATATCCAGTTAAGACAGCAGTCACGCACGCTCACACACATAATCAAATACACTCACACCACCAACGTCACATATACACACAACTCATACACCACACACACAAACACACACCACACAAGCACACACACCCCTCAAACACACATAAACACACAAATACAAACCCACATAAGCACACACAACTCCACATACTCACACACTAATACAAACACATGCTCAATCATACACACAAACATGCATACATGCACACACAAACACACACTAACAGAAACACACAATTCATTATATTCTCTTTCACACACATACTGTGGCCTTTATCTGCACTTATCCCAGTCCCCACACTTATTTTTTATTCCCAGCTTCCAAAGGAAGATATTTGAGAGACCTTGTATTTTCTTTCTACAAAGTTGACTAGTATCTCATTAGCTAGTCCAGAATGCAGTTGTTTTTGACTCAGCATTGGAAGTGAATGCCATTTTTTTTTCTTCTTGGGTCACACCTGGCAATGCTCAGGGGTTTCTCCTGGCTCTGCACTCAGGAATTACTCCTGGCAGTGCTCAGGGGACCATATGGTATGCCGGGGATCAAACCCTGGCCGGCATGGGCCGGCCGCGTAAGAACACACGCCCTACACGCTGGGCTATCGCTCCGGGCCCCATTTTAAAAGTATTTACTTATTTTTCTGGGGCTTTTAATTCAACGTTATGGGTTTTTTATTTAATTTTCTGGGATTCATTAATTTTTATAATGGAAACTCTAATGAAAAGAGAGAGATAAATATAGCAGATCCTTTAAATTTTTACTTAAAATTGTTCATTTTTATTATAATTCAAATTTGCATAATTCAAATATATTCTACCCAGGAAATATTTTTATTCGAGTTTCACTTTGGATTTGTTTCTTATTCTTTGTACAGATTTCCAGCTTAAAAAGGAAATAGTTGGATATTGAACTTTGGGGCACAAAGAGTGGAAAAAAAGGAATTTCTTTTCCAGGACCAAATTGTTTGTGCTCTTTGTCTTGACGGGGCCACCTGACCCCCTGGGAAGGGTTGGATTTCTCCACATCCATCACACCCACAGAGGCCATGTCAGGAGCCCGGCTGGGCCTCTCTCTGCCTTGCCTGTCCGTGGCAGATTATTCACTACATTGTGTCCTGGAGACCAGAGTCTGTGATGGAAAAGGTACATTCTTGCTTGCCGCACAGGACACTGACCCTTTTGTAAGTCAACTCCTCCTCTCTTGTTCCTGTATCTATGACTTTACATCACTGTTCAGAGCTATTTTTAAGTGTGAGCTGGTAAAGTATTACTTTTCCTAAAATTTTGGCCCCTAATCATCAGTATTCAGATATGAGTAAAAAGATATGTTGCTAATACAGCCAAACATAACAATTATCACGTCAAGATTCCTAAGTACATTTTACAACACCAGATCACATTGCAGCTGATGTCAGAGCTTGCATGTTGTTAATCTAATTAAAGTGCCCAAAGTCTCTAAACCTTGTCCCAGACACATGAAAATATTGTTGAACCTTTTTGACATTTTGTTTGAGCTCATCACCTACCATCTAAATGTATTTCAAACTGATTTCACATTCTCCTTATCTGTTCAGAAATCCTCCTTAGCTGGTGAAGTCAGGTTTAGATAAATGCCTTAAAAGGGAATCTTAAAAGATATCAGTCATCAAAACAGGTGAAAAGTAGGCCTGGATATTTTTTAATCACATGGTATTATCAGTACTTTTTGGTGTTGTTTAGGCTAAGGAGCTTGAAGAAATGGAAAAATGAGAAAAGTCTACTAGCTCGGAGAATTTTGCCATAAAATAAATGAAAGATTGTCTGCTACCACACATAATGAAAGCCTTGAAACTGGCTAGGTTTCCTCTATTACCTTACTGTAATCATGCCAATTCTGAACAGGGTATTATTCACAGAAGAGTAACAGGAATCCTTGATGTGTGCAGGGCCACATAGTGAGGGGAATGTGTGCGAGGCTTTAGAATGATAGAATGGAACCACCAAAACGAGTCAGTACTCCACTCTCATGGAAATGCCAATTTAGCAATATCTTCTGATTTTTTCAACAAAGTTTTAATGCCTATAGCTCAATGAAATATCAAAAAATGTACATGATTAAATTTTGAAAAATTCTATGCACAAGCAAAATATGCCGATTGCTGAATTTATATTGTATGAAAATTTGTCTCTATTCACACAATTTTGAGTTCTATGATTCAAATGTAAAGCACCTTTCCTTCATAATCCCCTGAGATCTGTCTTTCAATCCTTCTACATGGAAAAAACCTCAGTTATAAGCTTCTTTCTATTTATTATCCATCCTATGGGTGTTCCACCAGTCATAACTGTGAATTGACTCAAGGTCACGTTAATTGGTTTTCTATGGGTTCAAGAACAAATTATCACACATTTTTGGTTTAAGAATAAAAGTTTTGTTTCATCTTCTATGACTTAGAACAATTCTTACTGAGTTAAGTCTGTCAACAGAGCTTTATTCTCTTCTAGAGACTCTCAATGAACATCTATTTCCTGGTCTTTTCTCTCTTTCTGACAAGGCTTCCATTTCCTGACTACTACCCCCTTTGTCCTAAGTACATAAATGGCTGGTGGAGTCCTCATCCTGCATCTCAACATTTGCCATTGCCTCTATTCTCTTTGCATCCACTTCAACTTTTAAAAGAACATTTGATTATAGCAAAACCAACTCTATATCTTAGGATTTTAATGTCAGTTTATTGGAAACCATGCCCTTTGTCACGTAGCCTAATCCAGTCACAGCTTCCAATATTGGGATATTGACATGCTGGGGGAGAGTCATAAATCTGTCTAGTACAGAGGAAGATTTGTAAGAGGAAAGTGAGATTGAAAGTGAACAGAGAGCCACAGATTCAGAGGCTTTCACCTTTAATGGTGTCTACTGTTCATGACTGGGAATCCTTTCCTTGCCCACCCCCAGAAAATGACTATCCAGTGTTGTTATTTCTAATCTTCTTGTTCTTCTAATCTGAGGCTTGCTAGTGTGTTTGCTTCTTGATTTTCTAATCTGAGGGTTACTAGTGTGTTTGCTTCTTGTTTTTTGATCTGAGGGTTGTTAGTGTGTTTGCTTCTTGTTTTTATAATCTGGAGGTTGCTAGTGTATTTGCTTCTTGTCAGTGTTGCTTCCTTCAGTGGATTTGGTTGTCCCTGCAAGAAGTCAAATTGAGTATAAGCAGCTACCAACTGATTTTCTACAATGTGTATTTGATCTATTCACCTTTCACAATGTCTGTATTTCACAGGGCATTCCAGATATTTATTCAGTTTTTCTTGCATTAGAATAAAATAAATATTTCTGCTCTGTATTTTTCTCTAAACCTTCCAAGGCTTTAATCATCTTTGGTGGTTAACCGTACACTTTGCTTCGTTGCACTTAAAAATACAAAAGACTTTGAATTCTAGACCAATCCTCCTAGAGCTTGTTTCTACTGCTCTTGGGTATTAGTTTCATAATATTTTATATCACACAAATGAGTGATAATAATCTATGTGTATCCCTCTACTGACTCATTTCACTCAGCATGATACTTTCTATGTCTATCCATTTATAAATTAATTTTATAGCTTTATTTTTTCCTAACAGTTGCACAGTATTTCATTGTGTAAGGGACCACTATGTCAAAGATAGTTGGAAATTATCTCTCTAAATAAGAACTGCATGCTTATTCAGGCAGTGAATAGGAACGAACATGATAACCTCACTGTATTTGTATTGCAAGCCATAATGTCCAAAAGGAGAGAGAAAGAAGGAAATTGACTGTCATAGATACAACTGGGGACATTGGTGGTGAAAAGTTTACACTGGTGGAGGAATGGGTGTGGGAACACTGTATGACTGAAACCTGACCATGTGCAGCATTGTAACTATGTATCTCATGGTGATTCAATTAAAAAATTGCAAAATGATCCTATTAGCAGATGTTATTTCTTGTCTGCTCTAAATCCCTAAAACCAGAGACTTAGTTTTACATTTCTTTTTGGTGTTGTTGTTAATCTAAACTTTTATTAACATCATTATCATAGAAAAATTACTTCAGAATTGTACAAGATAATAAAATGCACATGAGCAAAATACAGTATAAAATATGTATTCCTAAGGCACAGAGATTATCCTAGGAATGCCTTAGAGCAAAACCACCTACAGTTTCCTACAAATAGATGTGAGTTATGTTGTAAAATTGCATGCATCTCTATGAATTTATTTGGAAATCATAAGTTCACAGAAAAGTTGAGAGAATGGAACAGAGATTTCCCATATATTCCTGCCCTACTAGTGCCTAACACCACTGCCCTAGCTACATTCCTCAACCAGAATGTGTATGTTTATTCTAACTATAACATAGAACAATATTCCCAACACGTTCTCAGGAATTTTTAGAGATAAAGAACTTGCCATAGAGGCAGGCTAGGGGGGGGGGGGAGGGAATCGGGGACATTGGTGGTTGGAAGTGGGCACTGGTGGAGGGATGGGTGCTGGAACACCATATGACCAAAACCCAAACATGAACATCTTTGTAGTTGTATATCTCACAGTGGAATAATAAAATATTTTTTAAAAAATTAAAAAAAGAATTGTTCTATTCCCTACTATATATAACACATGCAAAAATCTTAAGTTTATTATTCAGTGAGCTCCAACACACATAGAAACCTAATCATTACATTTCTGATCACTTCAAAGAGGAGTGTTCCCTCTATTACTCTTGGCTCACCACTTATCTATTTCCCCTGGAACCCTTTGCATAACAGTCCTAATGATGTTAGCCCCATTTCCTTTGAGTCCTTATCTAAAGCAGTTGGTTGTAAATGTATTGAAATTAGGGACCAGCTATTATCTATTCAACTTTTTCTTCCTATGGCTTAGAGATAATTTGCTTATGTCAAGGAGATTTCCAAAGCACTATTGGGGAGAGAGTGAGAAAGTTCCAACCAGGAAATTGTTTTGTGGACTGAGGTCCACAGTAGAAAACTATGACTATCAGTTGGCAATTCTGAGATCCAATCCACTAAGGGCATTACCACCAAGACAGAACAGTTACTATCACTTGATCACTTGATCGCTTGACATCCCGTTATTCATCGATTTGTAACATCTCCATTTGACCCTATCACGTGCCAGTGTAGCCCAATGGCATAGAAACGGATTTCCTTTGAGTCAGTAAATGAAAGTAAGTATAAGAGGGTTGATAGCAGTAAAAAAGAATCCAGGGAGGCAACTGTAATATGCTCTGTAATATGTTCAAAATATGGGAGAATCATATTTTTGAACTGCTGAGATGTGACTAAATTAATTTAAAGTTACTCCACCAGTGGAGTGATTCATGCCTAAAGAATACTATCTTCTTAGCTGGCAAGTGATATCCATCTGCAAATAACTCTCAAGGTTAAGATTCCAGCTAACAAATTTTTTGAGCATTTTGGAGATTAAATGTATCCTTAAG
Source organism: Cryptotis parvus (assembly GCA_021461705.1). Taxonomy (NCBI): domain Eukaryota; kingdom Metazoa; phylum Chordata; class Mammalia; order Eulipotyphla; family Soricidae; genus Cryptotis; species Cryptotis parvus. Next base: position 49,289 of record JAJIBD010002028.1, read on the forward strand.
AATTTTAGAGTCCAAATTTACAAGCTAAAAATCATTATTTCACTTGATTCTATAATCAAAACTGAAGTCTAAAAACCTATGTATCCCAATTACCCTTGCAGACGTGCACACGCATGCACACACAGGTACAGACACACACACAAATACACACACACAAATAACACACAAGCCTGGCTTTAGCCTGGAAAGTTCAATTGTATGGTCTATTATCCTTTAGTATATTAACTATCCTAGAGAGCTGGTATTTCTTCAAAAAAACAGATCATTCTCAATTCAAATCCTTAGCTCATCAATCCCTAGTGATAATATCTTCAGTCAAGATACTGGGGAAATATATTTTAAAGTCTGCTAGCAGAAAGAAATATTTGGATCTTTGCCCATTTTATAACGGTTGAGCATAAAATTACCTAGAGCTTCTCCTTTTTTAAAAAAAAGTATTATGTGTCTATGCTATTTAAACATACACTGAAAGCAGTATCTTTAAGAAACTGAAGCTATGCTTACTGGCACTAGCAATGAACTAGTGACTATACCCGTTTTTGTTACCAACATCTCAGTGAAATAGTCTGAATGCCCAGGATCCAGCATGGTCAGAGCATGGCATGCACCTCCAGATTTTTCAGAAAATGGTACAATTCGTGAATTTACTTTTGTGAATTCCATTACTCAAAAGTCATCTCTTGTGTCTCCCATCAAACCATAGAATGTCATTCTTCTTGAATTTATGTAGCTTCTTGTTAATTGGAGATCTTATTTCCCTTCCTATAATCTTTTTTAGGACTAACAGCATTCTAAACCTTTTAGAATTTTATTTAGCATCATTAGAGTCCATTTCACTTTATAAAGGTAATTATTGGGCAGAAACTGCACTGAAGTTCACAATTCCACATGTGGGGGAGAAAAGTAAGCTAGTCGAACAACATAAATAAGATCTCAAAGATTTTGAACAGACAATTTTAAAAGCAAGCCATTTCCAATGATTTAAAATGAATATATACATTTAAACTTTGAAACTAACTTATTATTTTGCTTTTAAAATTAAACATTTTAAACATACCTACTAGGAAGTATTTTAATAATATAGTTCAAGTTGTGAAATCTGATTAACTAGGTAAAATTTTATGCTCTCACTTTTAAAACTTTTAAAACTATTTATCCCATTTAATCATGTTTTACTTCATATTTAGAGCAAAAAATCTATTTTGCTGCTTTCTTCTTTTCCATTAAGAAACTCATTTGACTTCTGACTGCTTCATTTTCTTGATCAGTGTTGCTAAGTTCTGGTGTTGACTAATTCAACTGTATTGTTAGTCCTGACAGCTGTATTTAAGAAATGGGCAATAGCAAAATGACTGAATTTTCACTGTGTCACAGCCAATGCTCTCAGAAAGAAGGTTCCAGATAATTTTTTATTCGATTGTTGTACCATACCAAGCGCTTCAGATGCATTTCATGTTTTAACCCTCCTCAAACTCTTGTGGTATAATTTGTCTCACAGGTTTGCATTTTATTCAAAGGATACTAATTTGGGCTTAAAATAAACTAAACCCAAATATTATATGATTCTATGTAAGGCAATTTATCCCTTAATACAGTACAATATAATATAAATTAAGCAGGTTTTGTATGTATATATAAAATTAACCAATATTATGTCATATGTAACATGCATATAACATATACATATGTTATTAAATAACATACATATAATATGTTATAACATATTATGCAAATGCTATTATGACATGTATACATAGCAAATGTTATAGAGAGTAACAAAGCAGGAACAATTTTATAAACCTTATTGGAATTACACATGATAAATTTAAGGAAATATTTATTACTAGTTATTACTAGTAGTCATACAAAAATAGTTATAATAAAGTTTTTTGGTGAATGAGAATGGACCTTAAAAGTCTTAATTATCATAAATATTTTGGAGATGAAGCAAGAAGTTGTTTTTCTTTCTGTTTTGAGAGGTCCGGGGGAGATTTCTTTCTGATTAGTCTCTAGATTAGTCTCTAGATGCATAATGGAATGAGGAGACATTGTCTTTCAGTAAAACCAAATAAATTTGCAGTAGCAATAGAAAAAACTCTTTATAGAACCATCCAGAGCACAAAAACTCAGTCATATAAAACCTCCACTCACTACACAACTCATCGGTGTTGAGCAACAGAGGCATTATTTCAAAATCATTCCAGTGTCATTCACTCCACTTGGGAGCCTTTATGTCTACCTCAAGCATTGTAAACTCTTGTCTTCCTATAGGCCTCCCCTGATTTCTGAATATGATATTTCTTGTTTATGTCTTCCTAGTCAACTCTATGCCTGCATTAGGGAAGCTACTAAATAACCGCACTCCATGGTAATATCGATTTCTCAACGGACATCAAGCTTTCCATGGTATATGCTTTGTTTCCCATGAGGCATCCCCAGGGCTTTATTAAGTCACTGGCATGTTTTGGAATAAATAGCACTCATTTGTACCCTCTCTGACATCTATAAATTCATGTGTCATGTTTAAGCAATAAAAATAAGAGACAAATGTTAAAAATCATTCCAAGTGACTCCATTTTCAAATCCAGTTATGGAATTCTAGAATTATAATAGAACTTGCTGTTTCTTGATTTAAGATTCTTCAACTACAATATGTGAAAGTTGAAACAATGAGCTATAATTGATTTAGTAACAGCAAGAAAGAATTAGAGCAAATACTTGACTATCTATAAGTGGATTCTATGCTTATTTTTTTAAGATGGGATTGCCAATGGAGTCTTCCTAGTTCAGCTTTGATTTAGTGACCAAAATCTTAATGTGTATTTCAGTAAAATCTTTTTATACTTAATATTGTTTGGAAGAAATGTTCACCACAGTGTTAAAATGTATTTATTTATTTATTCATTTATTCATTCACTCATTTATTTATTTATTTGCTTTTTGGGTCACACCCGGCAATGCTCAGGGGTTACTCCTGGCTCTGCACTCAGGAATCACTCCTGGCGGTGCTCGGGGACCATATGGGATGCTGGGATTGAACCTGGGCCGGCACAGGTGGGCGCGTGCAAGGCAAACATCCTACCCACTGGACTATCGCTCCGGCCTCAGTGTTAAAATTTAGATATAAGACATTGTCAGATGGAAACTACAGATTGTGGGAAATTACAAAAACAAAATATTTACTCTGTCATTTACAACCATGGTTATGTATGCATAAAATACTCTTAAACAGTAGGATGATATCAGTGAATAAAAATTGTACCCTGACTATAACATTGGAAATTTAAATTTTATATGATTGGGTTTCTGGGGGGAATCACACCTGGCAGTGCTCAGGACATCCTGCTGGCTTCACACTAAAGGTTTACTCCTGATGGGTTCTGGAAACTAATAGGGTGTTGGGAATTCAATGCAGGTGAACTGTGTGTAAGGCAGATACCCTAAATGATGTACTAGCACTCTAGCCGCACAAAATTTACATTTGATTTGAAAAATAAAATGATTGCAAAGCTAAGAGGAGCCAGTAGTTATTGATAGTTACAGTGTCTTACAGAAAAAAGAAGAGATGAATTTAATTTTAATTTAATAATGAACAACAAGAAATGCATTGCAGAAGAAAACATTAGAGTCTGAATTTCTTTTCTATTTGTATTACTTTATTTTGTCATTTAATTAAAGAAATGTGGTTTAAAAAGTTGTTGATTGTTAAGTTTTTAGGCAAATAATATTTCAACATCAATCCCACCACCAATATCAACTTCCCTCAAACAGTTTTCCCATATTTTATCACCATTCCTACCCCTGTCCTATCCCTACCTGTCACTCTGAAACAGGCACATTACAAAGTTCCAGTGGTTATAACTTTGATCTCATATTGTCAGTGTTGTTGAGTCTGTATTATGGCTATACCACTTACCCATATCACCTGTATAACTGAAGTCTTGTCATCTGTTCACCCATTACCACCTATTCTCTTCTTCCATCCTTCATTTCTTTCCTTCTCTTCCCTGCTCCTCTCTAAACACTGGGGTCAGGGTGTTCTATGCATTCCCTTTACTACAATGCATTTCCTCATATATTAGTCTATATACAACATAAAAGTTTGTCTATCTTTTTCTGGCTTACTTCGCTCAACATGATGTCTTCTAGTTTCAACCAGGATGCGGAAAACTGCATGATTTCATTGTTCCTTGCAGGTGCATAGTATTCCATTCTGCATGTATACCACATTTTCATAATCCATTCACCTGTTTTTGGACACCTAGTTTGGTTCCCTATCTAGGTTATTGTACTGAATGCAGCAATAAATAATGGTGTGCATATGTCTTTTTGAGTGTTTTATGCCCTGAGTTAGATACTCAAATGTGGAATTTCTGGGTTATATGGCAGTTCAATTTTAAGTTTCCAGAGAACTCTCCATACTGTTTTTCACAGGGGTTGTAAAACATTCCCAATGCAGTAGACAGGAGTTCCTTTTTCACTACATCCCCATCAATAGAAATTGTTCCTACTATTTTTGATATATCCCATTATCTCTAGAGTGAGATGGTATGTCATTGTCATATTAATTTGGATTTATCTGATGATCAGTAATGCTGAGCAATTTTTCATGGGACTATTAGTCCTCTGCATGTCTTCCTTTGAAAAGAATCTATTCATTTCCTCTCCTCATTTTTGTTAGGGGTTTGAATTTTCCTTGCTGTTGTTGATCTTTGTGAGTATGTTATGTATCCTGAAATCAAACTTTTATCTGATGTGTTTAATGCAAATATTTTTATCATTAAATGAACTGTCTTTTAGTTGAAGGCCGTGTTTCTTTTGCCATGCAGAAGCTGTTTAATTTTATGTCACTTGTCACTTGTTTGTCTTCCCATTGTTCATCGATTTGCTCAAGAAGGTGCCAGTAACGTCTCCATTCATTGGGAATGAGGTCCATTGTTGTTACTGTTTTTGGCATATCAAATACTCCATGGGTAGCTTGCCAGGTTCTGTCGTGGCTATGGGTTTGTCTTAGGGGGCCTAGTCCTTTTCTATGTCAGGCCATCAACCATCTAGGGCCACGGGGCAGAGCCCTGGGTGTAGACGAGCCTGTCTCTTGTCTGCACCTGCCAATGCAACTGGGCACCGCACCCATACCTGAAACACCTAGAGGGGCAATTAATTTTATGTAGTCCAGTTTATTAAATTATGATTTTGTTTCCTTTTCTAATGTGTCGGGTCACTGAGGATGACCTTAAGGTCCAAATCTTAGACTATTCTGATTATATTTTTCTCAATGTACTTTCCAGATTCTGGTAAGATCTCAAGGTCTTTGATCCATTTTGAACCAAATTTTATGTGAGGTGTAATAACTAGCTTTAATTTCAAACACATAGTTATCTAGTTTCCCCAGCACCAATTCTAGAAGAATTATCTGTACTCCATTTCATTTTCTCAGATCCATTATTGAAAATTAACTGTCTCTATATTTGGGGTTTTGTCATTATGTGTTCAGTTCTGAACCACTGATCAGAGGGCCTATTTTTATTCCAGTACTATGCAGTTTTGAACACTGTAGCTTTATAATACAGTTCTCAAACAGGGGGTCCCATCAGATATTGGGGTTAGGGAGGGTTCCCAACCATGTTAAGGACTGATAACAGTTCCCCCTTGACTAATAGACAAAGGAACAAGACCACAAGCTCTTGAAAGTCTGAAGCTCTCTCTTTTTATTTTTAAAATTTTTCTATTATACCACCGTGAGATATACAGTTACAAAAGTGTTCATATTTGGGTTTCAGTAATACAGTGTTCCAGACCCATTCCTCCACCAGTGCCCATTTCCCTCCACCAATGTCCCATGATTTACCCCCTCCCCCAGCCTGCGTCTATGGTAGGCAATTTTCACTTCTCTCTCTCTATTTCTCTCTCTCTTTTACTTTCTCTCTTCCTCCTTTTACACACTGTGACTTGCAATACATACAGTTAGAGGTTATCATGCATATCCTTTTGCCTACTTTCAGTGCTCAGTTCTACTTTGGGATTATCATTTACAATAATTAATAGTACACTGTTCCTTCCTTTGTATTGTCTAACCTCTGACACCCACACATTTGCAGGTTATACCCACTGACAAGAACTCCTGATCCATGTTTGATTATGATCCATCCATTTTGTCTGGTCTTGGATATTGGCATCATGGGAATTTTTTATATTCCGTGAAGAAATGTAGTCATTCTATATCTGCCCTTTACCCTATGGCTAATTTCACTCAGCATAACCCTCTCCATGTCCATCCATTCATAGGCAAATTTCATAACTTTTTTTCCTAACAGCTGCGCAGTATTCCATTGAGTAGATGTACCAAAGTTTCTTTATCCACTCATCGGTTCTCGGGCACTCTGGTTGTTTCCAGATTCTGGCTATTGTGAATAGTGCTGCTATGAACATAAAAGCATGGATGGTGTTTCTGCTGTGTGTTTTTGGCCTCCCAGGGTATATTCCCAGGTGTGGTATGGCTGGGTCAAATGTGAGCTCAATTTCTAGTCTTTGGAGAAATTTTCATATTGTTTTCCAAAAAGGCTGCACCAATTGACATTCCCACCAATAATGGATGATAGTTCCCTTTTCCCCCGCATCCATGCCAGCATTTGTTCTTGCTCTTTTGGATATGTGCCAGTCTCTGTGGTGTGAGGTGATATTTCATTGTTGTTTTGATTTACATTTCTCCGGTGGTTAATGCTGATGAGCATTTTTTCATATGTCTTTTGGCAATTCGAATATCTTTCTTGTCGAGGATTCTGTTCCTTTCTTCTTCCCATTTTTTGATGGGGTTGGCTGTTTTCTTCTTGTAAAGTTCTACCAGTACCTGATATATCCTGGATATTAACCCCTTGTCAAATGGGTATTGGTTGAATATACTTTCCCATTCTGTGGACTCTCTTTGTATCTTATCTGCCGTTTCTTTTGAGGTGAAGAAGTATTTAAAATTTTTGTAGTCCCATATGTTTATCTTTGCTTCTAGTTGTTTTGTTAGTGGTGTTTCAACTTTGGATGCCTTTAGCTTTAATGTTGTGGAGGGTTTTTCCTATATTTTCTTCTATGTACTTTAGGGAATCAGGTCTGATGTAGAGCTTTATACAGATTCAAGGCGGTCCTTTTAATAATACCCATGACATTCTTTAAATAAATTGACCAAACACTCCAGAAATTTGTATGTAACAATAAATCCCCACGGATAGCTAAAACAATCCTCAGGATAAAGAAGATGGGAGGCATTACTTTTCCCAACTTCAAACTGTACTACAAAGTAGTAGTAATTAAAACAGCATGGTATTGGAATAAAAGCAGACCTGTGGACCTATGGAATAGAGTTGAGTATACTGACACCATCCTCAAGTACATGGTCTTTGATAAAGGAGCAAAAAAGTACAAAATGGAGCAAGGAAAGCCTCTTCTACAAGTGGTGCTGGGAAAACTGGGCAGCTACAAGTGAAAAAAAATCAATTTGGGCCTCTGTCTAACACCATGCACAAAAATCATATCAAAATGAATTAAAGCTCTCTCATTTTAATCTCTCCTCAGCCACAATCCTCTCAAGTCGAGACTACTAGTTATATACTTCACAAAAAGGTTGGGAGATGAGAGTTATAGGATCTGATGGACTTGACTTTGATCTTGAAATAATGAGAAGGTATAAAAGGACCTCCCAGAGTGATGGGATCGTTCCCCAGGGCTATAGCTCTGCCCAGGACAAAGGCAGAATCCCAGAGTTTTGTTTTCTCCTTTCTTTATAGAGAAAACAATCATCTTAAAAATGTTTCTAGTCATTTTGTATAAACACTGCATGAGATGTTGATGTTTATCTACACCCAGAATTAAGTTTACAGCATGACTTCCTGGGGACCTCTAGTCACATATTTCAGACTACAGTCCTCCAGCCAAGTTAGCTTTTTTCCAAATCAGTTTTTAGTTTTTTCCTAAATCAGGTTCCTAAATCAGTTGCTTATCTTTGGTTCATGACAGAGATTCTTCCATGTCTGTGATCTTAGCTTATTATATTTGCCTATGACACTTAGTCCATACCATGTTGAGGTCATGGTAGCTTATTCACAACTTGCCCTGGGTTCATCCAGTCCCATGATGTGACCCTCCTTTTGGGGTATAAGGAACTAGAATAAATCTAAAGGTTCACTTGATCACTTGAATCTTGTTGCTTGAGAGGGCACACGGTAACATTTCCATTGGACCCTATCACGTGCCAATGTAGCCCAATGGCATCTGGTTGATTCAGGAATATGAAGAGCCTCAAACCATTCCTTCAGGGTCTTGATAAGGAAGTCTGACCATCTTGTAGGTGGACGGCCATGTGATCTTTTGACATCCCTTGGGATCCAGTCGAACGGCTCTAGTTCAGGTTTTTTTTAAAAAAAAATTTATTATACCACTGTGAGACATACAATTACAAAGGTGTTCATAATTGGTTCTTGGTAATACAGTATTCCAGCACCCATCCCTCCACCAGTGCCCCATTTCCACTACCAGTGTACCCCACCCTCTCCCACCCACACCCAGGCTGCCTCAATAGCAAGTAGCCCTGTTTCCTCCCTTTCTCTCTCTCTTAGGAAATAGGATGGATGCCTATAAATAAATATTTCAGAGTTAATGAACTCCTAGGTTACAAAAGCATATAGCTTTATCTGTCTTCCTATGTCTATACAAAAGGATGTTGCTCCATCACAAGATCATGTAAAGGCCACACAAGAAAGAGAAAAAGATACATTTTAGCAAGGAACTGCACCTGGTTAGGAAATTGATAACCTACACAGTAGAAGACAGAGGGTTTTCAACAAAGGTAATCTGACACCTCCCAATTTGTTATTTTTAAGTATGGGTTTGGATATTTGCGGTCTTTTCTGATTCCATCCATACTTTATTATTGACTTTCCTAGAATATAGAATGTTATCCGAATTTAGATGAGGATTTCATTGAATCTACATAATCACTTAGGTAGGATAGTCACTTTGATAATATGGGTTCCATGAGCATGGAATACTTTTCCATTTCCTAAGATCTTCTTTCAACTCTTAAGTCATTTAAAGTTTTCAGGGTATATATCACCCACATCTTTTTATTAAGCTGATACTTAGATACTTGATGTCGTTTGGATACTATTTTAAATGGGATAGACCCTTTGATCATTTTATCCTCTGGTCCATTCTTTTGCATATTAAAAATGTGACTGTTTTTGTGTATTGACTTTGTAACTGATTACTTTGCTGTATTGGTTTTTTGTTTCTTGGAGCTTTTTTTAGGCTGTTTAGGGTCTTTTATGTACATCATCACATCAGCAGAAATAATTTCTTTAGGCACATCATTTCTTTACAAATAGTGGGGGTGGGGAAGATGTAACTTTGAAGCATATTAACTATTTCAAGAGACAAACTACCTTCAAAGTAAAACTAAATTTATAATGTATTTTATAAATTAGAAGATATGTTAAGCTTATGAACTTCATACAGATATAGAAAATATATACACTTTATAGTTATCTTTACTTGATTTTTATGCTATAAAATCCAATGAGAGTAATACCAGTAGGAAAGGTATATGTTCTTTCTTTCCAAAGAGAGTATATTTTCATGATTTCCAACAAAACAGCTGCAAAAATACCTATACTGACATATCTGGAATCCTTGAAAATGACTCAGATTTGTGGCTAATAAGACATTGTGACTAAAATAGCATTCACTATCTCATAAAATCATATCATGGACAATTTATCAATAGTCTTAATAATAAAAGTAAAAGAGTATATTAACTTGACTTGATCAGAAGAAAACACTTAAGTGACAAAGAAGTGATGTAAATAGATGCCTTGCCAGAGGTAGACCTTCACCCAGAGGGACATTTGTATCTCTTGCTTTTAATTTTAGAGGATTTTACTCTTATGATATTTTGTGCACAATTGTAATCATATTGATTTCTGAAAGGTCATGAAGAACGTCTGCTAAAACCTCAAGGGTTGAGGTTTAGAGTATTTGATCAGATCTGGGGCATCACCAGTAATAACTTACATATTCCTTAAAAATGCGGTTTCCTGTAGAGACTAAATGCAATTCCCAGAAGAAAAAAGAGAAAGAATTCTCTTAAAGATGTTTTTCATTTACCTCTCTCAAAACAAGACTATCAAAATGAAAGCAGTGCTCTTTCCATGAAAACTTGGGTTGAATAGACCTTGTATTGTTCCATCTTAAAATGAAACATCTGGCTGATTTAAGAAGAAAACTAGCTTAATTATTCCTGAGTATCTAAAAGAGAAAGGTTAACTTCAAAATCTATATTTATTTCCTAGGTGGACAGGCAAGTAAAAAACCTATGAAGCTATTTTTTACTCAGGAAAGTAGATCTGGAGGTAATTTAGTGAACACAAATTACCATTGACAAGAGAAGAAATAATTTATTTTCCTGGTGAGTTTTTTTTTATGATTTAGAAGCCTATAGCTAACAGCTGGGGAAAGGCATTTGGATGGAATTTTTAGAAAATGAAATCCAAAAACAGAATTCTATTAGACATTTTGGGTAATATATGAAATTGTAAAATTCTTTGGGGAAGTTTCACAAACTGAAGCATGAAGAGCAAAGAATGAGATGTAAAATTCAGGTGAACAGATTATAGACAAAAGACAGATTACAGTACATTACTGATACTGATGTTTTTCTTCAACATTCTCTTTCTTATCTCTTAGTTTGTTCCTGGCTCTTTGGTCTAAGGGACTCTTCTTTCCAGGGAATTTATAGATGTCTCTGTGAAAATCCTTCCTCAGCTCTGGGCACGTCTCTGATTGATTCCCACTTCAGTATGGAGCGGGGGTCAGTTCACTTCACTATGCTTCCGGGTGTGCTATTAAGAGTGCTGTCTTTTCTCTTCTGTAAGCATGGGACTTTGATACATTCTTTCAATGCCCTATTTCCCTTTCCTCCATTTCAGACTAAAGAGATGATCAATAAAGATTGAGGGGATGATCACAATTTACTGAATGCATAAAAGGATCTGTAGGGCAATTTCATCATAGAGGAGGAGAACTGAAGAGCTATAATGTAAATTTATCATCTCTGATAATTCTGAGGGAAAACACCCACTCTTTGAGGGACAAAGAATTAATTACCTTTACAAAGGATCCTTTGCGGTTGCATTCAGTTACTAACCTTCATAACCTAGCATCTTCTATCTTTTTCCATATTTTGGGCCACACACTCAGTGGGGCTTAGGACTAACTCTGGGGGTCACTGTGCAGTACTTAGGACTGAATTTGGGTCAGCAGTTTCACTCCTGAATTATCTCTCTGGCCCTCAATTGACTCTTAACCGCAGTTTTCTCCTAATAGACGTGGTGTGAAACGCCAAACACCATTCGGAAAAACTCAGTCCTCCTCACAGATATTTTCAGGATTTTTCCTCTTCAAATAAACACTATATTTCTTTCAATTTGTAAAATATTACAAACTAATGAGCGTTGGTTGGTGAGGGAGAAACCAGGACACTACCATGGGAAGAATGGATGTACTGATGGAGTGCTAAAATGCTTTATACAATACATAGAAGTTTTATCCAGTCATCAGTTCTCGGGCATACCGGTTGTTTCCAGATTCTGGCTATTGTGAATAGTTGCTGCTATTAAAATAAAAGTGCGGATGGTGTTTCCACTGTGTGTTTTTGGCTTCCCAGGGTATATTCCCAGCTGTTAGGAAAATGTCATGAAATTTGCTGATAAATGGATGGACATGGAAAGGATCATGTAGAGTGAAATTAGTCAGAAGGAAAGAGAGATATAGAATGACTGCATTTATTTGCATGACATAAATATATATGCATATTATGATACCAAAATCCAATGTCAGGTGAAACGTGGATCAGGAGGTCTCACCAAAGGTGGAAATTACCACAAATGAGCGGGAGTCAGAGGTTAGGTAAGACAGAGAAGGAAACATGTGTATAAATGTTGAAAGGGCTAATACCAACCTAGAACTGAGCATTAAATACAGGCAAAAAATATGCACATGATGGCTTCTAAGTGTAGGTATTGAAATCCACAATATGTAAGAGAAGGAAAAGAGAGAGAGGGAGAGAGAAAAGAGATAAAGAACCTACCATAGAGGCAGGCTATGAGAGGGGGGGAAGGAATGGGGGACATTGGTGGTGGGAAAAGGACACTGGTGGAGGGCAGGGTGCTGGAACACTGTGTGACCGAAATCCCCAAACATGAACAACATTGTAATTTCTATCTCACGGTGGTATAATAAAATATTAATTTAAAAACCTACAGATATAAGTACAGAGAAAAAAAATTTAAAGTTTTGTAAACCGTCAAGGTGAGAATGAAACTTGTTTTAAAATTACACTCTGAGATGCTGGAGCAAAAGCACCATGGGTAGGGAATTTGCCTGCACAGTGATGACCTGGTATTGATCCCTGGCACCACATATGGTCCCCAAGTTCCTACCTGGGTGATTCCTAAATGTAGAGCCAAAAAGTAAGCCCTAGTATTGTGGGGTGTGGCCCCACAACCAAAAAAAATAAAAGTTAGAATAAATCTGAGAGTAAGGAGGCATAAGAAGGAAACAGTGATTTCTGGTCTTGAGCATGTTAGGTCTTACAGAATATGACTATTTAGCCCCTATAGATGATAAAGTCGTTATAGAGTTGAACACATATACTCATGTCTTTTACAAGAAACTTATTCCATAAAAATATAATATAATCTTATTTGGAGAAAGAAATATTTTCAGACTTTCCTATTATTAACAAGCCTTCTTGCAATATAAATACAATATGATTTATTATTCAAAGCACTGCTAATATCATCTCTAAGTTCCAACAACTTATTATTCATCTGTCTCTCTATAAGCTAATGAGAATAATTATATTGTTTCAGTTAAAACATTCATTATTAGTTTGTCTAGAAAAACATTTATCTGTATAAATTCCCATTAAATGCTTTTCAGTTACTAAATAACTAAATACTTTCCAAAGTTATCAAGGTCTGAAAAATAATAAAATAAAATAAATCGGAAAAAAAAATTAAATTAAAAAAAAAATTAAACCTGGATAAAAAGAGTCTTCTAGTCAGTGTTTGGGGGCCCCAGGCTCCACTCTGACAAGAGCCAAGCTCTGCTGGCTTACCCTGTCCCATCTGCTGTGCTTAGATGCCAGCCACCAGCACAGACCATTACTATTCCTGCTTTTCCTTCCCCAGGGGCAACTCAGGGGGTGTGGCCAACAAGTCCTGACTGTCCTGTGTCCATAGCCACTCCAGGTGAGGACCCTCTAGGGCAGCTGTGGCAGGCTGACTACCAGGCATGAGGAGGGGGGTGTTGCCTCCACTTCCAGACTAGGCCCAGCTTCACCCCATGAACTCTGGCTTCCACAGGGGGACCGACACCTGGGACCTCTCAGGCTGCCCGGACTGGCCAGGGCTCTGTGGGCCAGGCAGGGAGAACAGCCCCCCGCTGGAGCATTTTCCACAGAGGCCCTGCAGCCAGGATGAAATGGGACATTCTGGTTGAACCCCTGTTCCCTAAAGATGGACCGCCAATCCAGTCCCTGGAATTCACATTATGCAGCCAACACAGAAAGGGCTGGAAAGAGCCTTGGACTGAACCCACCCTAGAGCCTAATTAGTGTGGACTGTAGGTCATAAATACTAAATATTGCATGAAATATTACTAAATAATGAAATGATATTAAATATTGAAATATGAAAAAAGTTATCAAGGTCAGTCTTTTTCTAAGGTAAAGAAATTGCAGTGATATTTCAAATTATGTTGTCACTGAAGATTTTAGAACTAACTAATCTTCTAGTTCAATGTGAATGGGTGGTTATAGTAATGATCTAAAATAATTTATGCTCAAGTAATCTTAATATTTTGGTGAATCTGTATTACAGGAAGTACCCTTAACAAGTCAACTCAAAGATAATATAGAAATTTAGTCTGAAAACCAAATAAAGATATAAACTTGATATAAACAAGACATACACCACTGAAAAATAAAGTACATCTTCAGTGTATTGTACTATTTCTGGAAATTGAAGTCATCCACTTAATTATTCAGAATATTTTGAACTTAGGCAAGTCCTGTATTTATTTCCGTAACTCCTTCACTCTTTCTTGGGCTAGGTGTGTGTGTGTGTGTGTGTGTGTGAAAGTGTGCAAATAAAAGTACCAAGAGAAGAAACATTAACAATATCAGTAGAAGCATTGGAGAGAGAGACACACACAGGAAAAAAGATGGCAGGTGACTTTTCACGGCAAAAAATGGTTCAGCAATTTCTGTATAAAACCAAGAATAATGACATAAGGTATATATTCAGACCCACCTAGAGCAAATTTTAATAAACAGGAAGCAATGGGAGGAAAGAGATCATGGACCTGGGTAATTTGGTAGTGTAGAAGAGAGGTACAGCTATATATCTAGACTGCAGAATCAACAGCACTGAAAATAGGAGATCCCAACCACAACAATCAAACTTAACAGTGTTCCTGTGGAGGAGGCAGGCTGGGGGCTAAGGTTGGAGCCATGGGATTCTGCTGGGGAAGCTGATACTGGTGCACTGATTGTTGCTGGAACACAGTAGCCCTGAATCTCAATGATGAATAGCTTCATAAATCATAATATCTTAATAAAAAATTAAAAAATTTAATAAAAATGTAAAGAGGAATAAAGTTACAAAATATACCTCATTTAGAAACTGGAAAACTATCTCCTTTAGGTTATAGAAATGAATTATTATTATTAAGAATATAAAATCTTCATAACAATGTAGTATTGTATTCACTATCACTATCCTCCCGTCTATTTGCTAGAGCGGGCACCAGTAATATCTCCATATGACCTGTCTCATGCTAATAGAGCCCAAGGGCATCTATTCGCTCCATGAACATAAAGAGCCTTAAACCATTATATTAGGTCATGGGAATGAACTAATAAACTTTCTACTGGTATTTGGCATATCAAATAAAACAGGCCAGCTTGCCAGGCTTGCCATGCAGGTGGCATACCCTTTGTAGTCACCTCTAAATATAGCATTTATAGATGAACCATGCAGCCGCTTGCAGGCTGTGATAGGCTGTCACTGTGTGGAGTTCTGACGAGGGGAAGTCCAGATGTGGAAAATGGTGGCCCGATGGAGTGGGGGGGATCATCTGGCTTGTTGTGTGGCTCTGCTGGGGTGGTGGGCCAGGGCTAGAACCCGCCATCCCTCCCGGGCGCCTCGTGAGTGGCTGGGCACAGGGAGAGCAAGTAGCAGCTCTGCCCCATGTCTGTAAGTCTCTGGTTCAGCATACCTGGGCCGGATTGGAAAAAAAAATAACTGCTGCTGGGTGGAATTCGATGAGATGGGCTGTGATAGGCTGTCACTGGATGGAGTTCTTATGAGAGGGAAATCCAGATGTGGAAAATGGCTGCCCGATGGAGGGGGGGTCATCTGGCTTGTTGTGCGGCTCTGCTGGGGTGGCAGGCCACGGCTAGAACCCGCCATCCCTCTCGGGTGCCTGGTGAGCGGCTGGGCACAGGGAGAGCAAGTAGCAGCTCTGCCCCATGTCTGTACTTCTCCGCAGATTTTTCACGGATTACCTCCTTCTGGGGAAACCACTGCAACATCCTGCCGCGGTCGCCAAAAAATGTTGCAGTTGCACCCACAGGTGACTATGTGAGCCCTGAAGGAGAGATGGTTGCTTTCTCCCCAGCCATCTCTGCAACCCGGGACCTGCTGGACAGGCTAAGGACTGATAAAGTCTCGCGATGAGCCCCTGCATGGCCTGGGCCTGAGCCCCACCAGCCCCAACAAGGTGGCCGTCAAGCCACACCTGATGCCAGCTTGATCTTAGGCACGGGAGTTGATCCCCACCACCCGAGGTTTCTCGTGGAGCCACGGACTCAGGCTGGAGCGAGGAATTGCTCTTTGCAGGAAAGGAAAGTCAGTCCTAGGCCTTACCCAGGGCTGCCTTAGGGTTCTTGTCTTCCTCGCAGAAAAGAATTTTCAGGGTCGACGAGCAGTGAAGTAAAATAGATTTTATTGAGGAGGTTTTTGGAAAGGGAAGGCGGAGGAAAGGTAAAAGAGAGAGAGTAACACGCTCAAGGGAGATCGTGGGCTACTCCAAAGATGGAGAGCGAGTAGAGAGAGAATACACATCTCAAGAGGGGAGATGCGGGCAACACAAGTGCTTAGGCACCACATGTGCTCGCCCATATGGCTCAGGCATAATATAATAACATACAATTATTATATTATGTATTTTAATGTATGATAATAATTATTAACAATATAAATTAATATAATAATTAGTATTTAATAACATAAACCAATACAATAATTAATATTTATTAATAATATAAATGAATTATTTCATATATATATAGAAAAATATTTATGAAATGATGTAATTTGTCCCCAAAGTAGGAACAAAGTAAGGATCACATTGATCAAATTAACATGTCCATATATTTAACTACTATCAGAGGTAAGTCCTTTCTTTATATTGCAATTTAGCCAGGTGCATATTCCTTATATTGAATTTTGTGAATTAAATCTATGTCAATAGATCTTAAAGTAATAATTTATTTTATGGATGTTTATATCTAGATGGGCATTGCAAGCTTGTTATCTCATCTCAGTAGAGGAAATTCAGTTTTATCGTATGGATCCAAGATTCTTCTTTAAGGCCATTGCAATAATAGCTGAAAGTGCTTGCTGAAGCTACTTCCTACCTAAAAGTGTAGTTTAGCTTATAGTTTAAGGACAACTATTGACCCCATATATTTTCTTTATTTTTTGGTCACACCCAACAATGCTCAGGGGTTTCTCCTGGCTCTGCACTCAGGAATTACTCCTGGCGGTGCTTTGGGGACCATATAGGATGCCGGGGGGATCGAACCCGGGCTGCATGGGCCAGTCACGTGCAACACAAACGCCCTACCCACTGGACTATCTCTCCAGCCCCCTACCCCAGATTTTTAACCAGTTGATGTTCAATATAAAAGATAGACATTAGTTTCTTCATGAACTGGAGACTGGAAAGATAAGATTTTCTACCCAAGGAAAATGTCAGTTACACTAAAATTCAATGAAATGCAATGTAAAATTATGTCACTGAGTTGAATTTTAGAAAACAGAAAATATATTTTTTTCTTAAAAAGTAAGAGTTTGTGTTGAAACTATGTGCATGAGAAACTAATATTAATAATATTGTAAACCACAGGATCAAATAAAACAATCTTTAAAGCAGGAATTTTTTTAATGAAACAGAGCAATAGGACTTTGGTTCTGATACTCTACTTCTGAGATGGGACTTTTAGTCTAATTTCCAGTGGAAGAAAATAGACTTTAAATGCTCTTTGAACATATCTTCATTGTTTTAAAAAAAGTGAAAGAGGGAGGAGAAAATTTTAAGGAAACTATGACTCATAAGGGATAAAAAGAAAGACCATCTGCTGGATAATTAGCAAATTCTTTCACAAAGAGAACATTTAAACTATAAAGTTTTTAGTACTAACTGAACACATATTTTCAAAATGCTGCATACTATTATTTCTATTCTAAGTTCAGAAATTTCTTTAAAGAGAAAAGTAATAAAAAGATTGGAGAGAAGTGCCTTCTTTTTTTTAACCGCCACTTTAAATCTCTGTAGAGTTTTGGTACTTTGTTAGAATTTTGGTACTGACTTCACTAAAAAGGAAGAAACAGCTTTAATTGTAATTTCCAAGCCAGCTTCTTTTTCAATTTTTCCTTGCTTTGAACTAAATTATACTGAGGGAAACAGAGGTAGAACACTTCACAATATTGAATCTAGGTATCTTCAATGATTCCATGCCACTTGCCAACCAAACAAGCAAACATAAATAAATTTGACTACCTCAAACTAAGAATCTTCTGCACCACAAAGAAAACAATAACCAGTATAAAAAGACAGCCAACACACTGATAGAAAATATTTGCCCAACACTCATCTGACAGAGGAATAATATCCAAGCTATATAAAGCTTTGGTAACACTTTAGAATGAAAAAATAACCAACCCCATCAAAAATGGGGAAAAGATGTGAAGATGTGATTAACTGGAAGGAGAAGGTATACTGTAAAGTGGTGAAGTACTATGTATAAAATCCTATCAGTATCAGTACTAAAAACCACAGTGCCAACAATTTATTTTAAAAATGACTGCCATAATAATTTCAGGTATTCTGGGTGTCCAGTACGGGAACTTTGGTGTCTCTTTGGAATCAGGATAGGTAGTTTCCCCACCCAACCCCCATACTTCTGGAAGCCCCAGTAGTCACACTCGCCTCACACAGCCACCACTATGTCCACTCACCCACCCACCCTGCTCTCAACTCCCTACTAAATTTCTGAGGAAATGCACGCCAACCAGCTAAAATTCATGGAAACACAGGAAACCCCCACGCACAGGGTTGAAAATGCCAGGGCTCACTCAAGACATCGAGGTCTTAGTTCCCACCTTGCAGAAGCCCTGGAAATTGCATCCACACTCCACCCCACCACTGCAGTCTTGGCAATGACTCAATTCCACCACCTCATGGATATTTTCTGCAGAAAGGCCAATCTGCGAATAATTTCAGGCATCCGAGTGCCCAAGCTGAGAACTGTGATATTTTCTGAGAGACAGGTAGCCAGCTTCCTCCCTCACTTCCATACTCCCAGAAGCCCCAGAAGTAAGTTCATCTTTTCATACCTTCCACCTTGTCAACTCATTTGTCGAGATCTTGACATCTTAGATCTTGAAGTCTCTGGACTGCAGTGGGGCAGCAAATACCTCCTAATTACTTCCCCAGTACAGACATTCCAATAGAAACACATCAAGTTAGACGGGGAAAATAATATAGAAAGTGACTAAAGAAAAAAAACAATAACAAAAAGGCTCAACTAGTGGCAAACGGCTTAAATTCTTAGAAAAGAACTTAACTGATCAGATATGGCAATTTTCACATAGAAAATTGATTGTTTTTCTTTTTTCTTTTTACACTTATTGATTTTATTTATTTATTCATTCATCTATCTATCTATCTATCTATCTATCTATCTATCTATCTATCTATCTATCTATCTATCTATCTATCTATCTATCTATCCATCTATCCTATCTATCTATCTATCTATCTATCTATCTATCTATCTATCTATCTATCTATCTATCTATCTATCTATCTATCTATTTATTTTTTGCTTTTGGGGACACACTCTGCAATGCTCAGGGGTTTCTCCTGGCTCTGCACTCAGGAATTACTCCTGGCGGTGCTTGGGGACCATATGGGATGCCGGGGATCGAACCCTGGGCCAGCATGGGCCGCCGCGTGTAAAGCAAACGCCTTACCCACTGGGTTATCGCTCCGGCCCCGATTTTTTTTTTTTAATTTTTATTACACTATGTAAGGTATACAATTACAAGGATGTTCATAATTGGGTCTCTGCCATACAGTATTCCAGCACCCATCCCTCCACCGGTGCCAAATTCCCACACCCATATCCCAAACATGCCCCCAAAACCCTGCCTGCGCCTAGTGAAGGCACATTTTATTTCTCTTTCTATCTCTTTGTCTCTGTCCCTGTATTTCTCTCTCTCTCTTTCTCTCTTCTCTCTCTCTCTCTCTTCTGTTACACTTTGGGGCTTGACCTACAGATATAGATATTAACAATTATACTTATTGATTTTAATATTGAGTTTTGTTATGTAGTAATTTTTAACTTTATAATTGTATAAACAGATGCACAACAGAAACAGAAACAGAATTGATTTCCAGTAAGACCTTACCACAGAGTAATGGGGTGCTGGTTGGGGAGCACTGAGATGCAGGAGAATGAAAGCAGACACTGGTGGGGGTGCAGTGCTAACATTTTTAACATTATGAACTATACTAGTAGCAGTTTTGTAAACCGTGGTGCTTAAATAGAGTGTAAATAATAAACTAAAGAATTGAGAGCAGTGGTTTGCAGAGCAGGGTTGAACAGTCTCCCTTCTACCTCTAAAGGATTAATTCTGCTTTCCTTTCCCTTACTCCATATGTAATGGCATCACATTTGTAGCTTGAAATCAGCCAGACTGAAATTTTTGGAGTGATCTAGAGCTCCTTGGCTCAATTTAGTCTAAAATGCCTCTTGAGAGATGCAAATCAAAGCAGCAATGAGATATCATCTCACACCACAGAGGCTGGCACATATCCAAAAGGGCAAGGACAACAAATGCTGGTGTAGATGCCGGGTGAAAGGGACTCTCATCCGTTGTTGGTGGGAATGTCGACTGGTACAACCTTTTTTGTAAAACAATATGGACATTCCTCCAAGGACTAGAAATTGAGCTCCCGTTTGACCCAGTCATACCACTCCAGGGAATATACCCTGGGAAGCCCAAAACACACAGCAGCAACACCATCTGCACTTTTATGTTCATAGCAGCACTATTCACAATAGCCAGAATATGGAAACAACCAGAGTGCCCAAGAACTGATGACTGGATAAAGAAACTTTGGTACATATACACAATAGAATATTATGCAGCTGTTAGGAAAATGAAGTTATGAAATTTGCCTATAAGTGGATGGACATGGAGAGGATCATGTTGAGTGAAATTAGCCAGAAGGAAAAAGACAGATATAGAATGACTGCATTTATTTGCATGACACAAATATATATGTATATATGTAATATATAATATATATTATGATATATATGTATGATTGTATATGTAATACATACATATAAATTATGATACCAATATCCAAGGTCAGGCGAAAGGTGGAACAGGAGGTCTTGTCAAAGGTGGAATCTACCAGTGTGTGGGAGTCAGAGGTGAGGTAAGACAGAGAAGGGAACAGTGCTAATAATCGTTGAAAATGATAAACCAGCCTAGAACTGAGTATTGAATATAGGCAAAAAAGATACACCAGATAACCCCTAAACATGTATATTGCAGTGCACAATGTCTAAGAGGAGAGAGAGAGAGAGAGAGAGAGAGAGAGAGAGAGAAAGAGAAGAGATAAAGAAACTGCCATAGAGGCAGGCTAGGGGGGGGATGAATTAGGGTTTTGTGATGGGAAATGGGCACTGGTGGAGGGATGGGTGCTGGAACACTGTATGACCAAAACCCAAACATGAACATCTTTGCAATTGCATATCTCACGGTTGTATAATGAAATATTAAAAATATAAAAAAATTAAAAGTCCAAAAAGAATGCCTCTTCACTTGAACTTTGAACTTTTTCCTCTTGATTGCGTTTCAGTTGGAAATGTTATGAATAAAAGCAGCTGATATGGGGTCCTAGAGAAGAGAGCATGGGCCTTTCATTGCTGCTCACTTGCTCTCTTTTCTTGAAAGGTCATGTGTCCAGAGAGTGCTGGAAGTTCTGTGATTTTTTTTCTTGAAAAGTTCTAACAGAGTCTTGTATATTCTAGAAATTAACCTCTTATCAGATTGGGTATTGAGTAAATATTCTTTCCCATTCTGAAGACTGTCATTGTATCTCGGTCACCTTTTCTTTTGAGGTACAGAAGCTTTTTCAGTTTTATATAACCCGTATGTCTATTCTTGCTTCCATTTGCTTTGTCAGTGGTGTTCGTCTTTGAAGATGCCTTTAGCTTCAATGTTGTAGAGAGTTCTGCCTATGTTTTCTTTGATGTACCTTATAGATTCAGGTCTGATGTTTATATCAGACCTGATATAATTAATTTTGATCTGACTTTTTGTGCATTAAGTTAAATAGAGATCTAAGTTCACTTTCTTACATGTAGCTGTTTTCCCAGCATCACTTGTTGAAGAGAGTTTCTTTGCCTCACTATATTTTGCTCCTTTATCAAAGATTAAGTAATCATATGTTTGCAGGTGTGTGTCATGATATTAAGTACTATTCCATAGGTGTACAGATCTGTCTTTATTCTAATACCATGCCGTTTTAATTACTACTGCTTTGTAGTAGAGTTTGAGGTTGGAAAAGGTGATGCCTCCCATCTTCATCAGGGAGGTGCAAATCAAAGCAATGAGCTAACATCTTACTCCACAGAGACTGGTACACATCCAAAAAAGCAAGAACAATCAGTGCTGGCACAGATGTGGGGGAAAAGTGACTCTCATCCATTGTTGATGGGAATGTCAACTATTCAGACTTTTTTGGTAAACAGTATGGGCATTCCTCCAAAACTATATATTGAACTCCTATTTGACCCAGCAATACCACTCCTGAGAATATATCCTGGAGACCCAAATACACAAAGCAGAAACACCATCTGCACTTCTATATTCATAGCAGCACTATTCACAATAGCCAGAATCAAAACAACCTAAGAGCCTGAGAGCAGAAAACTGGATAAAGAAATTATGGTACATCTGCACAATGAATACTACACATCTGTCAGGAAAACCGAAGTCATGAAATTTGCCTATAAATGGATGGACATAGAGATTATCAAGCTCAGTGAAATCAGTCAGAAGGTAAAGGACCGAATATAGGACTGTATTCATCTGTGGGATATAAATATATACCAGTGTTCTACTAATTGGTGGAAATGAATGTAAGCAAAGGGATATACATGATAATCCCTAAATCTATGTATGGCAAGCCACAATGTGTATGAGATGTGTGTGAGAGAGAGAGAGAGAGAGAGAGAGAGAGAGAGAGAACAGGAAGAGTGCCTGCTAAAGCGGCAGGCTGGGGGAGGGTGGAGGTAATCTGAGAACATTGGTGGGAAATGTGCACTGGTGAGGGATGGGTGCTGCAACATTGTATGACTGAAACCCAAATTGAACAGCTTTGTAAATGTCTATTTCAGAGTGTTATAATAAAAAATCAATTAAAAGACAAAGTTCTCAACATTTTTCCATTAGTATGGTACTTACTTTAGTTGTTGTCTACTAGACTAAGATCATTTTATGCTTTAAGTGTTTTAATACATTTTCAACAATAAATTTACATTTCACTATAATAAATATTATATCTTTCCTTGGTGGTTAATGTTACATTCATGAAGATTTTAGTATAATATTTTACTTTTCTAGTGTGTATACTTAAGCATTATCTATAATACAACATTTTTAGGTAGTTTTTATTTAAAAACCATGATTTACAAAGTTATTGATAGTTGTTTTAGTATAATATTTCAACAACAAGCTCACCACCAGTGTCAATTTCCCTCCACCAGTGTTACCATTCTCTTTTCCCACTCCTCCCCTGCTCTGATCTGCCACCTTGACAGGTACAATTCAAATTTTGGTGGCACATCTTAGTACTCAAGTGTTCAGTGTTGTTGAGTCTGTGCTTTGGATATACACTAGACGGCTTCCCCCCTATTACCACAAAAACTGAAGTCCCAGCCCCTTCCATCATTACTACCTTTCTCATCACTTTTCTTCCCTCTTTGATTTCTTTTCTTCTCTGTCCTTCTTCCTAAACTCTAGGACTAAGGGTGCTCTACCTAGGCACCCCCTTTGCTACATTTCATTTCCTCATCCAGTTATTGCCATGTTTATTTATATCCAATATGAGGCATTTTTTTAAAAAAACATATTACTGTGAAGTTTGTGACACCTACACATATATAGATTTATAAAGCTAGAGTCATTAAGTTCCACAGTTATAAAATAATTTATATTTTATTCAAAATCTATGTCTCTGTCTACATACAGGATACACATATATTTTAAAAAAATATAAAAAATTAAAATTGTTTAATTTAAAAAATAATAGCATGAATAATTCTATGCTAATCCATTAAAATTGCATAAAATTGATAAAACCTACAATGCATACTTTAGTTAGAGTCGGGAGAAAAAATGTTTAAATGTTTGTGTTTTGTCTTTAAAAAGACTTATTGTGTTTGTGTTATAAAATATTGATCTCCCTTCTCTGTGTCTATAAGATAAGTGACCAGAATTAAAGTCATGTGTTGCAGGACACCTAAAAGCCTAAAGCCTCTGCATCTGCCCTGGATTGCCTCCTGAAAATCATTTCGTAGATAAGGCGGTAGTTTAAATGTGGCAGTTTGTCTGACCCTGTATTCTGTACTGGCTGGTATAAATATTCTCTCATGCTACCACAATCATCGTGGGACTAGCTAGATCTTACCAGCATATTTGCCTGGCCACGTTGGATCTCTAAGTAATTTGACCAGAGAGAAACGCTGTTTGCCTACAAGCAAGCAAGCATGGCTCCCTGATAACTCAAAGGCAACTAAAATACAAAACTACCGTGAAGTAGACGAGACTCTTGTGAAGGTTGGAGAAATATTTAACTGGTATTAGTATAGTCTTTTGTACAAAGACATGCCATCTCAGAATCCCCCTTCTCTACACTATAAAGGCATATCCAGGCAGATCTTGGCTCAAAACATTAGCATCTAAAAGGGCCTAGGTGAGGTGCTGGGAGAATTACCTGAGGGCATTTGACCCTCCCTGCTTCCCAGTGGGAGGTATGAGTTGCAGGGGTATAAAACTAG
This sequence comes from Cryptotis parvus, assembly GCA_021461705.1. Taxonomy (NCBI): domain Eukaryota; kingdom Metazoa; phylum Chordata; class Mammalia; order Eulipotyphla; family Soricidae; genus Cryptotis; species Cryptotis parvus. The sequence goes on from JAJIBD010002028.1 coordinate 73,764, forward strand.
GCTGCTGCCTCTCTTGCTCTTTCTCTTTTTTGGGCTCTCTTTTGGGGATTGCACTCTTCTTGGGAGTCTTATCTTTGTCTCCCTCTTTACAGGGCCTTTACATGTGGTGGCTGCCATCTTGGCTTCTAAGTGGCTGGGGTTCTAGCTGGGAATCCTAAGCACAGGGTTTTTCCTATTGCTGATTTGTATGCCTGAACCTGTGATAAAGTAAAAGCCTTTTAAAACTGCATCGGATTCCTGAGTCTTCATTTATTCCCCGCCGGCTTTGGAGGTAGAAGGGAACTTCGCTTCCCAGTACTGTTGGGGACGGCGGCATCCCCGACAGTCATGTACTTTTAAATTACCTTCTCCAATGTTTATAGCCGCCACTTGAGGGGGTTAGTAAAATTCAAAATCTACATTTTTGCTGTAATGTCTTGCTCAGTTTAGATTTGAACTCAGTTCAAAAAAATCACAAGTCCAGGAAAAGATTGTACAAGAATTCCTTTTTATGAGGTGCTATACATTCTTAACAATATTGTCTGTTTAATGCAAAAACATCAATCTAAATTTTATATTATAAATTAACGTTATCTTAGTACCTCTACTATCTATCTTTATGGCCCTTATTATTTCTTGCTAAAGGTGAGTAAAAGAAAAGTTTTTTTATTAAATAATGACTCACATTTCCTTATGTTTATCATTGGAAATCTTATCACAGTAATGATAAAAATTGACCTTTATTGAATAGTTACTATATAGTTGATACAGACTTAATTAAACCCTGTAGATACAGTAACTTCTTTACTACACAGAATTACCCTTATTATGGGATTCCAGGTATATATCACTATAGAGCAAGATAGATTAAATTTAATAAAATAACAAACAACCATTTTCCTTTGCTCATAGTTTCTATCAATCAGAAAATCATAAGGCACATGGAAACTCACATGGAAAGAGCTTTTTATGATTGGTGTCTAATACTTGGGCTGGGAAGACTTGAATAGATGAAAGTATTCAACCATCCACAGGGTACTGAAATTGCCCAAATGCTTCTCCCCTTGCACTTTACAAAGTATAGCATGAAGGCTAAGTTCAGGTAGAACTGCATGTAACATCAGGTTGTTTAGGGGGTTCTCCAAAAGGTATCCTCAAAGTCCTTGAACTTCTTATAAGCTTAGTTCCAGACTCAAAAGCATAAATGAATAAAGAAAAATCTAGATAACATGGTTGAGCAAGTTTAGGAATCATTGCAACTATCAGATTATGGTAATCACAACAGAGATAGGTGAAAGACACAGACTTTCCTATAGATGGAAAGAATGTCAAATAATTTATGTCAGCTTTTTAGAATCTGTCATGTATTGTCTTATTAGATAGCAAAGCTAAAACAAAGGAAAATTGTCCAAGAATACATTTTTTTTTATTTTCTGGGTTACATCTGGCGATGGCTCCGAGGTTACTCCTGGCTCTGCACTTAGGAATTACTCCTTTTGTTACTCATGGGAAGATATGGGATGCCAGGGATTAAACCGGGTTGTCTGCATCCAAGGCAAATGTCCTTACCACTCTAATA